>VZSV01000018.1:8077487-8245927 GCA_013398735.1 Nothocercus julius | reverse complement strand
TCATTTATGTATTGCTTTATATTTTCTAGAATGTTTCAAAGAAAAGCAAACTTCACTTCTGATTATATTATGTGTATTTGTATGTGATTCTTTTATCTATGTCAGGAAAAGGTATATAGTGATTAAGCAATAATTTTAATGCTGTTTGGAGGTAGGAAAGATTAGCATCTTACTTAGATGAACCGTTTGACATTTTTCCCTGCTTCTAAATTTCATACTTACATGCGGTGTGGTGCCTGACAAGAAACTGCAGCTACTGTTCAGAAGACAAAAGGCTGCATAGTCAAAATATGGGCTGGGTTTTGGCATTGCTACAAACTCCCCCCCGTAGCCTGAGCTCTGAGCTTCTCAAGCTATATTCAGTGTGGTTAAAACCACACCTTACAAAAGCACAACATGCATGTGGAAATCACACTAGAAAGCCTCACAGAATCAACAGTTGGCTTCAGTGAGTCTTTCTGTTCTTCACAGTAAAGTTCCTGCTTTTGTAGCACATCCCAACTGTTGACTAAAGTTACGTGATGAACCTAAACGTTTTGCAATAAAAGTTGGCTTTGCAAAATGTTCCCCCAAAGTGCCACCAATTTCTTGCATTTCTTTAGATTTGTATCCTTTAAAATTATTAAATGTGTTGCTCTTAAAGCAAAAACAATAGAGCAGTCAAAAGAACAACCATGTGGTGATAAACTTAGTCTTATTAGGAATAATCTTACATTGACCGAGGTGGGAAATCTGAAAGATGTGTGAGGCCAGCCAGCTCCCCCATTGTGAAAGCCTCATCTGCACAATATTATAGTTGCACCGGTCCAAGGTGGAAGAATTTTTATAAATCTTTCTGAGGGTGCTCAAATCTGGACTGAGCCTTGACTTGGGTCTTTGAATAACATCACTGAAAAAAAAAAAGATGCTGAGCTTCAACTTATTATCATGCTTTCTTGTAGCTGCACCTGCACATGCAGTTGTGCTTGCCCATGGACTTTCTGCTCTGTCAGAGTTTGTTCCCTGTAGGTACACTAACCTTTTTCTTGGAAACCCATAGAGTCTTCTTCCTGGGGTAGTGAAGACCATATGGTAAGACATATGGTCCCCATGAGGCCACCTTATGTCCTGGTTATGCAATGTGCTGGAGCGCAAGACAGTGGGCCAAGTGTCAGGGCCATCCCTGTGTCACAGCAACACCATCCTGTCAAGTGTTGCTCTCCTTTCACAAGGAAATGTCAAAAAACAGCCCAGAGCTCAAACTCCCTCTTGTCATCTGTGTCAAGAAATGAGAACCATTTTTAAGCGATACGTGCCATTAATATAAAATAGCTAAGGTCTTTACTTTTAAAGCTTTAAGCTGGAATTTTTAAGAGGAGTGAAAGGAGAAAATTCCATTTTCTCCAGAGGTCAGTGAGAGGCTGGACCCAGGTTGCACTAACCATATTTAAATCCCCATCTCAAGCAGGTCTGGCTGCTTCTCTACTACCTATACCCGCACTGGAGGAGCAAGAGGCAAAATTAATACCCATCAGGAAAGAGAATTTGCTCACTGTGTATTTGTTTAACTCACTGCATGTGATAGAACATAACCCATAAATTGAGCGAGTTGGGTTTGCTTGTTTTAAATGAGTTGCTAGGGATTATAGGAACCAAACAGATTTATTGGCTATGTTATAGCATTATATGGATACAAATTCTGGATGAGTTAACTTTCACAGAGGTTAGAATAATAAATGTATTTTTAATGATTTGGAGTCCACTGCTTCAGCTCTGTGAAGCTGTTATGTTGCTTCTTTTTTAAAACAGGATTTTACCTCTCAATATGTCCCTAAAGAAAAGTATTTGCAAAAGTGCTGAGTATATTTAAGGTTGCCAGCATTCCAGCTTGACAGCTTCAGTGGGACATACAAATCTCTGAACAACAAAGGACTAAATCGACATCTGGATTAGCATTGTTCTTGGATTGGCACAATTTCTTTTTCTAAAATTCTGTAGGTGAAAAGAATTTTAAAACACCTCTTTAAACATATCTGCTGCTTTTGGTCTCCCTGCAGTTCTTTGGTTAAATTCAAAAGCATAGGAACACTTTTTGCCATCTTTGACAACTCTCTGCATATCTTGGAAAGAATACTGTACAAAAGGACTGTTACTCATAAAATTTATATGCTCTTAACTGGGTATTAACTGTAAGATCTTTTTTATTGTTAAGCTAATTCTAAACCATATGACTACAGTGGTTTCTTGCCTAAGCTACTAGAAGAAATTCTAAGCGTATGATTACTTCTTTATACTTTGTGCTAATACACAGCTTTACATTTTAATTTAATGTAGGAATTTTCTTTCTGTATTTGCAATAGCTGCTTGACTAAACAGATAGTACACGTGATACATAAAATATTAACCATAAGTAAAAGCAGTTTTAGATATTAATGTTTTCTGTGCTGTGTGAGACGGCAGAACTCTTCATCTAACATTAATTATCTATCTACTGCTGTTTGTTTCTTTACGTAGGTGCAAATATCAAACCATTTACTCCTGAGAAAGCCAAGGAAATAGTGATGTCTTTACAGCAACCTGCAGTCTTCTGTAACATGGTCGACAACTGGCCATCCCTGCACTGGAATACGAAATACCTTTCTGCGGTGTTGGATGGAAAGAAAATACAGTTTCGGATAGGCCTGAAGACACTGGATTTAGGTGAGATTGAGGCAGACTGGTGTTACGTTTCCCAGCTCTTTTTTTAGGTTCTGCAGTCCTCTGCTTCTGCTTTATATCGTTGATCACTCTTTAATGTATCACTTTTCACCACAGGCTGTTTTTAGGATGTTGGTTTTGGCCATTAGTGTAATTTGCCTTTCTCCTTCTTGTGGGTGTATTCTTAGTAGGAAGTCGGGGTTGCACTGCATTCAATCAATCAATCAAGAGGCTCAGTTTCCTTTAGTTTGTAGAGTATGTGGTTGGTCCTGGTCTTTTATGTTATTCAGATGTTTGTGTGGGCAGAGCTCCACATCCACAAACCAGAATGCTTTAAAAGTTAGCTGATTAACAGACAGAGATTCATGCCAGGGAGGAAAGATGTAGGAACGACATGCTCCAAGACAGCAATGTGCTAGCCACTCGAGAAGTTATTCATCGTTTTGTTCTGCCTTGCCCTCCAAACAGCATATCAAAATATAGTTTGCCACGTGCCTTCCCCATTTTGCCTGAATTATTTTGTCTTCTTTCAGTCTTCCCCCACCTCCCCAAGGCAAAACCCATTTTAAAAGAAAATGTTCCATGTAAGTCATGTTTATCTAGACCCGGGTAGCTATGCTTTCTGTACTCTTTTAACCTTCTTCAGCTGGACCACTTCTTTCTTGGAACATAATGTCTGTGCTGGAGACTCCAGATGAGGCTCTGGAAGTAGATACACTACATGTAAAAGGTACTGGCTGCCAGCAGGGAGGAACGTAGGGGTTGCACATGTGACACGTGCCTGAATTCTAGTATGCAAGGCTTACCAGTAGAGGTAAAAGGATAGTTTGAGTCTCAGTCTTCATTAATTCGTAAGCCATTTTGTGAGTGGGTGTTCCTACTGGGAACGCTTGTGATGGGATTGATGAGGTGCGATGTAGGTAAGGGATGGATTGATGCTACCAACTTAGTATATAAATGGCCATTTAACAATAACTTTTAGGAATAAGAAATGCGTTTAAATTGGAATCTGTATCTTGAAGTTGCATCTATCTATATTTTGATGCTTTCCTAAAGGCATCAGTCCCTAGGCAGCAATCAGTTTGTCTCCAGGAGCCACCATTATATGCTAATGCAAGCTAGAAATGTCTTCAGGAAGATGGGTAGAGCCTTCAGGGGTCATATTGTAGCTGAATGAGACTTGGGCTGCTATAAAATTTGGTATTGTGAGAATATATTAGTGAAGCCATTAGCCAAGCCATCAAAGAGTCTGAAATAATGTAATAACATTTCATGTGCCACTGTCATTTGGAAGATGGTTGACCTCACTCTTGCGTGCTTAACAGTGTTTTTCTTCCATGAGGTCTTCTCTTTCTTACCAATGCTATCCAGATAACACTGACTTTCACACAGACTAACACACTAACTTTCCGAGACACAGTACAGGTAGTGATGTGGTTAGAGAAAGTAACCTCGCTAAATATTCCTCCAATTTTTACAACAGATTAATTGCCTTAAGACTAGATTGAAAACACACCTGACATCGAATCAGAAACATGAGCAAGAGAAACTGTTCTCTTTATTTTGTTGTGTACTTCAAAGTTTCTGAAACAATCTAAGCCACTTGTTTCATTTGAGGAACCCTAAATATTTTGAGACCTCTTATTATGACAACCTCTCATCTTCCGTGATAGCCACATCTGCAGTCTATGGGGATGGCCCCTAAACTGAAGATTCCATAATATTAAAAAAAGGGAGACAGGGGATCCTCTGTGGAAGCTGGTTAGATTTTGCATTTGTTTCTCCTGTTAGTTTGGACCTTCCTGAGGCATACTAATCTGCAAGGATCATTGGCAGGCAAAACATGGGAAACAAGGGAGCTAGCTGTTTTATTTGTGTGAATTATTCCTCTGCACCTGAGTTTATATTTTTGATAATACTATGTCTGACTATGCAAGTTAAACAGAATGTGTCTGTTGGAGAAAAATCAGAGGATAAAACACTGACAGAGGTAAGATACATCCAGAGAAAGGACCTGTGTTCATTAGAAGAACAGTGAAGGTGCTCTTAATCAGGATATGTCTACTTATTTAGTTATTCTGTATCTGGGGAAATATCTGCTATTCAGGCTGAAAGATTTATTTTTCTGAGGTGGGCTGAACAGTGGGTGGTAGCACCTGAAGTTAAGTTTGTGGTAGAGAAGTGTAGCAATATCCTGCCTGTCTATCCAATGCCATGGCTTTTTGGAGCACACGAAGACTCATGAAGAAAGCTCATACAGACTTTTCTCATTGTGACTATTTTCTCTGTTGTGCAAATGAATTAATAAAATGAATAAACAGTGACTTTTCTGTAAAGAAGTTGGAGAGGGCAAGAGGTTGTCATGCTGATCAGTTATGAGTCATGAGTCCTCTGTGGGAACTATTTTTTTACAGATGCCGTGTCAAACTGATCCTCTCAGATACAGTTGGAAAAAAAGAGACTGCATCTTGTACAGCTGCCCAAGAGGCACTAAGTGACATGTTTTAGCACTAAAGAAGGTGAAGAATTCAAACCTCTGAGGTTTGGATTTAGAAGGCTGGCAAGGATGACCATTCAGTTACTGAATATAAGGGCTGAGAATATAGTATAAATGCTGACTGAATAAATGTCATGTAAAGTTGAGAACTGAGTTAGAAACTGAAGCTGGATGTGGTTTGTGAGTGTGCCTATGCTCCAGTATAAAGTTAAATGGTTATCTCCTGATTGGATTATTCATTTAAATATATTTTTAATTCCCCAACCGCTGTGAATGGATATTTAGTTTTCTTTTTAAGCTTACATCTAAAGAAATACAGGAGAGAAATCATCTTCATTCTTATTAGAGCTTTAGGATATTTTTCTAAGACTAAGTACTTCCTCCATCCCTCAGCTTTCAGTTTGGGGCACTGGATGGGGAGGGACAGACTCCAGACCCCATGTCATCAGACAGCATTGGTAGCTTACTTTAGACTTAAGTGGCTTAATCTACAAAGTATTAATTTCAAAACATCTTAGCTTTTAATCATTCAGTACTAAAAAAGTGGTTAATGTTCTTGCGTTCAGTTACCTATTGACATTTTCACCCTAGTTGCACTTTAAGTCCATTCTTCTAGATTGTCCAAAGACCGTTTTCAATACCATTTCTTGTTCACTAACTGTCCACACTGCACTTGGTACTGAAGGAGACATAGTTTAAGCCAAGAACTCTATCCAGGGGTGGTTAGAACTGAGAAGATAGTCTTGCCTTTCATAGTTTGAATTTTTGAAGTAAAGCACGGAGTGAAATATGCTGTGAGCTAGGAAGCATATTCTTGCCTTTAAAATAATTGCTCCAGAGTTATTTTGGAAAATATGTAATGTCTTGAGCACTCTTTGTTCTCATCAAAATAATTCACATATTGAGCAACCTTCAGTAGTGCTTATATCTTTTATAAATTTTTTCTATCAGTCTTTCTTTTAGTAAGATGATGTGCATTGCATTAATGACTGGATATCAGGGCAGCACATTGAACTACAGCACAGAAGGGGAACCAGATACATACATCTTGTGTTTTTTGCAAGTAGTTTGTATTTCTTGTATGTAGTTTGTAGTTATGGAGTCCTGCTCTGCACAGAGCCAGGTTAGATATGGCTGAATGCTGGGGCTTATCTGACATTTTTAATGGACTTGACTATAAGGGGAAGAAAAACTGCTACCTAGGCGAGTACAGTGGAAAATGACAAAATGCTAGTGATAAAGTTTTTTAAAAACCCTTCTCCCGCCCTAAGGGAATAAGAAAAAATATATGAAACTGTATGGGAATTACTATGATAACAAAATCAGGGCATAAGGAAGGAAAAGCTAATGTAGAACAGTAAAGGAATCCCATTTTTGAACAGCTCTGTGTAAGTTACACAAGGTTAAATTACAGCTCTGTCACAGTCATTCATATAGGCTGCAGGAATTTTTCCTCTGGTAGTGGTTATAGAACAATGAGTAATATATTTTTGTTTTTGTTTAAAAAAAATAGATGCATCTCTTTGAAGATCAGAAAATTAGCAATTATGGGAAATGAAGATGTGTGATTAGTGGAAAATAAAATGTGTTGTGGACTACCCTGTAGGCCTTCTGAGTGACCTGACCTTGAGCTGAAAGGCTGCAATGGTCAGCCCGAGCAAAGCATGACAGAAGCGAAATGCTGCTGGTAAACACTGCTGTAGCTGGCAGGGAACACCACGCTATCCTGCTTTAGTCCCAGCTGAAAAACAGGGGCACAGCTCTTGGATGGATCATTGACATGAGTGTGACTCCATATTTTGCTTCCCAAATTTAGTTTTTAGTTACTTTAGTGCCAATTTATTTATTGTTTTCAGTGGGAGCAGGAAAGCTTCATGTCCATCTACACTGATCCAAGGAGGAAGGGCGGGCAAATACTTGTGTGCACACCTGCAGCTCACATTTAAGAAGCAAGACTAAGCAAAGCCTAAGTTGTTTAGGGAACTTGGATATAAGAATGAGTTGCTGTGCTCTAGGGTTTGCTCGTGAGCAACTGTAACTATTTGTGTACTCTTAGCTCACAGGAAATTCAAGGCAACAGTCATTCACTTAAACCTTAATGAAAAAGCAATAATCTCAGACATTAATTATGAACTAGGTGATGAAAACCATTTAATAGACCAGAGCTGAGCCACCTAAATTCCACTTCAGATTTCATGCTGCATTTAACCTGAGAGAGAAACTATGTATTATTTTTATTGGTTCTGTGTTCAGTGCTCATGTAACACTTGCCTTTTCTTGTTTTGCTCTAGTTCCCCAATTTGAAACCAAGTGTAGCTACTTGGAGGCTACGCTTCAAGAGTTTTTGGCTTGGAGTTGTGGACAGCCTTCCTGCCTATCTGGACCTTTCAGTTGTTATGAATACTCCAAATATTGGGCTTATGCTGACTACAAATACATTGCCAAGTTATTTGAAGACAAGGCAGAAGTTTTCCAGGTAAACCATTAATATTATCTCTTTCCAATTTAATCACTACAAATGATAGCTTTTAAAATCTGTACTTCAATCCCTATATATTTAAAAATAAAAATAAAAAGAAACAAAAGCTCTTACTTACCTTTCAGTGTAGTAGAGAGCTGGTACCAATTAGCAGCCATCTAAACTTCTGGGTCTCCTTACATGCCTAAAATCAATAGCACAAAAGAAAACTGAACAAATTATTTAAACTAACAGCACTTCTTCCCCATTTAGCTAAGCACTGTCCTGTGCCTGGAGGGAGGCCTGTGGGAGCAGGGTCAGGGAACACCAGTCATATGTATGACCTCAGCAGCTGAATGTCTTAAAATGAAAGTTTGTGACAAGAAAAGATTCTGAGTCTGCAGGATTGTTATGCTGTGATTGTTCATGGAGGCAGGATAACATGTGAAGTAACCTATGGAAATATATAAGCTATGGAAATTTCCATATGCCCATACTGGGTTTCACAGCTGTGAGTTTTTTGCTTTTTTTGTGTGTGTGTGTTTTTCTTTTATTCCTTTTAAGGCTAACTATTTCAGTGTGTTTGTTTATCTACATCCCTGCTGCTTCTCCTTGCAAATTGTAAAAGGGAAAAATTAAGGACAGTTAAACAAAGGATATATTTTATATTAAGATGTGAAGAAGGAATAGTAGAGGAAGCCTTACTCATTTCCACACTTTCAAATGTGAAGATGGAAGCAGAATTCTCTGCAAATACTGTATTATCAGGATAGCAGGGAGGATGAACAGATAAGCCCCTTTGAATTATTTTTTTTTTCCACAGAAAGCATTTTCCATGCTCCTTATGTATTTTATTATTTTATACTAGTAAAATCAATGTTTTTGCAGTTCTTGTTTTTCAGACTATCTCCTTTCTTTTTCTCGTTTCCCTCCTGTAGGTTAGAGAGCAGGGTTTGGGCACAGAGATCATAATACCTTTTCTTCCCCCTGCCTTCTGCAGCACACCGAATGCTTGACTAGCTTCCCACAGCTTAGGCTGCACAACTCTGGAACCAGGTTATGTTCTTTAAACTAAGTTCAGAGCTGCAGCGAATCCCTCAAATCCCCCAACTCTTTGACTGACTTCCTCGATCTGCAGTCCTGCTTTGGCTTGCTTTCTTTCTGCCTTGAAACACAGCAAGGTTTTCCCTTACTTTATGGTATAAGATGGTGAGGATAATAGCAGCACAGAAGACCCGAATAGCCTGCTACTTCATCTGGTCAATAAAAGCATACTTGAAGGAAACAACCATTTTCCTTCCTCTCCTTTTTTTCCCCCCTTACACCTATTGAAGTACAAAATTGAGGCTCTACGAATTGCGTTTGTGTGCAAGAACTATGCCACAACCTCATCCCCTGACCTATAACAAGCAACAGATTGTGCTGTAATTTTAGAATAGACACGCATAATGGTTATGCCATGGATTTTTTTAAAGCAAAATCTGGGAAGGAAAAAATCGATAGTGTTATGCAAGCAAATATGGTGTATGTCATCTGCCAGTTTCACAGGCATGGGAGTGAAATGTCTCAGCTCCAGACTCGTATGGATTTGGAAACACTGCTACGCAATTTGTATCAGACAAAAGAATTTATTAGAAACTCTCCTTTATTCTTGTCTAAATTTGATGGTAAGCCCCCCCCCCCCCTTTTTTTTTACTCATTGTAGATTTTACTTAGATTTACCTAAGGTGACTTGAAGGGGAAAAGAAGGCCAACTAACTGTTATTTATAGTGATTAATAGGGCCATTTAGAAGTTGTTTGAAATTTAGATTGCACTGTTTATCATTTACAGTTGTGTGGGCTAAGGTAATGATTCCATTATTCTAATCTACGAGCAGTATCTAGCATCTTACATTTTTTGTTCAGTTGATATTTCATTACAGAATTTGAGTATAAATCAGAAAAAAGATATATGCATGAGGTTTAAATAGAAATGAGACCTTTTAAAGTGACATATGGGTAGAGATTAACTTCATTATAAGTAGCAAATGAAATAAATATAATTCACAAGTAATGTGCCATCTGTTATGTTGGAACACCTTTTAGTGCATTTCTTCTTGCTATGTTTTTTTTTATTGTACAAAGGGAGCCCATTGTGACAAGATTTCAGTAATCCTACCAGCTTCTTTTCAGATCATTGGTTAAAAACTATTTTACCCATAATCGCTTCCTGTATTTACTACAGCTGCAGCATTTTCAAAAAGTTCTTTTAAATCTCATATTGATTATGTGTGCTTTCTTTCCACTTAAATTGTAACAAAATACAAAAGCTATTTAGGTGTGAGATTAAAGTGTAGAGATGATATTACACTTAACTTTATCACTGAAATAGTTGTATTGGATTTTAAATTTTATGGCTGCTGAAATCTATAGGAGCAACTTTTTCTTTTTGATTTCTTGCTGCTTTTGACAAATGTTTATATTAGACTTCTGCATTTTTTTTTCAAATGATACTTTTAAAATCAATAGCTCTGGAATTTAAAATCTTCAGCAATACCTAGTTTTGGGGAAGGCTATCACTCATTTTGAGGGTTCTTTAATACAGAGTCACAGTGAAGTCATTCTGATAATATCTAACTGTAGTTCTCATCTGTAGGTCTTGAAAAGGGAGAGTCTGCAAGCAGCTAACGTAGATACTTAAGTTGGAGAATAGACAGCTATTTTCTGTTTTTAGACAGTGGAAGGAGCGAGGCTGTTCTAAGGGGTGATAGAGCAAGGTTTTGACAGGAGCAGGAGCCAAGTTTAAATTAGGTTCCCAAAGTTCAGTGGTGTGAATGACCCCAAGAGTGCTTTACTGAAGTCGAACAAATATCATTATCTGCCTTTTCAAGATGGAAAAAAAATAAAGCTCAGAGATGAAGTGATTTGCCTAAAACCATCAATAAGCCAGGAACTGAATCTCAGCTTCCTAAGGCTCAGGCTGGCGCTTCAGCCAGAAGGCCCCAGTCACTCACGCTGGTGCACTTGGAATTATTTCCACCACGCACGTGACCAGGCTCTGCAGGATGTGGGTATAGAAAGGTGGGAAAACTTTATCCAAGCTACTCAGAGCCACTCTGCAAAAGCTGGCTGAGCTCCTGGATTACCCCAGCAATACCTCCCTGTCTCTCATACCAGCTCGCGGCCCCAGGGGATTGCCTTTGGGAGGATCGATGTACTGGAAAGCTCCAGGATCAGAATCATAATAGATGGGCGCACAGACTCGGCTTTGCCCCCGGGCAGCCAAATTGCTTTTAAGTTCACTGCCTCCACAGTGGCAAAGGCAGGAGCAGAATGTGTCCGTTTTGCAATATGGCACTTACAAAAACCGACATGCCACTGGGCCAGAAATGGGCTGAGGTCTGTATTTGTAGGATATGTGGAGAAAGCTGAGACAGCACGTGCCATGTGGGTTATGAAATTGGTTTGAAAGGAGGAGTGGGGATTTTTCATTTCTTTCTTCCTTTCTGTCTTTTTTAAAAAGCCTTATATCAGAGCAATTCTGAGCTTGGTTGCATGGTTAAGAGTAGAGAAAAAAGAGGGCTTAAAAAGGAGGAAAAGCAGCCCTGTTTGGCCACGGTGTTTGGGCAACCCTTCTGCAGCACAAAGTAACTTGAGTGATAAGAGAGACTAGGGTGAGACCTGGAGACAGACCTGGGACTGTGCAGTCAGGCTGGGAAAGCAGAAGTCCTGCTAGAGAGGAGAGCTTTGCAGGAAAGGGAACAAAAAACCCCCTCTAGGAATAACTGCTGTAGAAAAAGAGCAACTAGAGAGGTGGAAGGAGGACACAAGAGAACCAGAGAAGTGGCAGTAGGGTGTGAAACAGTTTAACTGCATATGTAAATAACCTTTTCTGTGCTGTAGGATATAAAGTGGTCTGACTTTGGTTTTCCTGGAAGAAGTGGAAGAGAGAGCACGCTGTGGATTGGTTCTGAAGGAGCAAACACTCCCTGCCACTTGGACTCCTACGGCTGCAATTTAGTGTTACAAGTACAGGGAAGGTAACAAATACCTATGTTATACAGAGGAAAACTATACATTGCTGGAAAGAGCAATTAGTTCTGCATTCTCAAATAACAGTTCTAACTCCTGATTATTTCAATTTGCTCAGCTATCAATGACTAAAGAATATCAAAGCTGTTTTATCAGAAATGGAAATTTGGAAGGTTAGAGTTTTATTTGGGCATAATTTTATTACGTCCATATCATTTTATTTTCTTCTATTTGAGGAAGAATATTGTTCCTAATCTGTGCATTATATATGCCCGGTAATATATATTCTAACCTATTTGAGAAGTTGGAATTAGAACATAAAGAGTTAAAAAAAAAAAAAACAAAACAGAAACAAGACAGAAATAAACCACTTCCAGCTCTACAATATTCTCTGTGCAAGAGCTTCTAATAGCCTGCTAGAATTAATTTATAAGAGGAACATCAGATGGGAGCAGACAACTGTGAGCAAAGTTAAAATGGACACCTGAGGCTCCAAACTCATTTTTAGAGCATGTGTCTTTGTTGGTATTTCTTCTGTCTGATTGCAAACTGTTTCTTTTTTCTTTTTTTTTCCTCCATTCTCTATTTGCCTCATTTTTTTTAAATTGATTCTATTAGAGTTAGCATAACAAAGGAAGTGCCATGTATTTTTCTTAGGTTTGATAGTTTATAGGGGAAGGAATAATTTGCCAGTGGGATTTTAATGTGGTTAGTCACTCTAGTGAGATTTAAAAAAAAAAAAAAAAAAGTTGCCACCATGTGATTAAGGTGCAGGACTAGAAGTCAGGCAAGCCTGGCCTCCATGCTGGGCTCTGCAGCAGATTGACTGGCTTTAGGGCTCGAAGCAAATGAATTTTTCATCATCTTATCTGTAAGAAGGGTAATTCTGTTTAGCTCTCATGTGGGTTTCCATTCATTTTTATAAACAGCCTTGAGTTTCTCAGGTGGAAAGGGCAGCAGAGACCGTCTGGAAGCCCAGCTCAACATCGTATCTATTGCTGTAGCCAGTGCCACAGACTTCAAATCACATTAGCAAGCATTACACGTTGGAACTCCAGAATATATTGAATATATTTAGGAACCAAACATTTAACCAAAAATCATGAAGCTTATGTCCTTGAATATCTTGTATCTGCCTAAATACTGGGTGTGTAATCCACATAACAGTAATCCAGCAGACCTGACACCCACCCTGCTTTGTTGATCTCTACCTTCAGGTGTTGAACTTGAGCTGGAGTGCTAGGATCATGTTGCAATTTCGCCTTCCTTTTCAAAGCACTCCCCCACCTCACAGAGACTTAAATCCTGGTTTTTCTTAAAGAAAGAAGCTGAAAGCCTTTTCATGGCCTGAAAAGACAAAGTTGTTTCCCTCTTTAGATCAAAACCTATAAATAGAGCGCAAACTTATACAAGCTTGTGAATCCTGTGCTGCTGCAGAGCCTTTTGAGACTCACAAACAAGACCAGCTTTGTAACAGAAAATAAGCTTATGCTGAACTTAAATAGATTTGCCTTTGCAGGAAAGTCAGGGCCCACTCCTTAGCCCTTAGTTGCTATCTTGAATTTCCTCCTTGCATCCCTCAGGCTTCTTAATAATTTTTTTGCTTCAGGGTATTGCTTTGTCATGAGCCTACCGGATTAACCCATGTGCCTCCTAACCTAGTCATTCTCCTGAGGATCTGGTTTGGAGGGCAAATATTAAAATTGCAATATAGCTTGGATTTCAGGCCAACTATTTATTGAGTTTTCAGCCAGTAAAAACTTTGGTAATTACCAAGAAATGTCAGCGGTCTGTGGCACTTTCATCTATACCAATTTCTGCAGTTCTGGCTATCCTGCTATTCCTACCTCTTCAGTTTCTATGCCATGTGGCTGCCTTTCTTTCATTTTCAAATCTGACCTAGAACTGACAACCAGAAGCAGCAGACAAAAAGCAAAGAAAGAGGCAAAAAGAAAAGACCTAGATGGGGGAAGTGAGCTGCACAAGTTACCTAAACGTGTTGCAAAGTCCTGCCTTTACTTTCCCGTTTGTCAGTGCATGGATCTCTATTGCACTGATCTATGTAAACAAAATAGAGATAATTGCTTGGAGAGAAGACACAGTCCATCCTTCCTTTCTGCTTAGCCCTGCACTGGGGTGTGTAGACCTGTTCCTTTCATCACACAGGAAAACAGCCTGACACAAGGGTTGTTGCCTTCTCAATGCCAACTGCTCACACAAGCCACAATTTCACCAGGTGGTGCTGACCACCCTAGAAAAATGAGGTTTCTTTGGAATGCTTATGTCTAAGCATCTCTGATTTTATGCAGTTGTCATAACTGCAGCGTGGGAGCCTCGAAGTGAGTTTTATCAAGAATGAGTGTGTTTTGGGTAGTAGCGGAGTGAGTAATGCATGTGATGATAGGAAACAAAAGATAAAGTTCATACTCCTTTGCTATTACCATCAAAACCACACACACAAACACACAGTGTTTCTCTTTAAAATATGGATACTGCACTTATTTATTCAGTGAACAATAGTATGGTGTCCCTGAATGAAACTGTTTTCCTTGGTTTGTAGGACAAGTGTCAGGTTTTTAATGAGTCTCTTGAGCATCTGTAAATGCTACACATTGCTCTGCAAAAGGGAGAAAGGAAGAACCAGATGGAAGAGCTTTTAAAAAAAAAATTAATCTGCCTTTTAAAAATAATTGGTGAGAAGCTCTATTTTTTTCAGTTAAAAATTAAAAATGGAATATTTAATATGGAATTAAAAAGTGGAATATTTTTGTAACACTTTTTTTTTTTTTGTAGACAGCCTGTAAGTACTGCCTGTGCGTAGGAGATTCACACAGTGAAGCAAATTTATGTTTTATTGAAAAATTTGCTATTGCCTTTAGTTCTTAGCTCTAACTGACATGCACTGAATACATTTTTATCTTCCCTCTGTTTTCAGAAAAAGATGGCACCTCTTCCCACCTGGTGACACCAGTTTCCTTTATCCTACTAGGATCCCTTATGAGGAATCCAGCATATTCAGCAAAGTCAATGTTGCCAATCCTGATCTGAAACGCTTTCCTGAGTTTAAGAATGCAACAGCCCATGTGGTTACACTCAGTCCAGGACAGGTACTGTTCATATTTATGCTTTATGTTACTTTAAATCTTCTAATAAATGATTTATATTGCCTAGGGTTAGGAAATCATAACAAATTGACTATATTTCTGTCAGTCTACATTTCTCTGGATACACAAACTTTCTTAATAACCTGGTTTTTATTTTAGTGGCCTTTTACATAAAAAACTGCAAACATATGGAGAGTTAATTCAGTAGCTCCCCAATTCCATAACAATTATTGCAGTCACTCCCAGTGTTATGTGCTTTAAAGGACTGAAATTTTCTTGAGCAGTACTCTAACCTATCTACTCTGAAACGTGTATTTTACATAAAATATATTTGATTAACGAGCATGTAGAGCCAGCAAAGGAACTCATTTATATTTTGATAGTGAGGAATAACCTTCACCAGGGAACACTGGCCCAACTTGTTGCTTTAATAGCTGAATATTTGTAGTGATGATACTTGCATTTAAAATGCACACCATCCAGAGGTTTCATGCTACTTTATAAGGATATAAGGATATTAAAACCCTCTTTTCCTGAGAAAGTCTAGTTAAAAGTGCCTGGCTCAAGTCACAAAGGCAGTCCTCAGTAGAATGGGGACAGGACTCAGAACTGTTAATTCTGGTTCTGCTGCCATTAATAATGTCCTGTTCTTTAATCAGCATAGTCTGTATTTAGAGTCTGATTTAGCCTCTTCACTCAGCCATACATGTCCTGGTAAAACACTCCTAATAAGCATTGCTCCAACAGTATAAGACAATGTGATTGCCACTTCTAGCACCTTTTCACCATTCTGCTGCCAGATTTCACAGAATCGCAGAGTGGTTAGGGTTGGCAGGGACCTCTAGAGATCAACTGGTCCAACCCCCCTGCTCCAGCAGGGTCACCTAGAGCATGGGGCACAGGGCGGCATCCAGGCGGGTTTGGAAGATCTCCAGAGAAGGAGACTGCACAGCCTCTCTGGACAGCCTGTTCCAGGGCTCTGTCACCCTCACAGTAAAGAAGTTCTTCCTTATGTGGAGATTAAACTTCCTTTTAACTTGCGTTTCAATTTCAACTTGAACCCATTACCCCTTGTCCTATCACTGGCCAGCACCGAGAAGAAAAACTAACTCCTAGTTGACAAACCTAGCTGCCTTCAACAGTCAGAGTACAGATTTTGCTAATCCAGCTAATTTGGGGGAGACAGAGTGGAGAGCAGCCCTATAAACTGGATTTGTATCAGGGTAGTAGTTTCCAACATGAGGATGTCATCTGTCACCTGGGAACTCTATGTTCTGCTTGCAGCATTGCAAATGGAAGGGAATCTATGATCAACTATTGTTTGCAATACATTAACTTCTAGTCATAATCTCAAAGCAAAATGATTACTTTTACCATCCGTACTTTCTAAGGTGCGTGTTTAATAATTTAAAGCACAAAGAACAAATTTTTTACTATTGATAAAAATGCCACATCCAGTCAGCACTGCATTATCTATGATCCCCAACACTATTTCAATTTATAATGTGCATTGGAATGATCAAGTATGATATTGAAACTTTAATATGATCTTAATTTTAATTAGGCTTACATCAATTACAAATTAATCTTGCTAGGAACAAAGACTTTGAGACAGCTCAGTAATACAGGTTCTCTGTATTGTCATGAAGGAGATACTATTTGGATTTCTGGGCGGAAAGTAATGTAGACAATGATGGAGCTGTGAGGTATTGCTTTTGTCCATTTTACCAGCACATTTTGAAGACTACTTTCCAGCTTCTCATCCAGAAGCTTATGGACCAGCTGGCTGTGGACTGTTGCTGTTTGATGGAGAGAAAAGGCATATCTAAAAATTCTTCTGTTAACAAGAGAGAGGATCCCTAAATAATGGTTTTGATACAAGCTCAGTTTTGGCTTTCAGATAGAATTAATACAATTACTTTAGGATTTGCAGCCGTTTTTGGTCTGCAGTAACTTACAGCATCTCCACTCCTTCCCAGGGAAGGAGCAGAATGGTTTGGATTATATGCTGTTACAGTACCAGGCCTAAAAATAAGGACAAAGGTTTTCTTAGGTATTCAGAAGAAATACGTTCAGGCTGAGTGCAGTTTTGAATATGAAAAACTTCATGTGTCTAATGCCACCTTCTGGTCACTGTGCCTCATTGTGTTCGCTACAAACCATTTTCTACAACCATTTAGGGCTTTAAAGCATAATTCTTCCATGTAACATTGTACCAATGCATAATGCATACTTTGAGTGCATTCTTTCTGTCCTTTCACTGTATGCTTCAGAGCCGAATCTTAGTTATCAACTTAATTAGTTAGCTGACAACTCTAGGTGTGTATAAGTTTTCATGTGCTTTACTTGACCAGTGGCTGCAGCGTTCCACAGAGGTCTTAATGCAGCTTTTTGTTATACACTAGTGATCTATTCTGGATGCAAATTACGATAACATTTAGATATCTAACCTATTTAAATAGGCAGCTAAGTAGTCCAGAACTTGCAGCTGAACATCACTAAATTCACCAAGTTAGAAATTCAAGTTTTTTCACACAAATGTAGGGACTCCTTATAAACATATGGACCTGGTCACCTATCAGATGGTGTTGAGGTTGAGTGCTAAGTATGGGGCAGGAAGGTGACTGTTGGTTAATTTGTATTTACCAAACTTAGTGAGTGTTCACCCAAAACATTAGTATTTTGTTATCTTTGTTCATAGATTATATTATATTTCTAGTAATACCTTGATTGTTTTCACAAATATAAAATGCTACTTAAAAGTCTGTAAACAGGACAAAATATGTCCCTTTTAATATATTCCACTTTTAGCTTTCCTCATGTCTCTGGGACAGGTGCTAAGAATGAATAGGATCCATCACCCTCAACTTAAAGGCTTTCCAGGACAGATGTCCTGTCTGTCATCAGTGGGAGGAACCTGGCACCTCTATGAGGCAATTCATCCTGCCTGTCTTACACAAACAGAGGCCTGCAGGAACGTTCATCCCACCTTGTCCCATCTTTTGCACAGGCTGAAGAAGGAGCCCATGGAAGTCAATGGTTAACTTTTTGATTATTAAAAATAGGTGAGATGAATCCCACCTGAAAAGGCTGTGAAAAACTGAGATGCTATATAAATTCAAAAATCATTGATCATTTTCTCCTCAGCCCCGTCTTTCATGTGCTTCTTGCTTCCTTCCTGCTCACTAATGTAACTGTTCTCAGTCCATCTTTCTCTTAATCCATCTTCACGTCACTAGACAATGATTTAAAAAGAAAAATGTAAAAAGTGCGTCTCAGCTGTTCTGAAGGTAGGCACATGAGGACTCCACCTGTCTGCCCTCCTAATGCAGAGGCACCTTGTAGCCTGAGCAATGCACCTCTCCCTCAGCACCCTGAACAGGAGGGGACACCAGGGCCCTGCAGCCTGTCCTGCTGCTTCATGACCCTGTGTGCCAGAGGAGCTGCAAGGAAACTCTAGACAGACAAGCTGAGAGGAAAAGCTTCACTGATCGAGCAGAGTGCTCAGAGGCCCATCAGGTCTGGGAAAGATGCTGTCTTTTATCCTTGAAAAGCATTACCAGGGTATGGGAAGAATAATCAGAAAAATTACGACTGTTTTTCATTACTTGTCTCTGCCATTCTCTGGAAGCTTCTGCTCAGAACTTGTCTTCACTTGATTTTCCTTCAAAACGTGTAAGGAAATGTATCTCTAAATATGTATCCACAACTACAGCTATCACTGAGTTCCTATATACAGCAGCGAGGTTTTTGCTTTTTGTGCTCTTGCTGCAGGAAGTATCACTATAGGATGCTGCTCAGCAGCCAGAGCTCAGAACAGCATAAGCAGATCTGACTTCTAATCCAGTCCTGAGCAAGCAAGAGTGTTCATGAGGTCAGCAGGGGTTTACCTGTACCTGTGTGCAACCCTTTTTCTTTTTTTTTTTTTTAAATAAGGATGGCAGTGGATGAGCATTTCAAATTGGCCTCAAAGTGGGGAACAGCACAACAGAGTCAGGCTCAATAATCAAGAGAAATATAAGTGATGTGAAGAAGGATCTAGTAAGTCAGGAAATGTAGTAATTCAAACTTTTTCAAAGGCAATGTTCCAGCTCAGGGTGTATGATTTTATTTTAAAGGGACTGTAGTGAAAAACTGCTTTTGTTGAAGAGCTGAAATAATTTTAGTTAAGGGAGAATTCAGACTTGTTGGTGCCATTGTGTGTAGCATATGGTCGATAGCTCTTCTTGGGGAGGTGGGAAAGGAAGAGAGGCTTTGTGTGTGTGAAACTACCAAGCTGGCCCTGAACCATCCATAGAGGAGGCTCTAATGAACACAGCAGAGAGCCTATCTGATTCTCTAGTTACCAAAACTATCAACAGCATCCCAGGAGAGGTAGAGAAGTGCAGTGGTGAAGCTTATACCATTACTGCTTATTTAAAAAATTAAAAGAAATAGATTAGTCTGCAGTGCACAGAGCCCTACAAGCGCTTCCCTGAAGGTCAAGCAAACGAAAGGTGAAACCTGCTGGTTCCTGAATCTGCTCTCCCACCTGTTCCCTCAGCTTCTCCTGCTTCCCCAACAATCCAATAATTCCCTTTTTGTTCAGGGTACCTTCTCAGGGTGCTTCTGCCTCGAGTGACCCTGGACTCTGCATGTCCGTGGGGGAGGACACCAGGTCAGCAGGAGCCCAGCTGAGAGGCTCCTTCCTAGGAGCTGGGCACCCGCCAGGCTGGGCCATCAGTTGGGGGTGTTGGGACCCCAGGGATTGCTCTTCATGCTGCTCCAAACCTCAGCTCGGGGCTCACTGAGAAGGGAGCACTAACAGCAGAGCTAGTTGTGCATTTTTCTTTTTCACTGCCACAGTTGTAAGCAATTTCTCCCCATCACCACCTTTCTCCTCCCATCACACTCACATTCTTTTATCCTTCCTTTTCTTGGGCAGTTACCCAAGCATCTTTTTCTAATGAACAGAAATTTCTTGGGATACATATTTTTCTTCAGGGTATACTCTGTCTTTTTGAAGCAATTCCACCTTTGCTCTACCTTTGCACTGTATCGAGTTAATCATTTCCATTGAGAATTGAAACCCGTTTTGTTCTGTACTGTACAAGTCTTCAGAATTGCTCCACTTACTCTCCCAACTATTCTCTTGCATTTTCTCCTCTTACAGTCTAGGATTTCTTTTTATCTTTTCTGGGGTTTCTGTCGTCTTTGACTTCATCTGCTGTATTTGTCCATCGCTAGCCTAAATATTAAAATTGTCTGATAGGTTGCTGTTTAGATCCCTCCAACTCATGCAGCTAAGTGTACTGAGTAGCAAGCAGGCTAGCGCAGAATTACGTCTTAGATTGGAATCGTTCTGTCCTGTTTTTGTGCCTCACTTTTCCCTTGTAAATTCTCCTTGCAACTATTTTTTTTTTTTTTTTCCTCATTTCATTGTGATTTACATTTCCTATTGAAATGTAGTTTAAGGTCTGGTTAAATTTATATCCCATTTTCATAAATATATAGAAGTCTGTTTCATTTTACTGTGTTGTTGACAGATATTTTTTGCCTCTAGCTTGCAAAGCTGGACCCACAAAGAATCCTACTCTATTTTTCTTTGCAGGACTACTTTGTGCTCAGCTAAGTTTGGCTGCTCCCTTGCCATCTGTATTTTTAAGTGCCTTTTCCCATTTCTTCATCTTCCTTAGAATTTTAGCTCTTTTGCCTTTTCATGGTTTTAATTTTCTGTGCCATAAATCCTTACTGTAACAAGCATAAGCTCGTTAAAGGTGCTTGCTTTTCCCTTTTTATGGTACCTGTTTCGCCTCTTACAGTCACAGTTCTGTAGCTCCTCTATAAACTGCATCAAACAGCGCCAGATACAGAAATACACAACTTCTGCAATTATTACCTCAAGTAAAATCAGATCAGTCTCTCCAAAAACCTACTTCCTCCTCTTCAGTCTGAGGAAACTGGACTAGATGGGGGGTTACGCATTTCCCTCCTAGTTATACTGCCTTCTTCCAAAGCACTTCTGCCTCTGCTTTGCACAAGCACTGGGTTCCAGTCATGAATTCCATTTTTTTTTTCAGATCACCCCCCTTACTGAAACATTTACACACTTGCCTGGATTTATCTCATACTACTGCTCCCCTGCTACATGCTGCCTCTTCACCATGCCCCCATTGCCTAGCACCTACATCCATATCCCCAGCACATTGCAAACACTCTTCCCATGAGTCTTACAGTAAGCACCCAACTGCTGGAACCAGGTAATTACATGAGAAAATAACCTTCCCCCTACTCTGTAGCAATTTTTTTCCAGATTTCGGTGTGCTCCATTGTAAGGGAGCATTCAGCTTCTTTAACAGAAGTGCAGTGCAAGACGTGAGCCTGCATTTTTCCACCTGTTTGATTCCTTAGTCGGTGATATGTGTGCACACATTTGCTCACAGATAAGTCCAATGCAGCTATGCTGCTGATTAAACAAAGTGTATGTTTCTGTGATGGAAGTGATACCCTGAAGCTTGTTCAGCATAGAAACTGTGTTTTGGCTTCAGCCTGTGTAGGATTTCATGCCCTCTTAGATGTGAGAAATAAATAATTGTCAGTGTTTTTTTGTAAGTAATGGCCCTTCACAGAATGATCTGTTGCACATACTGAGATTGGCGAAACCTGAGCCCTGTACCGGTGTGTGTGTGTGTGTGTCTGCAAACCCATGTGTTTTCCATCATTCTGCCTCTCAGTTCTGCCTTTTCACTGTCTTAACAGCCTGTCTTTGTGATGCTCAGATTTGTAGCTAAATCCTGCCTTGTTTGACAGAGCATCTCAAAGTTGCAAAAACATCCTGGGTAACTAGATATCACATTAAGCAGTGTGATCCATTGCTGGTAGTTTCAAACATGGCTAATTGCTTTTGATGTTTGCAACCATATCTAATTAAGCAAGGGTTTGGTTTGTTTAATGGCAAGCATATATTGTGCCCTCAACTGCTGAATGTTTTCCTCTCCCAATTACTTCCTCTTCTATTTTGTATACTATATTGGATTAAAATAGTTTAATTGTTTTTGACCTTCAGAGGTGTGCTGCTTTTTTTTTTCCTGTCCTCTTTGATTTAAACTGAAACTTGCAAAATGCGTTTTGTGCAGTGGTCCAAAATGAACTCCTGCTCCGAGTGTCCTGTAAGCATTTGTGGGATTAGGGTCACAGTCACCATTTCTGGCACAGACATTTGCTGATCAGTCAGGTTATCTCACTAGCCGGTCGTTCTTATAAATAATTTGTGTCTACTGAGAAGATTGGAGGAGGCGAAAGAAAGCTGTGATTCAGATAGAGGTCTCTATTTTACTTTCCCCATTCTGAAGTATTTTTCCCCATCTCTGACCATTTTCATTCCCTGTACCATGCTATCAAGAAAAGCATACTGTAATATAAGGTTTGTGCTATATCATCAAAACATTAATGACTTTGGACCATAAAAGCCATGGGTTAATCAATTTTGTGTCGGACCTATCATCCTGGTAGTTTACAAAGCCCTGATCTAAGCTAGATAATCATGATTTCTGGGATACCTTCTTTTAAAAGCACAAATATTTACCAGATATGCAGCTACGCATTGCTAACCCCCAGTGAGCATTAGGATACTGTCTTTTTGATGAAGTCACCTTGCACTTTTCTAAAGGAGTTCGGAAGTTTGCTCAATTGGAGAGTCTGCTTGGCTTAGATGAGACTCTCTAAAGCCCTGCTGTGCTACTACACCAGCTACAATCCCTCCGTACAGCAGGACTTTGCCTGTGCGATGAGCTTAGTCATGCCTTGCATGGGAAGATTTGGAATGAGCAGTTCTGGATCGTGTGTCCGCTTCTCATATTCTAGATGCTGATATGGCCAAAGGGAGTGGACATTCTGGGCTTGAGAAGGCTCTTTAGAAGAAAGAAATAAGGATCACTTCTCACCCCCAAGCTCCGTCCCTGCCTCATTCTGCCTCTGCACCCCATCAGCCCAAGGGAATCACTGTCTTCTTGAGGCTGTGCAGATACTCAGAGTCTGCGTAATGTCTCTTGATTTCAGGTACTGCTTGTTCCAAGGCACTGGTGGCACTATGTGGAATCCATTGACCCCGTCACTGTCAGCATAAACTCCTGGATTGAACTGGTATTTACCTTTTTCACGGTGATGTAACACTTCCATGTCTCTGTATATTAAAGAATAGGAAACCCACTGAGTTGCACATTCAAAATCATATCCCAGATCTGATAACCTCACGAGCCACTTTAGAATTGTTTCAGTGGTATTAAGCTTACATTTACATAGTGTTTTTTATCCCCAGGGATCCCAGAGCACTTTGCAGACTTGCACGCTAACTGCATTTATTGACCACCACTAAAACACAGCTGTGCTTTGACATTGGCATTAGATGCAATGTTTCTGGCAAGCAAAAGTGAGAGAAAAATACCTCTAATTAAAAAAGTCATTAATTTTAGCTCATTCCAGTGAGCAGTTACACATGTTAAACTCCTCATGTCTGACTTCTGACAGACTAGTTGGCATTGTGCTGAATGGGGTGTAACAAAACAATTTCACCTCAAGCACACACTTACATGAAATGCTAAGTCAGGATTTAAGTAAGTCAGGTTAATGTGATAGGAATGGGGTGACAGCACCAGTTTGAATTGTCATTTCTGTTACAGTTTTGACTTTTTCCTGCTCATGTTACTTTGTGTACATGGGGACATTCCAAGGATATCATCTCTATCCCAGGTTTTCATTTATATTATTTTAATCATTAATCCTAGCTTTATAAAAGAGCTCTTTGAAATAGCTTGTGAAAGATGCCTCACTAATGCTGTTGTATTTTTTACACCATTATTAGGCCAAAAACCTGCAGGGGGGAAGGAGGGGGTCAGAATTCATCCCTTCAGCTGCTGTTCAGGCTACATAAGATATTTCTTACCCCTTAAACCAAGATTTCAAAGTCAAGAGATGTTCTTGGGTGTCTCTCATGGAATAAACTTCCATGTGAGACTACACATTTAGAAATGACAGGCTTGGAGCCTGCACTGAGCTTTTACCAATCCCTAAGAAAGAGTCAGACCATGCACAATTCCAGAGAAGGCTCCTAGGATATAGACTAGCTATTGAAGCCTACCTTAAATTTGATGCTCCCAGCAGCATAAGCTTGCACCCTGAGCTGCATCTCAAATTGTCCCCTTCTGGAGGAGCAGGTTAGGATTGTGCTAAGTTGGTAACTCCCAAGTGGTTAGGTTTTGTGTTGGCTATAACATTTCTTCCTAGGGAGGTGAAGGGAGGAAAGGTGTAACTATGTGGCCTTTCCAGTCAGAATGGTCTCGCTAATGGCACCAAAATCCTGTTTGACCCTATTGGGATCAGGTAGTTGTATGTAGACAGCATTGGGAAAAGGAGAACATGTCTTAGATATTACTAGTGAGTGATCTAAAAGCTGCCACAAACGGGGGGGAGAAGAAAACAAAAAGAAAAAACTATGGTAAATAAATCAATTGCATTGTAGCATTCAAGATAAACCTTAGAAAGGGAAATATGTATTCACTGTGACCCACATGAAAGTTCCTTACAGATATCACCCCTGCATATCATGGTGGGACCATTTGTTATATGTTGAGTTGTACAATTTATAAAAAAAAAAAAAAAAAATCTTACAACAACTATATCAGAAATGAGGTTACTTCCCTTAACAAATCAAGCAGTTCTCTCACTTGCAGCTGTTACCAACTGCTTTCATATTGACAGATGTTAACTGCACCAACATTGATAGTCCTAATAAAATTATTAATTATTTTGGCAGGACTTTAGAGTGGAAGTTGTTTTCAGCTGGATGTGAGCTCTTCCAAGTACGCCTTGCTTCCAAACATTCACGCAGCCAGTGTGACCCTATTATGCAGCAGGCCGGGATGAACCCCAGGAGTGTAACACAGATGATGAATTTTTAATGTGTTGGGGGCCTATTATGCGAGGCCGTTAATGAGCAGAACACCCAGAGTCACAAAATGCTAAGAGCAGTTCCCCCCTTCTTCTATCCCAGAGATCCCTGGATGTCTGTACTCAGAGATCCAGGGTGAATTACTGCCTTAAATATACACGCTGGCGAGATGCATGGTTTGCTTGACATGTTCCCCAAAGCCAGAGTTAGGCAATTCAGAGCTGTTTGTTGACAAAGTTGTCTTTCTTTCAAAACCTGTCTTCCAAGCACTTAAACAAGGCCAGATTTATGCATCCACTCCTAGGCACCTGTCACTGAGATAACTAAATCATGTCTTGTTTTGAGTCTCATTGCCTCCTCTCCACATACTCTTTTCTTCCACATGCAAGGAACCCAGTTAAATGCAAAAGAGAAGGCAAAAGAAAAAAAAATCCTATAAAGTTTTGTTTTGCTGCCCTAAACTAGCTAGCACCCAGCTGCCTAACAGGATGAGGTTAAGAAGTGAAGGCCTAAAACATAGACAGCTACTGAGTTAATTTTTGGTCCTGCAGGAGAACTTTCATTAGAGGAAACATTTTTTCCTTTCTGCTGATGTTTAAGGCTGCAACAGTATGACAGTGTCTTAGTGTCATGGTAATATATGATACATGATAATGCATCTCCTGAATTTTCCTAAGACTCACTTCTGTGCCTCTGCAGCCCCCAGGTATTTGCTGACTTGCTGTTAACATCCTTTGTATCTTAAGTACTTAAATTGGACATAATATATAGATATATATAAAATTTGCTAAGTACTTTCATGGTCCTTCTACTCCTAGCCACATAAATGCATATATTAATTAAATGCTAACATTGCACAGTAATTTGAAGCACCGGATTCAATTAACAGAACGCTACTAGGGAAAAAGATTATATATACACCAGAATCTATGTTTTGCAAATCCTTATTCAGATGAGTAGTTGCACCAAAACTTGGGCTATTATTTATGTGGGGGCTGTATTCATGAGTAAGGAGCTACAAAAGCCCACAACCTTTCACTGACTTTGTATAAATTAATATGGCTTTCAAAATAAGGCCATCCATTTAGCTCTCCCCAAGATCTTCCAGCTCTCTGCAGGTACCACTGCCTCTAAACACTTTGTTTCTTTGAGGCAGGATGCAGACCACAAAGCCCGTGTAGAAGAAGCAATAACTCGAACACTGGTGTGTGCCATAAAATCAGCAGAAAATCCCAGCGATGCAGATCTCTGGCTAAATCCCACAGAGGTAAGCCCTCTCCTGCTCTTGTAGCAGTGGTAGGATGAAATTACTGCTCAACTCCCTGCAAGTCTTTCTACCTCCTAAACAAAATTAAATTAAATTTCTTTCCTTCATGTACCAAAGAGTAATTCAGAAGAGATAATCATACAGTGCTGAGTTGAGACATAGCTCCTTTTAACTGAATTCATTCTGGGTATTTTCTTAGGTTGAGGCAACATCTCATGACATCAATCTTGAGTACCTGAATAGAGCAGTGTCTGCATATTTCAAGTATCAAAAGGCAAGTGTGTCAGAGCAGGTACCTCCCAGCAGCATCGATGCAGAGAGAGTGACAAGTGCCCCACGCAAGAGGAGGAAAAGGCAAGTTGGCCCTGAACCAGAGGGCTGCAAACTACTAACCCATGAAGCTGACTGTTCAACAGTTAAGGCAGAAAAGTTTCGGGAAATACCTTTTGGGCCTCATCTTATTCAAGTGTTACCACAATCTCAAGAAACAAGCTCAATGGGTGCAAGAGCAGTTGAAAGCAACTATAGAGATCTTATCCAGGGAAATGAAGGAGGACGTTTTGGAAAATTACACTGCGTCAGGAAGCAATTGGTAATGAGTAATGATGGTGAAACATCTGCAAATCAAATGGATTCAGACAGCAGTCCAAATGCCTCACAAACAGCCCTTTCTACCAATGATTTGCTGGACTATTTGGTTAATCCACATGTCATCAGTTTAGTGGCTCAGCTGTTGTTGGAGAGAACAAGAATTTAATGCCAAGTGCTGTGTCATTTCTGAAATAAAGAAATCAAATGGTAGCCTCATGCTAGATTTTTAAGCTCAGTAAGAATTGAAAAGTTCAGTTTTGTTTGAAATATTTTTTAAACTATGGCCACAATGGGAATCGCAGACCCATTCCTGATCTGTTCTGGTTAAATGGCAGAATGAAGCTGTGTTGAAAGAAGAACTTATTAATGAGGAATAAGAAGAGAAAGGATCGCTTCGTAAAGCTGATAAAACTCTATGACAAACAAAGTGTATTCAGGTATAAAATAATTCCACTTGATTTTTTGAATGGAATCTTTAAGACATGGTACAGCTGAGCATCACTGGATCATCCACCATTCTGTGGACACTTTTATATGAGAAGAGGGCACCTACATGAGTGAGGCAGAGGAGCAACTCCAGCTGGGAGCCAAAGAGCACTTGGGTCCTCAGGCCACAAGCACATGGGCAGAGCTGGAGGTGGGGGGAAGGAGCCCCTCCAGCTGCCCTGGGGCACCAGCAGGTTGTGCAGGGGATGGGACAGCAGCATGGATTAAGCTGCTTACAAACAAGCTTCCTGAAGATTTTTGTCTTCTTAATTACTTGATTGTAGGCTACCAATTCATAACCTCTGTCTAAGGCTGCTGTCAGTAACCCCCCCTCCCTCAAATACCCTAACATGGCACAAACACCAGTTCTTGGTCCCCAGCTATCCTACTAGCAGCAGTAACTATGAGGAATGAGTATGGCCCAGCTGTATTGCAAGGAGTTACCTAACACTTCACAGCTGTAGTCTGTGGAAAGCAGACTTAGAGCTAGATGTTTTTAATCCATGTCTATTTCAGAGTAATAGTTTTGATTCATCCCTGCAGACACAAGGATTGCTGTTTACATCAGAGTAGTTGTGCCCAAAGGGAAGATTTATCCCAGCAAAAAGACACTGCACTTCCAGGGGCTGGGGTCACACTAGTCAGTGGTGACACACTCATCTGCCAGGACTTCTGCACCAACAAAGCAGCATGGCATCGTAGAGACGAATTTGGTTCGGCAATAGAGTCAGGAGGGGTGTTGAGACACGGTTACATGGCCAAGTAGGACAAGCAGCGGCAGTGGGGCAAGGGAGGACAAGATGGGATGACTTACTGTAAACTACAGCTCTTGAATGCATTAGTAGTAAGTTCAAACAAAATTAACCTCTGCCAAGTGGTATTGCACCCACTAATGCATCATTCCCTGTGCTTTTGTGTAGCTTGCAGGTTCACAAGCATCTTCCTGATGGAAGATGCAGAATGCCGCAAATACATAGATCATTAACAGCAGCTAAACAGACCAGAAATCTTTCTGTTTGAAAGTTGCAAATATGCTTGGAACAGGGTTAAGCTGAAAAGGTTTGAAGGTTCACATTTAACAAGCACAGAAACCTCTTCCTGAAGAGTCCTTTTGGGAGCAGTCACTCCAGTTACCACATGTGCATGGGAACCACAGGATTTGGCTCTCACTGGCTTGGAATGAGTAAATATGGAAAAAAAAAATCATGCGAGTTTGCTGGGGACCTTTTCTTCGAGGAAAAAAAAAAAAAAAACAACTCTAAATTAGTAGTGGGGGCTGCAGCAGCTGTGCTCAGATGTGTGCAGTTTCAAGTTTTATCAAATGCCTTTCTCTTCCCACTTAATTGGGCTCGGACCCTGATGACACCAATGTATCATTGTCAGTAACAAAGAACCTGCAGGGAAAGTGTGAATTCTCAGATGCAACAGCAGCAATCCACATTTTTCATGTTTTACTCTGGTGTTAATATGCCAAGCAGTCTCGATGGGGTTGCACCACTGCAACAATACCAGAATTTAATCAGTGGGCCTGTTGGCAGAGTTTACTTTCATGTTTGTGTCCTGCTGTGCCAACAGGATTAAAAAAAACTCAGCTGAAGAACATTTTAGTTGCATCTGCTGACTTAGTGATTCACCAGGCTCCTGGGGGGCAGAGCCATAGAATAAGGCAGCACCAGGTTGATACAGAGACATATCTGAGAACAGCCCTGAACAACAGCGCTGAACAACAGCCCACTTTCGTGCTATTGCTACGTTTCTTTTTCCCTCTGAGGCAACGGCAGGGGCTGGGCCAGCCAGGGAGGCTGCTGCTGGGAGCATTTGCTCTGGAGAAGAGATCATAAGTGTTCATTCTAGCACATTGAGCACAAAAGGAAATCTTAAAAAATGAGGTGAGGAGGGAAGCACACAGACAAAAAAAGGAGGTAGCTGGCAATACAGCCTTCCATCCTGCAAAACAAGCTTCCCTAGCTTAACTGATCTCCACTTTGGGAAGAAAGCTTTAACATACCCCCATCCTTCCTCCCAGATACCCAGCTGAATGTTTTCTCCCTCTGTTTGTAATGACTGTCCTTGAAAAGACTTGTGGGTATTTGTAAGCCCTTGGCAGGACTTGCCACCCATCGCAGCAGCTCTGACCTCTACGCAGGAGGAGCTGCCTCAGAGTCACCCGGCCAGGCAGGGGAAGCCTGAGTTACCCCCAGCTGCACTGCACCTGCTCACCAACACTTCCCTCCCTCCTCTGAACCAGCGCAGTCCACCTGGGGAGAGCTGCATTTTATCCCTGTCCAGGTGCTGCTTGTGATTTAAGCACCAGGCAGCAGCCAGAAACCATTAGCAAGAGCAACCAGAGGAGGGATCCAGCCGGTTTATGTTGCTGGGCAAAAGCATCAGGAAGACTTTGCATCTCAGAGACACAACATAAAATTCAGTGTCAAACATTCAGTGCACACAGGTAGAGAGAAATGACCACAAATTTAGGAGGCTGTGCATGGCAAATGGCCCACAGACCAATAACAGAAATTTATAGCTCTGACCCCATTTGCAGGGTATGAAATTCTGCAATTTCTGACTCTGCTTCTAAATTCATGGCAACTGCATGGAGAAGCTTGGACAAGTTTCTGCATATTCATTGTGTTTAAAATAAATGATTTCTGACCTTGTCAGCGACAGCCTGGTTTGACAAAGAGCAAGAAACTGCCAACCAGCCATCAAGACAAGGAGGCTGCAAGAAAGCTGCCTCTCTGCAGTCACTAAGGGACACCCTCCCTTTCTCCAAAAAAGGGCTCCCTGCTCCCTCGCAGCAGTGGCACATCAGCATTTGAGAAGATCGTGGCCAGGCAACACCTCGAGGGTAGTTACGCTAGTGACAGCTGCTTCACCTCTGCTCTGGCCAAGTGGCAGTAAGAGACTGTCACCATGTGGCTCGGTGATGAAGTCCAAACTGTGCTCAAAGCCAGGGCCCAAGTGGTGGCCTGGGCCAGCGAGTGACCTTTCCACATCCACCCAGTCAGTCCCACATGCCTGAAACCAGGTTAGCAGGCCAGGAGCTCCTCACCACCCCTGACCACAGCCCTCACCAAGAAGTCTGGACTTCCATAGCTTGTCTTAGGCAATGACAGACCCCCAGATCAGTCACAAAGAGGGTAAACTCTGAAATGAGGTTCCTCAGAATTTTAGCCTCTCACCAAAAACCTCCCTGTGGTACAGAAGCAGCAGAGGTCACCTTTTATTCCATGGCATTAATTTCCCATATTTCAATTTTGTTTCCCTCTTTCAAGACTTCTGCTCCAGCATTACTTCTCACAGAGCAATCCAGTTGAAGAGCAATGCCATAGGTCAAGATATTAGTTAAAAGTCCAACTTGCGACTAACTCTAAAACAAAGCTTGGCATATTCAAGAGGAAGGATTAATTCTTATGCAGTGTTAACTGCCTTTTAAAAAAGCATTGTAACAAATCAGTACTTCTGACCTCCTCCTAACCTTCTTGCTCCGTTCCTCACCTACACATATGAGCTACTTAGGTTTATGGTATTGGCCCGTTCCCACTTCAGTGGCTTTTTCTGGCGGTTCTTATGCCAATACTACGGCAGCTGAAGACCACTGCAAATGTGTGGCCTGATTTTATCATCCATTTCATCTGAATGGGTGAGAAAGAGGATTTTGTTTTTCCACATTGCCCTTTCCATGTTTTTCTGGGCAAGGGTGGCCCATCCCAGAGCTGGGTGTCTTAAATAGTTAAACCCATTGAGCAGTTTGGTGCTCCCAGAGTGGGCTCTGCTGTCCCGGCACAAGAGGCAGCAGCAGCAGGGGTGGCTGCTCTGCTCCATATAACAAGGTGTAGGAGCTGCATTTTTGGAGACTTTCCAAGTGAATGCTCCACTGGACATTTGTTTGTCCAACTAATTGGTGTTTTCTCTGTCTGAATCGGGGATCTGGGGTCTAAAGGCTCAGGTCATCCTGGGACACTGTTGGCTGGACCCTGCATCCAGGGCACAGGGAACGCAGTGCAGCTGTGGGCACTTGCGGGTCAGGGCAGGCCTGGGAAGCAGAGCAGAAGCCAAGGGGCTCTTGGTCTCCCCCGTGCTGAGAGGCCTGGGGACACCCTGCAGCTATTAGGAGTATATCCCAACACCACAAGCCTTTCTTTTCCAGAAAAATCTAAACACAGAGGGTTAAATTTGTGGCTAAATTGCTCCCTCAGCCACCACAGTGCCCCTCTTCGTGCTTTCCCCAGCCTGGAAGATGTCTATTCAAACCACGAGGCAGCAAAATTCACCATTTTCATTTAAGCAGCGCTGGCCTCATTCTGTGTCCTGGCAGAGCACATGAATCCAATCCAATTAGCAGCAGCCCTAACAAAGCATCCTGAAAAAAGCACCATTAAAATGAAAAATGATGTTGTGTAAATAGAAGGCAGAGCAAGCAGGGGCCGTAATACAACTTATTGCCATCCCCAAACAAACAGCCTTATAACTTATGAGGAGCTCAATGCCTCAAGTGAGCTTTAGCCTGCTTTTCCCCAGGGAGGTAATGCAAAACGCAGGGCAGAGGCAATACATTTTCCCAGAACTTACAGCTTTTTTACCCAAAGAGATTAGGATCTTGGCCATTGTTAAAAACCATAAGCAATAGTTCATGAAAATACAGTTTAATTCCTCATTTGCTTCTACCCTGACCAAAAGACAAGACCCACACGAGGTGCCGTGCGTGGGTCTCTGCTGCTGGGGCCACCAGCTGCCTCCTCACCAGCCGCCTCGTGGGCGGGATCCCCTGGGGACAGCCCAGCCCTGAGTCTCACCTGCTCCACGCTGGGGACACGGTAGGATCAGAGCTCCCCCATTCAGCAACGTCCTTCAGCTCATGCTCGTCTCCGAGCATGCGCATGGGCCTCGTTGCCACCAAGTTACATCTGCAAGGAGATAGCTCAGGACCTGAGGTGGGGCCAGAGAGCCATCGGGCCCCCTCTAGGGTGTGACGTGTCATCAGAAGACTTCCCAGCTACTTTTCTGTGCTTACCAAACACATTATTGACATTTTTAGCTTCAAAACACTTTTGGAAAAATCTATTAGTAAAGAAGCAATGCACTGTAGGGAGCAAATCCATCCTGACTATGCACAGGAGAGAACAGCAGACAGTGGCCACACAGGCCTCCAGCTTCTCTTGCTCTTAGGAGAGTTAATTAGCAAGGCAAGGTAATAGCGTGGTATTTGTGCATTTACTGCATGTGCTGATTACAATGAATTTTGTCCTGCATGTTAAAGTCAAAAACATCTCGCATCTGCCAAAAAGCGATCAGGACCAATTAATGAAGATGTAATTTCCCCAGATGCTGCTATTAACATAATTCACAGTGTTCCTAGCAACATGAATGTAATTAACCCAGTTAACTGCAGCTCTCAGCACTGCTGCGTGGAGCCTGCCCGGCTCATGGGGGAGCCTCACTGACCCCCACAAGCTGGTGGCCTGTCCATAAGGTGTCCAGCCAGACCTGCTGCTTCTTCCCCCTCATCTGACAGCACATTTGGGAGCTATGGAGGTGCCCCCCAGGCCACCAGCAGCAGATGCCGCTCACAGAGCAAGATAACACAGTCCCTCAGGTCCTAGCCGTTCACATGGCTGAAAACACGTCTTGCCCATAGGAAGCTTAACACAGCAGCAGAGCCACCCCAGTCCAGAATGGGCACAGAGGTCAAGCACACGACAAAAATTAAGATAGCTCCTTGAAAGGATGAAACATCTAATCCTTTTGCTGCCTTCTTTCCTGGGCCATGCAGCAGCACAGTAAACAAACCTTGCCCGCGCAGCTGCCCAGACCACAACTTACCCTCGGGGAGCAGGAGCAGCGCGGGAGGAAGGCGGCCCTGGCACGAGCAGCGGCGGCGGCGCCGTCCCGCAGGGTCGCTGCCCCGCGCAGAGCGGGCGCTGGACGCACCGGCAGCCCCAGCACAGGCCAAAGCCCCGCGGGAGGGCCCAGCCGAAGGCTGGGGACAAGCAAGAGCCTGGGTCCAAGCCCTGCCAAAACCAGGGCCCCTCTCCGGGCTGCGTTTAAATGGGGCGGCAGGAGCCCTGGGAGGCTCCCAGGTGAGGCAGCTCAGGGTAATTGGGGCCTTCTGGTGCTTCTCCTTGGGTGCTAATGGGGCTCTGCGCAGCCCTCCAAGGCACTGCCCGTCACAGCCATCAGCTGTCCGAGTGTGCCAAGGGTGATGTCCCCGTGCTGGTGGGGAAGGGGTGCTGGAGGTAGAGTGTCCTCCACGGACAGGTCCCAACACCGTCCCCACCAAGCCAGGACAGGCAGGAGGAGCGTCATTCAGACCAGTGTTCAGGGTTTTCCTGGCATTTGAGTCCTTGCTGAGTCAAGGCAAAATCCCGGGAGGCAAAAGCTGGAGTTGGTCTTGCCAAGGAGGACGTTGGATCTTGTCCTCTCGCAGCCCGCCTGGGCCACGTTTTAATGGCAGGGTGTGATGCTCACCTGCCTCCTGAGCCTCCCGCGAGGCCCAGCCTCTGCAGGGCTCTGCAGTGACTCTCTGGGAGCTCCCAGAAATCTCCTGGGTCCCTGTGTGGGTTTGCGTACAACGAAGGGAAACCCAAATCTGGGGACAAACAGAATTTTGCTCCGGCGCAGATAAATCCAGCGGGTACCTGGCGTGGGCGGAGGCTGCCCAGCCGGCAGCAGCCCCACAGCGTGTGCTGACAGCCAGGGCAGCTCCCCAAAACGCTTGTGCCCGCCTTCACCCGAGCGTTGCCTGGAAGGATTTCTGGGGTTTGGGTTTTTTTCCCTTCCATGGATTTTCAATGAAGTTTCATTTAAAAGAAACATGGGTAGCATTTATAAAATGCTCAAAAAAAAATCTCAAGGGCTTTTGTGCAGTGTTACCTGAGGGAAAGAGCCCCCGATTTCTTTCCAAGCCTTTTTTCTAGTAAGCAGGGAAACAAGAAAGGGGAGGTTAAAAATTAATGAATGCTTTTTTGTGTGAGTGTGGAAAATTTTCAGGTGAATTAGAACTCTACAGTTCTTTTATTTTTCTTTCTCAATAGTTTGGGCCATTAGGGAGTTGATTTTGCAGCCAGCTCTGGGAGCACCTTTTTGCTCCTCAGATAGCAGAAACCTTGACCAAACTGCACTTCATACCTGGGTCCACCAGTGCTTGGAATGGTTCGCCTAGTTCCTTGCAGGTGATTTAACTCGAATCATCCAAAAGGACTAAGCTTCCAAATGTGCTGGGTCAGAAAAGCAGGACATTTTAATGAAAGCAGAAGCCTGGCTAAGCCACTGAGTCGTTTAACAATTACCTGACATAATAACATGTAAAAAGATGCAATGAGCAGAGGTGAGATCACTCGTGTTAATTAAAATGTCTAAGCCACTGCGTTCCTGCCTTAATACTGGATTTAAGCCGTGGTGTTGTAAACCAATGATAGAAGGGTCATTGCTTTAATGTAATTAAGGAAGGAACAGCGAATTTAACAAGTGCATTCGCGGCGGGTTGGGGAAAAAAGCAAATTCCTCTGCAGTCACTGGACAGGTGGGTTTGGGGGCAGAAAAGTCCATAGCTTGAGACATTTCACCCTTGCGCAGGGGCCCCCGGTTGCATCTCCCTGTCCATGCGGAGCGGGGGGACCTCCAAGCGGCCACCAAGGCCCGGACAGGCCGGGGCTGCCGGGAGCAGCCAGCAGGCCGTGGCTAAGGCTGAAACCCCGTCACGGGCGCGAAGGCCAAGCGGGAGGTGGTTGTTGCCCCGGCAGCTCGGCTGCTCCGGTCCTAGGGCCGGCCACAGGCTGGGAAAGGAAATGCTCATCCCTATCTTACAGAGGGGACGGAGCCAAAGAGGAGGGGAATATAAAAAGCCTCCAGCTTTCCCAAGGTTATAGAGTGTCAGAGCAGGAGAGGGAAGAGCCAGATTCACATCCTGGTTCCTTGGGCACGAAATTGCCCATCCAGGTGCCGTGTCAGAAAGTTAAAGTCGTGCATGCTTGGACTGAACATGCCAGCTCTCCTAGTCATTAATAACTTTAATGAGGAATTCGTTCTGAATTGCATTAGCATCGCATTAGAAGGAAAACGTATAAAAACCATCCTGTGCTCTGAAATTCTTTTACGTCCACCTTATTACGCATGCAGCGCTGCGATGGAGGAACATGAGAGGACAGGAAAGCAGAGGGACCAGCAGAGGGGCAGGAGGCCGCTGCAAACCCCACGACGTCCATTGCAAACCCTGCAAAGTCCTTTGGAAACCCTGTAAAAAGTCCATTGAAAACCCTGCAAAAAGTCCATTGCAAACCCCTCAAAGTCCTTTGCAAAGCCCATTGCAAACCCCACAAAGCCCCCCCAAGCCCTGCAAAGCCTCTTGCAAACCTTGCAGAGCCCATTGCAGACCCTGCAAAGCCCGTCTCAAGACCCACATAGCCTCTCACAAGCCCCAGGTGGTTCCACAGCAGCGAGGCCTCTCCAAAAGCCCAAATGTTCCCAGCTGGAACGTCACACACTGCAGGATTTTCCAGTGCAATCGGTTGCTCTTCCCATGCACAAGAGAGGCGGTTTGGTGCCATCACCAGCATTTGCTGCCGAGCCGAAGCGCCGGTGCAGATCCGGCCACCAGCCTCAGTTCCTCATCCATGAAGAGGACCCAGTGCCCCTGAGCCCTGGCTCTGCTTGCAGAAATGGCCATTTTAGGGCAGGAAAAAAAAAAAAAAAAAACAGGAGATCTTTTAAGTTACCCCTCTGGAAGTATTGGATAAATTCTTTTGAGGGAATCAGCTAACTGACCGCATCCCTTTTTACATTTTTGGCAGCCCACTCCGTTGGAGCAGTTCCTCAGGGAGAGGTGGCTCCCACCAGCGCCGCCTCGACGGGGGTTCCGTGCACGGTGCTCATGGGGTCAGCGCGTTTTCCCTGTTTTATTAACTGAGTTGAAACAGCGGGAGCACTCGGAGAGCCCCAGAAATAAATTTAGAAAAAAAAAAAAGAAAAGAAAAAAAAATCTGTCCTGAAGATTTTTCCCTCCTTCCTGCTTTTAGGCTGGTTCATTTATTTTCCCTTTGAAATAAAGATTAATGCTGCCGAATCCAAGAGCACAGCTCTCCTCTCCCAGCTCGCCGGGAAATAAAATGGCCCTGTTGCCTTTTTACTGCTCACACGTGACAAATCTCCCGGCTAAAGCCCCGTTTATCAGGCGAGACCGAAGGGCTCAGGGCGGCGGAATTTGCTGCCGCCTTTGCCCTGGTCCCTTTGCCCGCGCTGTGGAGGGCAGCAGCTAAGGACACGGCTTCTTGCTCCGTCAAAAACGTCACGGCACGAGGAAGCACAAAGGATATCGGTGCCACTTTGCTTAGGAATTGCAGAGGGTTTCCCAGTGTTGGGAGGGAAAGGAGACGTCTCCCTGGGAAGTGGATGCAGAGCCCAGCTCGGATGGACGGCGTCACCTCGCTGGGTGTCCCTCGGGAGAGTTTTCCTGGGGGTCTGGGGCAGCGCTTGGCCTCCCAGGGTGACAAAAGGCACCGCCAGCCTCCCTGGCACGTAAAGCACCCGGGCACTGCGGGGTGCTGGTGGGAGCGGGGCCTGTTGGGGCCCCAGCAGCTGCCCGGGCCAGCAGTGCCCGAGGTGGCTTCAGGCTTGTCAGGAAATTCAGGAACGATATCAATGACTTGCACTGGCCCAAACGCAGTCTTTTAAACAATTATTTATGCAATTAATAGAGAAGTCAAATAAGCCAAATGAATGATAACATTTTAAACTAATTATTTGCTACAAACGAACACAAATGATTTCAATATCTACTGCATTAACTCCAGCAGTGGGGAAATTCATCATAATTAGAGGTGCTCTTGGGCTGTGGAGAGTTTTGGCTGTGCTACATCCATCAGCGCACGCAGCTCTGGGACCTGCCTGGAAACCTTTCTCAGCCGTAAATCCGTGTTTTCTTCCCTGCTTCATAAGCTCCTCATGGATCTTAAATTTCTTTTTTTTTGTATATAGAAAACTCGCAGTGGGCATCACAGCAGACTTGGCTTTACGGGAAGGTCAGAGCGGCGCTCGCAGCACAAAGCGCCAGCGCCCGGGAGGTCGATAGCAAAACGCCCATCGACCTCCGCGGGGCCGATATCTCCCTGCCGGAGCTTCTGATAAACTCTGCAGTTCTCGCCACGGCTCCCCGAGTTTCCTGGCTCGTGGCTACTGCTGATCGCTTAGCCAAACAAGGCGCGCGCCTGCAATCCATCACCGGGGCAGACGCTTTGTGGGCATAACACAGTTTCTTCCACTTAATTCAATCACTGCATGATTAGATTACATTCTCTGGCACCTATTTATTTGTATTAAAAGAAGTGAGTTTCAACTTTTATTTTTATCCTTCCAGGCAGCTGATATTGGATAATGCAATCAGTGGTGATAGAAACTTTCTGTTTGAGTTAAAAAGAGACCCAAGTTCTGAGGGAAGGAGAGGGCGAGAAGCAGGGGTGGAGGGAGGTCCACAATAATTCAGGACGGTTGTAGCCGACTGTTGCATTTTACTGTTGGCTCCAGTTTCCAGGGCAAGACGATGGGGGTTTGGAGAAGCCCCTGCGGTGACGGTGGCGGTAGCGAGGTGGGCTGCCCGTGGTGACCACAGTGGCAGGATGTACCCCTTTTGGTGGCGGATTGCTCCGAGGGACCCAAACACAACTCCGTTTGCTTTAGATAATTATTGACAGTGATCTTTGGTTCACTGCTATTGCACCTTGTGGGCTAATGAGCAACAAAATGGGCCATGCTTTTGCCAACAGGTATCCACGGGTGGAAAACCACAGCAGTTTTTCCTTCTCCTCTCCACCAGCCAGTAGCTGGCTCGCTCCCTGAAGCGGGACATTTATATCCCTCATAAAAGGTCACAATGGCTACACTCACTGCCTGTGTAATATCTAAGCCTTTTATGGACTCGTTGACTCCTAATTCTAATGACATCTCGTGGCAAATGAGTCCACTTAAGTACTTCCTTTAGCTACATCAAATTTTTCAGTGTATAATTGTCTGGCTTTCCCTCTTGCACTTGCATGATGGACATGGGTAGACCTGGCCATATCTTCTCTAGTCCATGTTTTTCCATCTCTGCTCCCTGTTGGCCTGTAGACAGTCCTGGCCTCCATGGATCCTCTTCTTTCAAAACGTTTTGGAGCTCTAGGCAGGGAAACCTCAACTCAGCCAATCTCAGAAGGGCCAGGATTGCACCCAGACAGCCTGTATGGTTACTGAGCCACAAGATAAGCCAACTTCTTCACCATCATTGTGAAGCTGCACAAACCAGTTGTATTTGGATTGCCGGGCTGCTTTGAAGGTCTCTTTTGACAAAGGATATGTGTAACATGCCCCACATTTAGTTTATCCTATTTCCCATGGCATCTCATTTGCTTTGGGAAATTTCTAGTTCTCAGAAAAAGAAAACGAGGAGACTTTGCTCCTTTCATAAAGAAGACCTTGCTTATATGCAAAGAGTTTCCTGAGTGCTGCAAGTTTCCTGTGCTCTTGCTGTTCAAATATTGCAGGAGTCCCAGGGAAAGAGGCAGGCGCCGGCCTGTAGCTCTCCGGGCACTGCCTGGAGGAGCCGTTTGGGCCTTGGAGACCAGGAGGGAGCAGTCTGGAAAGCCAAAGCAGCAAACTGGGCATTTCTCCCTGCTTGGATGCCTAGGGAGATACATCCTTGCTGTCCAGAGCAGTAGGATAAAGAAAGGGTGCAACTTGTTGCGATAGACTAAACGAAGCAGTTAAATCAGACTAAAGTAGACTAGACCAGGCGACGTCTGCGCCTGCCTCTCCTGTGCCCTCCTGCATCCTCCTACCCCGAGCTGGAGCAGCGGCCCCACGCTCAGCCCAGGGTCAGAGGATGCCAGAAACACCCAGCGCTTTCCCTCCAGGGAAACCGCCCGATGGAAACGGCCATGGGGCCAAGCTCCAGAAATCTAGGAAGGGACCGAATCCTCTCCCGATCTGGCCATCCCTCTGTCTTTTCCAAGGGATGAATTTGTAAGTATATTCATATTTATTTCTGAGAGCTAGAATTTCACAGGTGTCTCATGCCCAAAGCCAGCTTTAGGGGCAAACCTGACAAAGTGTCCTTTGAGGAGAACAGAACTTTGAGAATAATGGGAGGCTTTTATCCAGAGCGAAACCTTTGTCATAAAACTTCATAAAATGAATTTCTTTTTCAATGGGTCCCCCGGGGCCTAAAAAATAAATATCCAAGGATTCATGTAGTAGTAAAAGTCGATAAAAATCTTTGAAGCAAATGGGCTATTGAGGAATTATGTGGGGGAATGAATGGGTGGATTCTTCTACAAATCTCTTTATAGAGGTGCATTGACATAATGAAGACACAGTAGGTGCATTAGTAAAAATCCTCTTTTTAATAACTGCTCTACCTTATGGTTTTCCTAAAGCGATGGTTTACCAGATGGAAAACCCACTTAAAGGTTTTTATCTAGAGCGGAGGCAGCAATCATTCTCCTGGAAGGCGCCAGCGCGAGCATGGACTCTCTGCAGGGGATTACAGGAAGGATGGAGTGTTTCCCCGGAGACACTGGTGCCGCACGGTGGTGACGGGGACGGAGCAAAGTCCCGGCATCTCCGTCCTGCTCCAGCCATGAAGACACATCATATTCCCCTTCCGGAGCAAATGACGTTCAGAGAGAGAGGAAGGGGCCTGCAGAACAGGACTCCTCTGCCAGCTCTGCCGCGAGCCCGGGGTGGCCTGTGGTGGGAAATCCATCGCTGCGCGCCGCACACGCCACCCGGCCTCCGCACCGGGAATCCAGCACTCAGAGCACTGGTCTAAGGCCTATCCTAGGCCATGGGAAGACGGGAAGTGGAAGGGAGCTCAGCTCCACTCACAGCCTCGTGTCCCCACGGATGTGCGGGGCAGCCTTGGTGAGAGCCATTAAGCCTGTAACGAAGCTTTGCTACACCTCAGGCTGTAAACCCGTCCCCGTTACCAATTACACGGGGATTTGTTTTGCACCAGCTTCCTTTCGTCCCAAGCGTCCTGGCTATTTATGAGGCTGGAGTGTCCTGCCGCTCCAATTGATGCAGGCTCCAAGGGAAGCAAGACTGAGCCTGGAGCAAGCAATCTTTAAATTTCATCCTGAACTACTACAGCAGTTACATTTTTATTTTATTTTATTTTATTTTATTTTATTTTATTTTATTTTATTTTATTTTATTTTATTTTATCTATTTTTAAACATATTCAGCACTGCTGAGCTTCGTGCCTGCAGAGGAGGCATTTTTGGAAGCCGCTGCCCTGCAGGAGGCAGATGCCAGTGCGAACCGCCGGCTCAGAAAATGCCCTTCCTCAGTTTCTCACTTTCGGAGTGCAGAGCGGGAAGGAGACGGGAGGGTGGATTCGCTCCCTCCCCGAGAGGCGGCGGGCTCGACACGCCGCGAGCAGCAGGACCCCGCGCTGGGGCGAGCGGGCGGCTCAGCAGGGAGCACAGCAAGCGCTCCTGGCCCTGGGAGCTACCGCTAAGCTTGTGCCAGCGTGAACATGCAAATACATAAATAAGGAGGCAGCGCGTGGCGTTTGTTGCACAGCTTGGAATGGTGTTTACAAACCCTTGTGGGGAGCTTCACACGCGCCCCACTAAAGAACATGAATTTGGATAACTGCTGGGTTTACATAACTGCAGGGTTTGGCTGCAAAAACATTACTCCCTGCTTTAATTATTATCGATTTTAGTTTTTGCAAGGAAATGTTGGGCCTCCGTGAACCTCAGAGAGCTGACTCCAGAGATCGCGGGAGGCTTCTTGGCTGAGACAGCATTTCTCTTGCAAACCTAAATATTTATGCTACAGCTGTGCAAATAGTCAAAACTCGAAGAGGTTCTATTTCTAATGATCCCGAATCCGAGCAAGGGATTAAGGCGGACCTGACGTGCAATTCCTGACACAGCCCCTTGCACTGCTGCTGCTGGGCTCAGCCGCTCCTCGTCCCCTCTCGAAAGGTGTTCTGCCGTTACCATGAATACGGCAAACCCAGCGGGAGAGGAACGAGTTGGCTCTTACTTTAGGTTGTGTTGCTTACGCGGGTGCCAAACGTACATCTGCTTGAATGCAGTGGTTTGAAATTATACAACATTTAAGGAAAAAAGAAAAAAGAAAAGAATAAACAAAAGAGCAGCCTGTTGTTAAAACATGATATTCAGGAGAGAGAAAAGTTATCCCTTAGTGTATGGCAAAAGAACATTTTCACAACTTTAACCTGATCCTCTGCGGGCTCTTCTTGATGAGACACAACTATGCAGCCTTTAACTCGGCATGAAACAAATGGCAATTCTGCTTACAGCCTCTCAGAGATAGGTCCCGTCTCCCAGAACCCACTCTTGGAGAGCGTCAACGTTGCCGTTTGCCAACCACTTCCCAAGGAAACGTCTCCTCTGACCCAGCATGGCCCCGCATCCCAGGGATCCCTTCCCACGGGAAGAGCTCCCGCACCACAGCAGCGGGGACCCCGGACCGCCACGCACAGAGGCTGCTCGGGGCAGCAGTGATGCGGCAAGGGACAACTCGATGGTGCTGCAACCGTGGCGGGGTAAGCGGCGCCCAAGGCGTCCAAGTGCCCCGTCTCTCTTGACCTGCTCCCAGCTTTGGCCAGCTGCCTACGGAAAATGCTGATGCTGGACTTAAGTATAATGACACGGGAATTACAGCAAGGGAGTACCCCCAGTGAAGCCCAGTTCAAAATAAGCAGTGGAAACGAAGGCAGTTTTTCTCCGGTAATGGTGTGGGGGGGGAAAGGCTGTAAATGCCGCTCTGTCCGCACAAGGAAGCACAGGGAGGGGGGCAGCTGCCAAGGGATGAGTTTTACCCAAGTAGAGATAAAAGGTGAAGGTAAAAGGTAAAGATAAAAGGAAGGAGCTCTCGACACATTGTGGACAGGCTGGGGAGCTTTTCATGCAGAGAATCCGAGGAGGAGCAGGAGGTGATTCCAGCACCGCGGAATCGGAGCGCGTTGGCCTGTGCGCGCTCAGTCACCAACGTCAAAGGGCAGCACTGGAGCTCGCGCCCTGGCAGCAGCCGCGGCTCCCCGGCTGGGAGCCGCTCTGGGCGCCGCCGCTCGGGGCTCCCAGGGGAGCCTGGTTTGGCCGCCGGCTCCTGTGCAGCCCAGGCAAGGGAGGAGAGGGGGAGAGGGACAGAGGCAGCAGGTAACCCCGAGCTGCTCTGCTCCGCATCTCCCGCCGCGTCAGGAACAACCTGCAGTTCGTGCACCGCGCTGAGGGGAGGCTCTTCTGTGGGTTTAGGGGTTTGTTTCTTCTTTTTTTCTTTTTTTCAGTGGAGCGTTTACTGTATTTCCTCTTGGCTTACCCCGCGGGTGCTCGGACCTAGTCCCAGGCCCTGCACGGCCCAGGTTTCCGTCTCTCGCTGAGCGAGGCACCGCGGCGCAGGCCCAGGCGCCGTCGGCTCCCGGCGGCTTCCCCGGCGCCCACTGCTCTCGCCTGGCCCCTGGCGGCACCTCCGCGCCCGTGTGGTAAAAGCCGAAGGTACCGCTGCGGTAACCGTGCGGAGGGGGGCACTCCGGCCCGTGCCAGCACCCGCGCGGCTGAGGGACCGACCAGCGCTGCCCTGGCACGGTCACCGAAACGTATCCATTGCTAACTCCCCTCGTAATTCCAAGAGTCTTCACTTTTTCCCTTAGGGTGATGCCAACAACCTCTGCTGCTCAAAGCTGCCTTATTTATTTCTCCGTGCATGTCGAGTGGAGACATTTAATGATCCAGCAGGGGATGAACAAGGTGTGGAAGGAGCAGCTGTGGCTCCTTCCTTCTGTTCATTTTTTATATCCCGCTTTAAAAGTCAGGCTTTGACTCATCCTCCAAACTCGCCTCAGTCGAGCACCATGGCAGGGACTGGTGCAACCTGTGCAGGGAGCGAAGGCCCCTGAAGTGCCCACAGTGCCCACGCCACCCTCCAGAATTCCTGGCTTTGGGGCACTCGTGCCTCCATTTCGTCCCCGCCGCGCCGGGCAGTGACGTGGGCCGAGCCCAGCTGCTCGCGCCCCTCGCTCGCCACACGCCAGGCGCCGCATCGCGCGTGGGCCTCGGCGGGCGGCAGGGGGCAGAGCGAGGAGGTTCGCGGGAGCGAGCTGCAGCCGGGGCTCGCGCGCAAGGCCGAGCGGCAGGCCGGCAGCGGCACCCGCGGCGCCTTTACAGCCAAACTATTCTGCAAATGGTGACGGCTTCGAGCGTTACACAGCTCTTTGTGGTCGTTGGCTGTAATTAAGGCAGGGCTCCGAGGTGCTATCGCACAGCTCCAGCCAAATCGACGCTCTTCTGCAAAGCCCTGACCAGCAGATGCTCGAATTGTCCTGGAGGCAACGGACCTCATGGCTCAACTAGCATCAGCGGGGAAGCTACTCTGCACAAGGACAGCCAAGCAGGCCCTGCATCGGGATCATCGGTTTTGAAAACCCAAGCCATCCCCAGAGCCGGCCCAGGGAGCGGGTGGCAATCGCTCTGCCTCCCGGCCATCCTCATCCTCCCCCGCTCCCGCTGCAGGCTCCTGCCTTTGCCGGCACATCCCACCACGCCATTAATCACGCTATTTCAATTAACGGATCTGAACTGCCGAGCAGACCTGTCCTGCGCTAATGTGTTATTAATTGGGTCGCGCCGGATCTCCGCAACATTAAGCGCCACGTAGCTTTGGGCTTTCAGCTTCTGACGCAGGCGCGTTTCATTTATCTAATCACCTTCCGAATGCCGCGCGGGCCCCTCTCAGCTTCCCCCCACGCCCACACTCACGCACTCCGATAGCCTCGCTGCATCGCCCGGGATCTGCTACACCCCGGGAAGAGCCATATTTAATTTAAGGTGCTCTACTTCTCCAAGAAAAAAATCAATGATTGTTTACATTACTATTCCACAACCCCTATTTTAAAGTAATTCATGGCAGGGCCGATGCTATTAATTTTATTAAGCCGTTATTAGTGGGCAGATATTATTCTGCTCCACTGATCCTAAGTTGGTGCAATTACCACTCATGAATCCAGCACCATATGTTTGAAATTTTCAATTCCATTTGCAACCTGAGGCTGCACATTAAAATTGTGCCCCACCAGATGCTGGTGGGGTGTACCAGGGAGCCTGCTGATTCTGAAGCTGGTTCAAAACAAAGGAGCTGCCCAAACTTTGTAGTTTAACTATAGTTTAGTTTCAAAATCAAGACACCGCTATCAACCAGGGACCGAGGCACTCACAGCTGCACAATGTCAAAGAGAGACACGGGCTGGGATATTCTCGTCAAGTCTCCTGAGTCCTGTAGTTCATAGAAACCTCATCTCTGTGGATTGCCAGTTAACCAAAATGTTCACTGATGTGAATGGGAAACCCAACACATGAAAATACGCTTAGCTTAATCTGCACTGAAAATATGCCAAAAGGCGGGAAAGGCCCACGCCCAGCCGAGTGCTCATTTAGCTCTGTTTGCAGAGGACAGCTTTCCACCAGAGGCCTCAGATCTCCTGGCAGTCATCTTCTCTAGTGTAAAAAAATTAATAGCAGAGCGGTGTGGGAAAATGAGACAAAACAGCACAAATCATCATGGCTTCAAAGATCGCCCGGGCAACCCAGCTGAGTGGAGTGTCTCTGATCACAAGAGGAGCGATGAGGCCCCCGGTGGCAGGAGGCTACAAGAACACCCAACGGTGCCACCAGCCCTTGAGCTGGCTGAGCGGGTGTCTAGTGTGGGCACGCTCGGGGAAAATCTCTTCGTTCGCAGCAGCTCAAAGGAATTCAAAATTGCAAACTGAAACAGAAATCAGGAGTCATCTTTAAGCAGTTTGGGCAAATGCTAGTTCTGCGGCATCCTTTTGTTTAAGAACAGGAATGGGCTTTGTGCACACACACAAGTCAAGAACAACTTGACGCTCAAGGAACTGGATAAAGGAAAGGAAAGGAAAACAGTCCTTGCCTCAGGATCTTACAGTCTAAAAAGAGGATGGAGGGATGGAAGGATGGATGAGTGGAGGGCTAGATGGATGGGTGTGTGGACGGATGGATGGACGGATGGGTAGGTAGGTAGAGGAGGGGTGGATGTGTGCATGGATGGATGGGTGCACGGATGGATGGTGATATTGGAAAACAGGAAACTGAGGAGCCAACACAAGCCAGCCCCACAGGCTGCAGTACCAGCAGCCCTGCTGTTGTAAAGCTGATGACGGACAAAGGATCTGGGGGAAGATCATGATGTCTGTTGAGAATCCTGGCAATGCAAACAAAATGAAATTGAGTCTCCAGGAGATTTAGTTAATCAGACCTGGCACTTCTTGGAGCATGTCCTGCTGGAGTGGTTAATTTTAATCTGCTTTTAACCTACCTGCAAACTTAATGCAGCTTTAACCTGACAGTTACCGAGGTATGAACTCTCCTTCCGTAAAAATTAGTCCAGATAAGATTTTTTAGCTAGCTGCACTAGAATCCTTGCAGCAGCTCCCATCACGAGCAACCAGCATCAATCACCTTGCGGCCGCGGGTATCAAGAGCTGGGCCAAGTTACAGCAGCAGGGACTCCGGCCGCAGAGAGCCCACAGAGTAACAAGAAACGGTGTCACACGGCTGCCAGTTCCCGCTGACTGCTCAGCGCTCTGGAGGGGGCGGTTGATTTATGGGGCCTACTGCGCTCAGCTAAGCCGGTCGTTCAGCACGATAAACCAACAGCCCCGTCCTCCCCGCAAAGCGAAGGAAGAAAGGAAAGACACACTTTGCCCCACGGCGCAGGGTCCGGGCTGCCCCGGGGCTCTGCCGGGCTGCGGGTGAGCTGGGGCCTGGCGAGGTGCCCTGCAGCTGCAGGTGCAGGGGCCACGTCGCTCAGCCAGGACATTCCTCCTCTGACTAAAGCACTTTTGTTTAATCCCTTTGGAAAGCGGGAGCTAAGGCTTCGTGCCCCCCGGGCACTGCACTGCAAACAGCTCCCTCCAGGCAAGGCCCAGGCACGCGAGCCCAGCGCCTACCTCTGGGTCACAACACGCTTTGCAGTGGGGGGACCACAAGTTCGAGCCCTATCCTACCTCTCTGTACAGACCAGGGTGTCAGCTCTGCTTAATTCCATCCACCTGCAAGAGATGGTGCACAGGGACAGATCAGATTAACAGGGCTGGAGAAAAATGTCCTCCTCTTTATTCCCCTCTGACAGCAGCACCCCTATGTCTGCTGTAGGAAGGCAAAGTTTGTCAGCCATATGTTTTCTGCCTTGAGGGACAGTTCTTTCCAATAGAAATTTCCTCTTTTTTTTTTTTTTTAACTTTGGAAAAATCAAAACACTTTGATGGAAGGTTTTTCAGCCACCGTTGCCCGTTAGGCATGGGGGCAGACACACCTGGCACATCCCCATCAGCTGCTTCTCAGAGGATTAAATATTAAGTTTAACACGCGGTGCCTGGGAGCTGAGCCAGCCTCGGAGCTCCGCTGGGGTCAGCACGTGAGAGATCTGCCTGGCTTGTAGGGAAGGAAGCGGCTCCTTCCCCGAGGGATCCACACGGTTTTCCAGAGGGACCCTGTCATGGCTTTGCTCCTCCACAAAGGCACCCCCCGAAGGCCCCCGCGGGGGCTGTGGGGAGGACGGGGTTACACACTGAGCTCAGTGCACCCGCCACTCGCGCTGCCAATACACTGGATTTATTCTTGCCACCGCAGAGGAGGGAAGGGGAAAAGTAACTACTTACCCTGCTCTGTGGGACACCCCTCTGAGAGGTGTCTTTTCCAGGCCTTTTCTTACAAAAGAAGCCATCAGTGGTTACAGGTGTGAGATCACCTGCCATTAAAATCTCCCTCTCCCGGAGAGGACTCACACTGCATGTCCTTATGCAGTGATGTGCAGCCGGATACTGAATTAAAAGTAAAGATACTGAATCATGAAATGAACCCAATTTGCCGGCTTGTTCCTCCCTGAGGAAACAGGGCCCACTGAGGTTGCCAGGAGAAGGGTCACCTTCCTCAGACTCGAAATTAGATTGGGTGTCAGAAGTCCTATCTGGGCTGTATTAAATTGTATTAAATTTAAGACAAATATTTTGAACAGCACCTGATTAGCCTTTTTTGTGCTTTTCCTCAGGTCCTGCAACGTGCAATGAACGACCAACAGCCGGGTCATTTTGCTCTGGGGAGGTGGTGGACGCTGCTGTCGTGGGTGTTTGGTGGAGGTGACCAGCTCACCCAGCGCTGGAGCTGCACGTGCCCAAACCAGCGCGCCATGGGAAAGATTTGAGGCACTTCACGCGGAAATTGATGCATCACCTTTGGAATCGAATTTATCACCTCTTCCGTCACACTCCATATACTGAATCAGAGTCACCTCCTACTGAATTAAAAACTTCACATGCAGTTCACATCACACCATAAATCAGGCCAAAATGGAATTAAATGCATGGTATGCTAGGAACCCATTAATCACACCATAAATTAAACATGGGGACAAGCCTCTTACACTACATGTGCCCAGATGGAGCCCACAGAGTCCATCTGTGAAATCCTGACACCACTGAGGTCCCCGAGAGCTTTACCATTCATTTCAGTTCGTTTGTTCGGGACTACGCTGTCCAGGCGAGGACTGACAGGGTACCCAGTCCCAGATCACAGAATCATAGAATCATTTAGGTTGGAAGGGGCCTCTAGAGATCATCCAGTCCAACCCCCCTGCACACTCAGGGTCACCTGCAGCATGTGGCTCAGGACTGCGTCCAAGCGGGTTTGGAAGATCTCCAGAGAAGGAGACTCCACATCCTCTCTGGGCAGCCTGTTCCAGTGCTCTGTCACCTCCACTGTTAAGAGATTTTTCTTTAAGTTCCTGTGGAACTTCTGGTGTTTCAGTTTGTGGCCATTACCTCTAGTTCTATTGGTGGCCACCACTGAAAAGATCTGTCCCGGACCTACCTGAAATCTAGGTGAGAAGCTTTTGGACACCATCAGCCTCCTCATCCTCCTCCCAGGGATTAAAGAGTTGCGGTGTCACACTGCTCGTAACATCAACATGTTGCTGCAAGTCTCTTGAGGTCCCACGGACCAACCTTCACCAGGTTCTTGGCAGGATGGTGGAGGGGTTGGCTCTCCTCCTTCCCCAGCACCTAGCAGACACTCATCTTGGGCTGCTGCCTTCCTGACACCCACTTTGTCTTCTTCTGAACCACTCACAACTCTACTTCAAGGAAACGGGAGGGAAAAAGAAGCTCAGGGATTCACTTGATGTCAAGGGCATCCAAGGCAATCCTGACCCCAGCACTCCGTGGCAGGTGTTACTAGTCCTGACAACCCCAGGACTAAAACTAGAAATGAGGTTAAAGACAAAGACTAGACCTCATAAAGTCTTATCTGAAGCCAGAATACTATTTTCTGCTTTTGGTTATATCTGTAAATTGTTGCTTTCCCAACAGCATCTCCCCGTGCATCCCTCACACGGCAGGGACTCCCTTTCCTTGTCCCCAGTCCCCGGGGAATGGCAAGACAAACTTCCAGTTAGTCAGAAACATCTGAACCGGATAAATTCTTGGATCAATTCCACATCATTCCCTTTTATTTTCCTATTCATCTGGTCCTCTCAAAATCTGTTCAGGAGCAATTAGAGCCTGTCAGCTAGGAGCTGATGCAACTTTTATTTAATTAGCCCGGCAGCCAATAAAGATCCCATTCATCAATATCTCGTGGAAGGTGTGGTTTCAGGGAGGGGGGATTTGTCATTTCTTTGCCACAGCCATCTGGACATGGAGCATCCATCAGTGCTCCGATCCCACGCATGGACACACGCGCATGTCTGAGGAGGCCCGGCCAGCTGGGATACATCTGTCCAGAAAGCTCCTACAGGAGAGAGCGGCTCAAGTCTGCTCCAGATGCTCCGTTAGCAAGTCTCATTAGCAATGCAGTCGCCCAACCACGGCCAGCAGGTTTGCAGGCAGCAAATGAGCCCAGTGGGAATGGCAACTTCGGATGGCTTTTGTTCTTCTGACCCCTTTGCTGCCCTTCATAGCAGTGGGATTGCCAGGAAAGGACAGAGATGTTTGAGGAGGGCCAAATGCCACTGGGGTGAGTTAGGGAAGGGCTGAAGAGGCAGCAGGAGGCAGGCGGTACCTGCTGCCTCCACCCCGCGAGGAAAGAGCCTCTGCTCTGCGCTGCCACGCGCCGCAGGGAAGAACCACACCAGAGACATGCAGCAGGAGGGAGAAGATCGGTACCCAGGGCTGCTGCATCCCAGCAAAATGCTGGGGTGTTCAGCCTGTTGGAGGAAGCTTTGGGGATTGCAGCCTCTTGGCCTGAAAGCTTTTTCCTACACCGATTGACTACCAGGGTATATATTGATTACCAGGGCTAGGGGGCCAGTCTAGGGGAGGCAGGATGGGCTCAGAGCTTTTCCCAGAGATGCGACCTAGGAGGGTGGACAGACCCACGTGGCACGGACGTCACCCTGTACCCACGTGTGCTCCACGGTTTGGCCGGCTCAGAGCTGTGGGGCTGGCCCTGGCAGGAACCGCTTCCAACCTTCTTTGCAGCCCCACCATTACAATTCATCGAACTAAATAAAAAAGGAATCAATTACCACAGGACAGTTCATAGATTAGAAACATGAGTGATGGTATCTTCATAATTAATGATTACGAGAAAGCAACTTAATAGTTCGGTTCCCTGTGGCTGGTTTGATTTCTAATAGATGGCACTTGGTGGTGGAAGCAAAGCAGGTAATTGGAGACAGTTTATCCTTGGCGTGTCTAGCTGGGAGCTACACTTCCAAACTTGTGTGCAAGGCCATCCTTTCTTAAAGCCGTCACCTCCGGTGGGAGAAGGCTGCAAACCCAACCACACCGGTAGCCCCCGTTCTGCCTCCCAGCCCCGGTGCTGAGGGCAGAGCTGCAAGCCCTGAGCTGCCCGGCTCCTCCATAACTGTTAACGGGAACATTCTGGCTGCACATTACTGTGATTGATGCCAGCTCAATCAAGTGGAAAAGTGCTAAGCCTTAAAAAGGAGCGAGATGAAGGCTAAAATACCAGGCTAAAATGTCCATATAATGGGATTATTCCAGGATTGAAAACATACGTGCGGACACGCTGAAGCTCACAGCTGTGCCCCCCTCCCCGCTGCTCCATACCCGCCACGGTTGTTTGCAGAGGAAGCAAGGGACGAGTGTTTATATTGCAAATGCAAATGTGCAATTAATAGAACTGTGCTCCACGTGAGCTCTGCGGTTTTACTGCTTATCAAATAAAAAGTAATAAAGAAACACTCGCTCTATTAACATATTATTTCAAGCCAACCTGTGGTACTTGCCTGTTTTCCTTCCAAGGCATCAAGTGTCTGATCGGGCTTTTTTTTTTTTTTTTTTTTTTTTTTTTTTTTTTTTGCTTACGACCAATGCGAAACACTAGAGTGAGGGTTGCCAGCTTCAGCCAGTTTTGCTGTTGTGATGTTTGGTATTTCAAGACTCCTGGGGGCTCTTCTTTTGAGGAGACTCTCAGGTTTTGTTACATTAAAACAAAAAACGTTGCCCAGATGAATCGTGGAGGAATGGATGTGTGACATCCAGCCTCCAAACTCAAAAGGCAATAAAAAAAACCTCTCAAAAGTGTTATTTTTCAATCACCTGTGATTTTCAAACACCATGCCTTTGGGGGACCCAGTTCACAGGCTTGCTGCTAACAAAAGGTGATTTTGCTCACTAGTTTAAGACAAAAATACTGAAAACAAAATCATTTCTAATCTCCAAACTTTGGCTCATACACCTGTGAATTCCTGCACTACGTGTGCTAAGTCACCCAAGCCGCAGACCGCAGTGCAGCAACGGCCCCCTGCCTCGCACCCAGATGGGGCGTCTCATGCTTCCTTTGGGTCTGTTCTGGAGCTGTGCTTTCCGTCAGAAGGTGCCCCTTTCACTGCGACAGATCCCCCCCCATTTGACCAACTCCTGCTGAAACCACAGCGGGTGCATCAGGCTGCTCGTGGGGCAGAGCCCCATCCTTGCTCCAGATGCAGTGACCTTCGGGGCCTCCTCTGGAGCTGCCCTCCTCAAGTCCTTGCACCAGACGCAGCCTTCCTCAGGAAGACGTGAGCATTTCAGCCCTTCCGTCCTGGCCCCTTTGGCCAGCGCTCAGACCTGGAGCACGCGCAGAGGCTGCAGAGCATGGATGTGTTTTGCCCATGCCAGGAACTGTGCTGATGTGCCAGCTCCAGGGCTTTACTTCAGACCAAACCCACCACATCCTTCCAGATATCTCTTTCCTACAGAGGTGGTTTCTCAGGGTGGTCTCCTTGCTCCCATGCACGTGTTCAGAGATGACCTCTCCCACAAAACATTTACAAAACATCTGAACAGACCTGGCAAGTTCAAGGTTGGGAGAGAAAAATGACATCTTTTGCCAGCACTTAATGTGAAGCTTCTGTATATAAAATGACTACATAAACCAAGAAATGAGTAACAGGGGGAAGCACTTTACCAGGCAAATCCAATTTCTACTTAGGAGAACTGGAAGGAATAAGTCTAAAACAGTTGCTTCAAGAATGAGATTTAAATCTAAGTGCCAATGCTGATTCCCTTATTGCTCTTGTATTGCGCAAGCCTACTAGCAAAAAAATGTCTTAAATAAGATAATCATTAATCCTGACTCCAGCTGTCAAGAAGATTGAGACTGCAACCAACAGGGGAACAAGGAAAACTTGTTAATTTGTTTGTTAAATATTTGTAATGTGTCATATCAATAACACATAATAAGAAAATCTTGGCCCTCCAGAGCCAATGCACAATGCAGTCTTTGCTGCATCACACCTAAACTATTATCAATAGCACATTTATTATTATAATGGATGAAAAACAAGCTTCCCGGCTGAAAAATAAGATCAATTTGAGCTTAAGCTATTTGGATGTACTCTAAATGTTGTAATTAAAATGCAGCACGAATGTTCCTTTTAAAAAATGACATAAGAATAGCCCTACTACAATTAACACATGTCATCCAGCTCTGTTTCAGTAACTTCAAAGCAGATAAAAATCCAGGCAAAATGGTAGGGGTCCAGGTAGATTTTTCTCAGCTTTGAAGCTTGATTCATTACATTTCTCTACTGAGTCCGGATCTAGCCCCAGTCTTGAGGATTTGACACAAGGAGTCATCCTAGGTTGCACTCAGCTCCCCATACAGGCGAGAATTTAATTAGAGTCCAGCACAGATACCTAACCTAAATTTATCTTGCTGCAATTAAAGACAACTTTAGTTTACAGGGGAAAAAAAAATGCAAATAACTGCAGAAAGAGAAGGCATCTTGGAAGGGGAGCAAAGTTTCATTCCCAGAACAGGTGCCTTGAGGACAGAACTGGCCAGACTGACATCGCCCTCCACCACACACAACAAAACCTGCAGGAGACAAGCGTAACTCTCGTCTCCCCCAGCAATTCGAGGCATTCAGACACTTCCCGGGGCATTGCCTGCCATCCTGCAGAATTTTTGAATTTTTGTTTTGTTAAAGAAGTGACTAGAGAGTCACACAATTCTCCCGGCAGCTCTCTAAATAATTGCATTCTCTTATGTCTTTTAATCATAAGCCCCATGAGACCCATAATACCACATCCGCAATCCAAATTGGCCCATCAGCTCAGTTTATCAAAGAGACCTAATTTAATCTCTGTCTTTGATGAAGATGGGAGCCGTCAAAGTCTGCCCTAATGATTTGCGAAGTTTACTTTGCTTGCAGATATGTGGCATGAAGGGCACTTGGACTCCAAGCACAGCACTGATAATGCAAAGCCATTAAGGGGAAGACAAAATTGTCAAGAGCTTGGCAATCTGAACCAAGACAAAGCACAGGAGGAGCCTCGAACAACAGAAGAGACTGAAGAGGCAAAATAAACCCCGTGATGGATGTCACCACTAATAACATCACGAGACTGGCCAAACATATAAAGAGGAAAAAGTTTCCTTAGAGCAAATAATCAACTACCATGAAAGACCCATGGAGGAGGTCATCAGTCGGATCAGTCCAAGCTGGAAAGTGCAGAGCAAGTGGGACAACAAGAGCAAAGTGCTGGGTGAGGACACTGCTGCTCTGACCTGGTGCGGTCCCTTCCCTGGCAGGCTGAGGGAGGCGGCAGAGCAAGGCAAGGGCCACCCAGGCATCACTTGCTCAGGGGGATTCCTCACAGGACCACCAAAGTTACAGCAGAAGATGAACAGAGCACCTGCCTACAAACAGACACGGCCACTTAGCTATTTAATGAAGAGAGTGCAGATGCTCAATACAATCTTCGGAATGGGGTAAAAAACAAAAACAAAAAAACCCAGTGACATTTGCTCCAAAAAAAAAACAAAAGCAAAGTCTCGGGCAGCAAACAGCAAAGGATAAATGCAAGTACCAGGCAGGCCAGCTAATGCCTGCAAAGGGACTGGCTGAACCAAGCATGCAGGTGTACAACAAAAAGAATCACCTGCAATACTGTTGGGCAAGAGAAAATGCCCATCACTGGGTTTAAAACATGCCAAATCCTTCCCTTCATGACAAAATTTACTCTTCAGAGGAGCAGGTGACCTGAATTGAGGAGAGCTTTCAGGGAAGCGCTGCAGAGAGGGCAGAGGGCTGTGGAAGAGCTCTGGACTCCCAGGAAGAAGCTCTGCTCCGCTGAGGAAACTCTAGGGTAACGGGCAGATAACGCCACTGGCTGTGAGACAGAAAGAGGAAAAAAGCCAGGTTAAATGCACTCTACAGAAAGAGGGAACCGTCCTCTGCTTGCTCCAGAGATTTTGGACAGTATGAAGTGAGGGTCAGGAAGCCAAGCCAGCTCTGACAGGCCAGGAATGTCACCCAGCTGGGCTGGCGCAAAGCTGGGACCCACAGCAGCACGAGGAGGTATCTATGCAATTGAGCATCCAGCAGCTTCGGCCAAGCTCAGGGCTCAGCAGGAGCCAGGGCAGGGACATGTGGCCACCCACAGAGGCGAGACACTGTGACTGGTATCTCGCCTTTCTGAAAGGCACCAGTGCCTGGCATCTGCTGAACTCTCATTGGCCTGTTCTACCCCTAATTTGGACAGGAAAAGTCCATGCTGGCGTAGCATCCATGAATGGTTCCTGTCTTCAGTAAGGACAGTGCTAAAGTTTGCAAGGACAGTGTTTTGATGCATGGGAAAAATAGAGAGAGAGCACAAGCAAAGGCTCCGTGTGGATTTGGGAAGAGCCAGGGCTGAAAGCTAAAACAAACAAAACTCATTTTACCCTGTGAGATTTCCCTTTCTGGAGGTGAATTAACCCAGCAAGGTCTGGGAGATACCAACAAAGCCAAGATCAGGCTTTATTTTATCACCAGGGCTGGGCAACAAGACAGGAAAATGAGAAAGATTCCTGACCCAAGGGAGCAGCACAGACAGAGATCCCCGGTCCCAGAGTGAACCCAGAGCAGCCCACTTAGGCTTGGGGCCTGCTCTTTGTCCCCAAGCTGAGCCAGGAACTGAGCCCAGCCACCCAGCCCAGCAGAGCGGTGACACTGCCTGTCCCAACGGGAGAAGCTGGCGCTGGTGCAGCAGTTGGCCACATCCGTGCTGCTGGGAGAGCCACGGCTGCTGACACAGCACGCAGCCCCTTGGGTGACCATGTGCTGCTGCTGTGCCAACCACAACCCTCAGTGGTTTGTCCCTCTTGCCTGGAGGACAGGAACTGACTGGGAGACAAGGCTGGGCTCCAGGGACAACCATTAGAGATTATAGCAAAAGCAGGGGGGACTGGAAAGGGCACCTTCACTATAGATACTGTATAAAGTAAGGGCAGATAAAAGCAAGCTGAGATCACCAAGGGCCGCGGGGTGGCCACAGCCACCACAAATGCCCCCTGGTACCTGGGAACACCTGTGCTTGGGTCCAATGCAGCTTGGGAGCTGGACGTGGAATGGGAGGAATAAGAAAGTGCTGAAGGGAAGAAGCCTGAGTGACTTCCGAAGAGCTCAGAGCAGCATGCGAGATTGAGGGGGCTGATCACCACAGAGGGGAAGGCTTGGAGCTAACTTGGGAGCCTGTGATGAGAAAAAACAAGCTACAGCTTGAGAAGGATCCGTGTCTTCCACAAGTGAGTTCAGCTTCTTTTCACTCACTCTTATTTTTCTTACATGCATGGCTAGACGGAACAGGACAGGCCAAACAAACTGAACAACATAAGCAATGACAAAAATAACCTAAAAGGTGATGTTCGCCTGATCCTGGTGCCTTCAGCTTGGCTGCCAGTTGCTACACTGCTGGATTCCAACAGCTTTTCATTGTTCCGACTGAATTGCTCTGTACTCGTTAAGCTTTTTACTTCCTGTAAGCACATTAAAATTTTAATAAGCATTAAAACAGTGTTTTAGCACTAGTTTGAGAGTTTTGCTATTTATCTTGTTCATTATAAGTCTTTCGGGTCCTAAATTTTGGACTAAATTTAGGTCAGCGCTGGCTGAGCTCTGCAGGATAGCTGCTGAAATTTGTTCATTAAAAAAGAATAGATTAGGGTTGGTCAGCAACCAACCCTAGTAGGAGCCTACATTTGGCTGCTCTGTATCCTGGGAATCTTCTGATCTACAGATACTAAGGTAGGTTAAATCTTCCAGTAAAAGATCTTCTAAAACACAGCAGAAAGACTTGAGGAGATAGAGCAGCTGCTATATCCAAAGCTCTCCAAAACGCAACTTGTTTGGTTCTTACTTGAGCACCTAAGGTGATAAGTAAAGAGGAGTTTTAAGCAATGCAGTTATTTTCTTTCATGAAATTTCTGTAATGCAGCTTAAGCTGTTCTCAAGGCAAAATATTTAACAGCATCCCTTGGTTTTGTCCTTCTGAGAATCACTTTGTAAGAGATAAATGAGGGTCCATGCTTTACAAAGCACCTGGGCTGCTCTCCACACGGAAGTAATACTACAGTTAGCACTGAGCCAGCCTCACAGAGAATTTTTTCTTTTCCTATGTCGCTTGGGAAATTCAGGGGCCTCGCAATATCTTCCTGGGTGTATGGTGGGTTTATCTCAGATCAACATGAAGGACTAGGGTAAATCCAGCTATCCACATGAAAAACACTGTCCAGATCTGTCAACATCTAGGATCAGAAACACCTCGTCAGTGCTGTTATTCAAATCACATCACAATAACAACTGCAGTGCTAACAAAATGCACGGTCTAGTGTCATCCAGTGTGCAGCAGCTGTGGTACTTGCCATAAAGATGAACTCCGAGGCTTAAACTGTTACTGCTGGAAAAAGGTTCTTGTGGCTAGGGAAAAAAATCTTACACAGAGGAGGAGAGGAAACTATTCCTCTACTTGGGACCCTGGCCAGAAATGCCTACTGAGCTGTTGCCTTGTCTGTCGCTCTCCCTCCTGTGCTACTTGCTTTTTCCTGTCCCTCAGGAAAGCCAAGGTGGATGGATGACATAGATGATGGGGCCTTCACATTTTCCCCCTATCATCTCTGTGGACCCTTTGCTGCAGGTCTGCATGATTATTTTTGCAAAGGCTCTGCCTTTGCAATGCCTTTTTAGGTCATGGGTGACCATGACTGTCATCACATGTTCTGAAGAGTTTTTCTGAAAAGTCTGAAGTCCTCTGCTATTTAATCACCTGAGCATCTCAGTTCTCTCACATCATTTTCCTTCCAGTTAATGTGATACAATGAATTACACCAGAAATTATGTATGAAATACAGCAGAGGGCTGTGTTGCCATTCAGAGTGACCTCAGCAGTCTGGAGAGATGGACATCAATGAACCTCATGAATGTCAACAACAGGAACGGCAAAGTCCTTCATCTTGGGAGGAATAACCTCCTGCTCCAGTAACAAACTGGGGGGCTGGCCTGCTGGAAAGCAGTCCTGCAGAGAGACACCTTAGTGGCAAAGGCAGCTAACGGCATCCAGGGTTGCATGAGGAAGAGCCTGGCCTGCAGGCAAAGGGAACTGATCCTCCCCCTCTGCTCAGCCCTGGTGAGGCCACATCTGGAGTGCTGTGTCCAGTGCTGGGCTCCTCAGTACAACAGCGACGTGGAGCTACTGGAGTGAATCCAGCAAAGGGGTACCAAGGTGATTAAGGGACCGGAGCATCTCTCTTATGAGGAAGGGCTGAGAGCGCTGCAGCTGGTCAGCCTGGAGAAGAGAGGCTGAGAAGGGATCTTATCAATGTGTGTAAGTATCTGAAGAGAAGGTGTGTAGAAGATGGAATCAGACTTTTTTCAATGGTGCCTAGTGATAGGATGAGGTAACAGGCACAAATCGAAACACAAGAAGTTCCATCTGAACACGAGAAAAAAACTTCTTTACTGTGAGGGTAACAGAACATTGGAAGAGGTTATCCAGAGAGGTGGTGCAGACTCCTTCCTTGGAGATATTCAAAAGCCATCTGGACAAAATTCCTGGAAACACGCTGTAGGTGACCCTGCCTGAACAGGGAGGTTGAACTAGATGCAGAGGTCCCTTCCACCCTCAACTTTTCTGTGATTCTGGGTATTTCAGCTACCTTGTGGAGCACTGAGAATTTGGGAAGATACTGGTCATAGAGCCCTTCCTGCCTTCCATGCCCAGACATCTCCCAGACTCCTAGGAGTTGCCTTAGACCAACACAGGGGGCATGGAAATCTTTTCTTTCTACTCACTCATCACTTTCTCCATAAAACTCACACTCAGTCACTGTTCAGGAAAGCCACATCTCCCACCAGGGCAAGCAGAGCCCCAAGCAGCCTCCCCCAGCCCCAGGCCAGGCTCCAGAGCAGCAGTGAGAGCCTGTGCCCGGTGAGGATACTAGTCCTGAACCAATGTTGGCCGCAGGCTGCAGCTGGGTCTGCACTGGTCCCCACCACCCTCCCAGAACAGTTTTGTCCCTGACCGCGCGTAGCCGGCTCGCTGCACTCACTACCTCATGGAGAGGCTCAGCCAAACTTCCAGGGCCCTGAGCTGACAGGGGCAGCACAGATGACAGAGATGGTATGGGTAACAAGTGGGTTCATTCTAAGGAAGAAAAAGCTTTTATACATGGTCCTTGGTGTCAGTGACATTTCTTGTTGACTTAAAAAGAATCACAACTTCTAGAATGATGTGAAAGAAAAGGTAAAGGGAAGAAAAGGCATTTTAATGACTCAGAAAAAAAAAGAACTAAATTTAAGGAATTCAGAGAGAGAAACTTATTTTGCTGATTTTGAAATCTCATTCTTAAGTTTATCTCATACAAAGCAGGAAATAACACTGCTGCCTTTACAATCTGCTAAGGGAAAAAGATGAGTTGAACAACAGCTAACACAACCAAAAGGCAGTTTGCTTCACAAAAAAACCTTATCAGAACACAACCTTCAAGAAAATAAATACCTTCACACACACACACACACACACACACACACACACACTTCCACAATGAAGTCAGCCTCCTGCATTCTCCACAATAACAGCTTCTGCAGCAATGTGCCTACAGATCTTCATTAAGCTCATTACCAAGCTTAGCTGGAGATTATAATTTCCACAGGTCAGCCCCCACACCAGCAGGTGTAAACTTTCCCTAATCTGCTTCAAGGTAAACTCCAGCAACAGCTGAGACTCCCTTCAGCAGCAGGCTCAAATGGACAGACAACAGCTTCCCATTTTGCTATACAGGTTCTCATATCTGCCCCTGTTTTGGTTTCCCCTCTGATTCCAAATCAAGGAAGAGCAACAATTGTTCTGAAATTGGACATCAGAGCTGCATGTGGCCCTGTATCTAAGCTAACTGCATGGAAGAAAAACCCCAGAGACATCAGGACTCCGCAGGATCACGTCCTAAACCTTTGATCCTTTCAAGAGCGCACTTGGAAGGGATGAAAGTGCTCCAAGGATAGCGTGGTGGCTATAAAACTGGAGAGATAATGTCTGATTTTGCAAACCAACCTTCCCCAGCTCAGCAGGAGCAGCTCCTGGCTGGCTGTCAGCTTGCTTGATGGAAATCCTTCCAGACTGCTGGTGCATTTCAGTTAAATACATCCACCTAGCAAAACCTTATGATGGCAGCTAAAATGATGAGCATGATCATAGCAGCAAATGAGCGGGCAGATCAGAGGGAGAAGTGACTTCTAACAGGTGCTGATGAGCAGGTGGGAAGAAGTAACTGTATCAGCTGGAAGAGAAATGGGAACAGACCTTTGCACTCCCTTAGGCAAGCAATTCCCCTGAAGGGTTGCAGGATCGGCCCCCAGCCTCATGTTAGCACTTTTAGAGCATTGCCTTCCTGCTTGTGACCTTCTCTTTGCAACTGTGAACTGCAGTTTTTCTCCCCCCTCAGCATTATGGCAATAGTTTGGAATATTGAAATGTTTGGAAAGGGACAATTTGGCACCAGGAATCTAAAAAGCAGATTCAAATGACATCCTAAATGTATCTTTTATGAGTTTGGAATGATTCCTTTATATTAAACTCAGAGCACGTGACAGCTTTTGGTAATGCCGCCAGTAAGGAAATAAAACATTAAATAAATAAATAAATAAATAAAATCACAAGAGGGTTTTGAGAACATGTAGTCTGGAGGTTTGCTTCCTTTGGATACCTTGTTTTCCCTCATACCACTCGGAGCCTGTGATGCACCAAGTACTTCCCGAGGAATGTGCTTCAATAATGTTCAATTGTCTCTTCACCATATATGCCCTCAAACCCCAGCCCACTTCCAAATTCAAGGCTTATAAAAAAAATTAAATGCTCCAATAATCTCAAACTGTGTCTGCTCAGTGCTATTGGAGCCTGTCCGTTCCTTCCATTTGGGGGTCTTTGTTTTGTTTGCAGGAGGGAAAGAAATGCTTTTTATTAGTGGTTCAAATTGGAAGCCAGTCAGCGTCATAGCAGAGTGATTCAGCAGGCTCTGAGCTGATTCGCAGTGTATCATAAAACAGGATTAGGAAAACAGCAACGCCTGGAGGAGAAAGAACCCACACAAAGAACAACGGCAAGAGACTAACACTAGAAAGCAGCCGAGGGAATAGTCCTCAGTTGGCTTCTGAAGAACAGGTCAAAAAATCTAGTACATGCCTTTCAATGCCCTTTCAGCTGCCCAATCCAGCTACCACAGCTTAATAAATGGCCCTACATCAGCTGAACCACATTAAGTACCTCCATGAGGACACTTACAGCCTGTTGTCATTTATCTGACATCACAGTCTCCTTCTGGGGCAAGACCCAGATGCTATCTCACAGTAAGCAGGAGCTATGCAGAACTACTCCTGCAGGTTCATGAGTGTTTAGGACAGCAAGCAAAGCAAAGTCTGATGCAGTGAGTCTTTGAGTTACAAATCAAAAAGAGGACTTTTCTCAGCTTTATTTGAGAAGATTCCCTCCTGCAAGGCAAACCGTTAAAGCACCAGAGAGTTCAAGCTAAACAAAATCCTTTGCAGTGTCCTGAAAAGGGACAGAATTAATCATGTGCTTCAATGAGCTCCTGAATCACAACATCAGCGACCACATATGACTAATGCATGCCAAGTCCGAAGCGGAAACAGTCAGTAAAATTACTCACAGGGAACTTGCAGATCCTTCTGTTAGCCCTGTTATGAGTTAGGCCATACCTGTTACAGCTGTGGCCTTGCAGTGACAGGAGGAGGCAAGGACTCCCTCGGGAGTTTTACTGGATCAGCAATGGTTGAGTAACTTCTGAGCAGAACAAGAAATCACAGCTTCGTGCAAGTGAGAAAAATCAGACAAGTGTATCACAATTCTACTAAAACAGGTATATGCAAAGTTTGGTAGAGAGGCACAGAAGTGGGGGAAAAAAGAAATCTCTTATGCCATGGTCTCCTTTAGGAGGCTGAAAAAGATGATAAAGTGCATCCTTGTTTAACTCACTGCAGGATGCCTGGAATTTCATAGAAACTGCTGCGATGTGTCTCCCAGTGGGGAACAACTGAAGCATAAGATGAGAAAACAGCCATATTCTAACCTGCAGTGGCAGGTACTGAAAGGAAATGTTCAATAAAGGCTTGGAAGGAAGATGCCAAATAACTGGCTAGATTTCTGAAATAAGAAAGTGTAAACGAACTCTCTAATTGTGTCTAATCAAAAAATACCATAGTCTCTAAAAACACTGAAGAAAAAATGTGGATCAGAGAGATAAATGGCAGCATGTGTATCTTGTTCAGAAGTGTTCTGGGAATATTTTACCCGGCAGCATTTAATTCTCTGTTATTGCATCTGAGCCTGGAGGTGAAAGTCATAAATCAGGACCATTCATAACATGCAATAAGGGGGTGAAATAACCATAAGGAAGGATGCACAATGAAATCCTTTGTGACTTTGTAAAATTTACAGTTCCTGCCAATTTCATGAAAATTCTTCTGCCTGTAACTTCTATTCTTCCCTGCTTCCTATTCTTTCCTGTTCCTTTCCTTAAATTCCATCCTCTTCTCCCAGCATCTCTCACTTTTGCTGACAAAGGGCACGCCCTCCACCCTTTTTCCCTGCTGCCTTAAATATATGTTTAAAACAAAATCATAGAAAATTATTCCCTGCTTAGAAAGATGAGCAGGTTTTAAATTACACTATACTTACTTGTAAGTGCTTTTAATACTAGAGAAGCTTTCCCAGGGAGTTTTGATCTGATTTCAGGTTCCCTATTGCTTTTAAAGAGGGCTATTTTGTCCCATTTAGACAGTGGCTACATTTTAAGTAATAAAGACTGTAATGCAATAAAATAACTCCAACCCCACCCTCTTCTTTCCCACCCATCTAACAAGTTAAAAAAAAAAAAAAAAATCCCAACCCGTGATGTGTTAGAGTTTTGTTTTCTGAGTAACGAGACTAATCATGTTTCCTCTGCTTGGGGTCTCTCTCTTCTCTTCCTTTTCTTGCAGGTCCTCTGGATCCACACTGACATAGAAATATCCCATGATGGAGAAAATAATGCACACAGCAAAGAGGAGAACAGTGAACAAGACAAATTCAGCCCACTAGGAAAGAAAAAAGAACAAGTGGTCAGGAGACCCCAAACTCTTCATCCAAAGAAATTCTCTTCATTTCCAAGTGCTTTTTAAGGAACTAGAGGAAAGTTATTTTTCATCTTCCAAGATTGTTCATACGAGAAATTTTCTCATCATCCTTTTTGGTAAACCTATGTAGTTGTAATGAATTACAAATATATACACCATACCTTTAAAAAAACTAGTTAGATCAGGCTAGTTTCATTAAACATTTTCTTACAAATGTGCCCTGCCTGGACCATACCTGCCTGAGCCTTTTCCAGCAGCGGGAAGCACACAAGACACCTCCGGGACACGTAGTCTCACCTTACATCTGAGCCAGAAACTAGCCACACACCATCGTACCTTCACACCATCACTCCAGAAGTCTGACTCCCTGGATTAAACATCATCTGTCCCACAGCCCTCAGCCTTGTGTGCTGGCAGTGCTGTGGGCATCTGGCCCCTAGGGAGCCTCACAGCCACACACCTCAGCAACCAGTCAGGGATGCTGCAGGGTCTAAATTACAGCAGTGGAAAAGGGCACTAATGGGCAAACAGAGCCCAGGCTGGGGGCAGCTCAGGCCAAGGTGTCACTGCTCCGTGTAGGTGCCTGAGGCTGTTCAGAGAAGCGAGCCGTAGGCAGGCTTGCTGGGCTAACGGGGCATGGACATTCAGATGCACCGTCCAGGACCCGTCTTAACGTGCTCCAAGAGCCCGAACCCTACCTGTGCCATTGGAGCAGTCTGGGCAATGACGAGCACGAAGGCATTCCCGAATGCCACCGTGAGCAGCCAGCCGGCCTGCAGCACTGACTTCATGCTGGCTGGAGACTGAGGAGAGGAGAAGGGTCTGGTCAGAGGGTGTTGCACTGTGCCCTTCTGCCCCGGTTCCCCTGCAGCTTTTCTCCGCAATGTTGTACTAGCTGGAGGCATTCCTGGTCTCAGACAGGATGGAATTTCCTCTGCGATTAAACCCTATATCTGAGTGTAAGGGGCTTTCAAAATAAATTCTGCAGGAGGACAAATGAAGGAGGAGGAGATGCTGTTGTTGTAAAGCTGGTCCTGACCAACCCCAACTCTACATCATTTAAAACTTTAAGATCTAGAAGCCCAGGGACCCAGCTTTGCATCTTAGACCCAGGTGCCCTGCAGCTGCTCACCTTGGGAGAAGAGACTTGATCTTGTTGTTAAGCTTTCTGCTAGGGACAAGTTTTCTGCAGCCCCCACCAGGCTCCTCCACTGATTAATCGCCCTCATTAACAAACATCTGTACTCTACTTGAAGGATAAATTTGAGTAGCTTCAGGTTCTTGATCCTGTAATGTCCCAGTCCTCACTTCTCAGACAGCCTATATACCACAAAACAAATTATCCCTCACATCCTCATCACCCCTTGCTCTTTCATTGCAGGCTTGGGTAGGCTAAGGCTCCTTTAGTCTCTCAGCTTAAAGCACATGCCAAGTCTGCAGATCATCCTGTAGTCTTTGGGCTACTTTTTGCCTTGTTGCCACTGTAAAATATACACCAAAAATATGTGACTGAGAGAAAACCTTCATATTACAGAATTTAGGTCTTCCCCATCAAAACTAAATTCTATCCTCTTGTGTTCTCTGTTCCAGCTTTATCAGAAAAGTATAAATGGGAGAAGGTACCTTCAATGTATGAATAAGTTTAGCTTGAGGGCACCCAAAAAACTGTGTTATAATCCCACTTTTAGCTGAAGCACAGATAACATTGTCAGTAATCATCAGGCCAAATGACATAATACAAGTCAATGGCATATGCAGGAATAAACCCTGAAGTCTAATTGTAAGCTCCTTATCTTTATGTGCAGTACCTGAGAATAGGAGAAGGCCAGTCCCGTAACAGAAAACATCACTTCGCCAGCAGATATTAGTAAGTACTGTGGTAACTGCCAAGCCATATGGACACTGTTGGCTTTGATATCTTCTGACTTCCATATCTGAAGGGCACCTCTAGATATCTAGCAAGAAAATAATGGCACACTGATTAGCTGGTGAAAGATCAGATCCTTCTTAGCTTGGATTCAACAGAGAATTTATCAAAATTAATTTTAAGCAAATACAGAAGCAAAGCTGTGCCCTGCAAGCAGAGTCAGACCTCTGCCACATTCAAGTCTACTAGTGAGACAGGTTGACTCCTACTTCATAGAGCAGAGGTGACAGCATGGGAGTGTCCCAGCTAGTTCACGCACCACAAGAGATACATCAGTTATTGCAAAACAACAAGTTATCTTCTGCAGCAGGGTGAGAAAAGGTCTTCCTGGTACTTGTACAGAGCCAGTGACCTGCTGCTATTCCCAGAACCAGGAGAGGACAAGAGAGTAAATGTTCATTGCACACAGGCAGTCACTGCTCTCATTTCATCGGCACTGACCAACACTCTGGCTATAAAGGTGACGCCCAATCCAATCCCACTCAGGAACTCCCAGAGTAGCAGAGATTGTCCCAGATCACATGTATTCATCTAGATGTAGCAGCTGTACTCCTAATTCTTTTTGTTTGCTTTCCTAGATGTAATTAATACAGTCTCTAATGCAGGGACTGTCAGAAAGGCAGACAGAGATTTGACCAGTAGCCAGGAAAACACTAGGCTGAAATAACTCCAGGCAGAAAACCCCATGTTTAAGGAGGGTACTTGGGAAAATGCAAGAGATGTTTATGCGACATACTTAATCACCATGAAGGGAGGCAGATCAAGAAAGTGTATTTTAGAAGGCTAAAAGGGGTGAGAGGAGAGCTATGTATTGCTCTTTAGCCCATTACAAAATGTCACAAGCATTGTACAATAACTGAGGAAAGCTGGGTGGGAAGGCAGCATCCTCATGATTTAAGCACTACAGTTCAGCCACGTTAGCAAACTAATATATTACATCTTGGTTCCTTTATAAAACACTCCCTGCAGAGCAGCAGGGCACAGTACAAATCATTGTAATAATTAAAAGTGATCTTGGCCTGAAGCAAATTAACTCTCTACACAAAGAGGAAACTACAGGATGAGCATTGAGAAAACAGAGGGCCAAAGTGATTGAAGGACCGGGTCTGGAGGAATTGAGCACAGGGCCACCTCTGAGCAGCCAGGGCCAGAAGGGTCTTTCGCAGATGAGACCCACGGACTTGAACCCCTGCCCATGCAGAAAGGGACCCATCCACCTCAATTGGCCCCAACTGAGCTGCACGGGCAGAAACTCTGGGGCAATACTCTTAGTTTAATGTTCTTAGCACAAGTAATATATTCAGCTCCTCATCTGGCAAAGAGGTTTGCGGCCATGAAGAAGGGTTAGGCCATCATCACTTCAAGGGCTCATACGGTTTATGTACCTAAATCTCTACACTCACAGATGGCAGCATCTGTCTCTTCCCTCCAGGACTATGCACCCCACTCCAGCTACAGGAGTAAAAAATAAAAATAAGTGCCAGGTGCTTTGCAGCTATATTTTTTTCCTGTTATGTATCTGGACTCTGCAGACATGAATATCTCCCATTAATTGCCCAACAGGGAGGTGTTGCTGCCAGGGAGTAGTTGACAGCATTTGCTCATCACAGCACAGTAGCCAAAGCCCCTGAGGGCAGCTTAGCAGTGTGCCCTGTCAGACCTGGTTTGTCTGTGTGTCTGTGCAGTGGAAAGGTTAAAATGGGAACTAAGCTGATCACATTCATCTGCATGGCTTCTGCCAGCTGGACCAGGGCTGCAGATATGTGCCTGGAGCAGGCAAAGGATCCGCACCTCTGAGCACTATCAGATCCCATCAGGCCTGGGTCATTCAGAAAAACACTGCTTGACTTTGCACTGCAGTCCCAAATGAGCTACGTGGACACTGGTGAGAGGGGGAATCTCACTCAGCTCCCTCAGCACTTCAGCGCTCGTTCCCCCACACCTAATGCCCAAGGCTCAGAAGATCAGCCTTTAGAGCAGTAAGTAAAGCCTGCAGATGCAGAAGACTGTTTCCCCATTTTCTTTTGAGGTATGAGGTACCGCCAGGCACAGTATTTCAAAGATCAAAAGCAGCATTAGCTTGAGCATTACAGACAGTCTCTAACAGCTCTTTGCAATGTGCTGTGTCAACGTTAATTCAACAAGAATGATGTAAAATCAGCACAAACCATAGATCACATAATTTTCCAAGGAGCATTTCTACCAAGGGAAAGATCTTGATGGGACAACATCACAACGTAAGGTAGAGTACCTGCTCACCCCCTTTGCTTCTGTAACTACCAAAACCTTTTACCAACTCTCATATAATGGTCCACTTTTAAACAGCTACTGCCCAGGTCTCGCAGAGTGTAGAAAGCTGTAGAAAGAGCCCCCAGCGCAAGAGCAAAAGTGTTGGCAGAGACCAGGAAGGATGTCACCAGCACGTCACCATCCGAGGGTCACTTACATTAGTGATCACAACCGTATACGATGCGCCGAAGTCGAGCAGCCCTAGGTCCAGGGTGAACTCCCCTGCTCCAGTTACACACCTGCCGTTATTGTATCTCGACACAGGAACAAAACACAGTATTTCCTGGTTAGTCTCAGTCAAAGAGCACAGAGCAGAGCTACCAAAGAGGCCCCTATGATGGACTTGGAGGAACGTATAACATAAAGCTGCCTTCATGTTTATGTTAGTGGATCACTAGAGCACTTGCTGTATTTTCCTTCCATAAATACTTAGGCACTGATTACAGTTCACCCAATGACCTAAGTAATTGCTAGCATATTTTAAATGATCTGTGCTTCTTCCTCGCACAGAATTCTTTATTTTTTCGCCAAGTTTATTTTCCTTCCAAAAGTCTTTTCCACTTGTTCAGGAACTGTGGGCGAGAGAAGTTAGCCAGGCCCAGGCAGCCTTCAGGAAATGACAGACATGCACCCACAAGTCATTTAGAAATTTCCTTTCAGAAGAGCAAATTAGCCTTCATATTAGTTCTTCTGGTTTTGGATGTTTGAGATGACACAGAGGCTCAGCAGCATTGCAACAGTGGCTGCTGCATCCTACTAAATTGCAGCAATAAATTTTTTGGATGGAGTCAATACAGGGGGAAGCCATAAAGCTTGTTTCGAAACACTTCTGAGGCCAGAAACACCCTAAGAGAGCCAACTCCAATGCTGCCAAATCCAAGGCCATATGGCACTCCTGTCTAATGAGTCCAGGCTGCAATGCCATGTGATGTTACTTGATATTACCAGTCCACATACCAACACTTTATAGCATGAAATATGAATTAGCCTTTTTCTGAGAGCATTCTGAGCTTGGATCTAGGAGAATATCAGGATAGAGCAGATGTCACATGGCAGAGGGGACTTTTATATCTCCCACTATACTCTGCTGACACACAGCATCAGCCAGTCTCTTCCCTTCAGTCCACCATGTAATGTGAATAAGAGTTCACAGAAAGTCAAGCCTGGTATCTGTATTTCTTCAAAAGACTTCTTGGATTCCCAAGATTTCCGAGATCTGTCTCTGACAAAATTTAGATCATAAACTATTTGGATTTGCTCTAATTGGAATGTCAGTATACTCATGTCATGAAAATACAAATTTTAAGCTTTGCCCTTGCTAATTTATCTTAACCTAGCCTATGAATAACACCCATGGGAAAGCAGCTAGCCCAGACACTGTTCAAAGGCTGAATCTATTCACCTGCATATAAGACACAGATGCTGATCTGCTGTCCTGTGGCTTAAAGAGCCTGCAGACTAAATGCAGAATGCAGGGTACTTTGGGGCACACACACCAGCTTCTGCTATACAGAGGGCTGATACTTCTACTCTTTTGCACATCATGCTTACAAATGTTTTACAGCCACAAACCAAGATATCAGCAACTATTTTCTTTTTGCTATTTGCCTGAGAAAAGCCCCAATATACCCAAGGAAAGGCTGCAGTAAAGATCTTTAGCACAAGAAGAAAAACTTACTCGTCCCTCTCTAGCAGTGTGTACTCAGAAACGCTGTAGTTTTTCTGAAGGGCAATGAACTTTCTGTTGTCGATGGTGAGGTTCACATCTTGGCTCAAACCATTAATGAATCTGCAAGGAAAGCACGTTGCACTGGGGTGTTAGGCAGGGGAGCAGAAACATCATATGAAACATTGTTAATTCATTGTTAATATCTGCATTGTTAATACGGAGACAGGGAATCTCTGAAAACAGACAAGTGCTTAAAAAAGTAACTTTTTTTAAGGAGAAAAAGAACATCATCTTAGTGAAACTTCTTTACAAAATTTTGAAGGGAAAGTTTCAGGATTCTGTCAAAATTGGTTATAGAAAAATAAAAATTGTTCGTAACTATGGGCATTAATCAAGTCTCCAAGGTGGCTGTTAGTAGCATTCTTCATAAACACAGGGCACAGGGCAGTGAAGAAATAATATTCTCCTGCTCCTATCAAGACATGTTTTTGGATATGTGAGTCAGACGTTGTTTTATGCTACTTAGAGGTCTTTTTCCTTTTTTTTTTTTTTTTTTTTCTTTTGTTCTTAATTTTCAGCTTGCTGAAATCCTCCAGAGGCCCACCTGGAATCCCTGTTTTTCCAAACCTGCTGCCTCTGCATCTCAGCAGGCTCCCCTGCCGCCCACGATGCCGTGCTGGAGGTAACCGCGACCTCAGTGCAGAGCGAGTCTGCACAGCTCAGCATGGGCCCGCTCAGGGAGCCGCTGAAATTTGGGAAGTAGAGTAGCTGGCTCAGCAGAGCCCAGTGCCCAGCTGAATTGTTTACGAGGATGTGAATTGTTGCCATAGCTGATTTAGTAGCCATTTGCGTACGAGGCAGGAGGGGATAAGTGAACACCATGGCTGATTTGCAGAGGACAAAGGACAAGGGCTCTTTTCCAGATTACTTCTTCGCTTTCTTTCGCAATGAGATGGGAAACAGGAGAGAAACAAAGCTACCACCCTTACAAGGGAAGAGATCCTTCGCAATACCATCTTAGCCCAGACTGTGAGAAGCAGTACAGGGTAATAATGTTCAGTTGTGCATATGAGGGTGGGATGTAACATGCTGTCAGCCTCAGCAGCTGACACCTGAATCTTGTATGAGAAATGTGGATTAGATTCCAACCTGAGAACATCTGGGTTATGTTATATACAGTTCACGTTAGACAGAAAAGCAGTTCTCCTCACCCCCAAATGCTCAAAAAGCAATTCCTACCTAACTGCTGCCAAACCATTTTCTGGCTTTGCTTCCAAGTCTGTAATCTAAAGAGGAAAAACAAAAAAATCAAATACATTTATTAATATTGCCTTATAAACAACACTTAGCAGAAAATAATGGCGTCTGTGGAATTGTGCATGTGTTGCAGAGCACATGGAAGTCAACTGGACCCTCACATAAGCCTTACACCAGGCCACAGAAGTGAAGTCTTGGCACAATCAAACCAATGGCAAAGTTTCTGTTGACTTCAGCTCCATGAAGGACTTAAGATCATACCATTTTTCTCATCTCCTATGTAACACTGGCTATAGGGTTCCAGTCAGTCACCCTTCTACATATAACACTCTCCAAAAAAAGTATTCATCTTGATCAGGAGACAGAATTATCTGCATTAGCTTGCTCCAATGTTACAGCTAAACATGAGTGCCTTATGCATACAAAACCTGCAATTCCTGAGTAACTTCTACACCTTCATTCTTGGCATATTCACAGACTTCATGGAGTCTGTAGCCAAGAGAGACCCCTATGTTACTATTAAAGTCATCACATTTCACTCACTCTCCTCATCAGCTGGACAGCTAATAATATGATCTACTCTCACTTGAGGAGGGCCTGTCGGTGGACAAGGTTGAGAAAAGACAGTAAAGAGACAGTCCCTGTCCTGAAGTTTGTATGTCACACCAAAATAACATACAGTGAGGTTCTCAGCTGCTAGAAATCCACAGCTGTGCCACGTTGACTGTAGTCAGCAGAGAATCTCAATGTGTGCTGCCCACTGATACAACACAGGCAAGCCAAAGGCCTTTGGAAGGTAGATTTCTCTTAAAAATTTGCTAGTTTTTTTCTCCCCACTTTAGTGCTGATGTTAAACCCCGAGCTAAGACCAAAAATTCAGAATTCCAACATACCTATAAAATGTCTACTGTGCTTTCAGTGCAATATGCTGATCCACAAATAATGAAATGTGCCCTAAGTAATAAATAGCCAGAGTGAATAATAAATGCCAGAGCAATAAATAATAAACAACAGCAGAATTGCTTTCAGAGGAGGACACATAGGGATAAACACTCAGAGCAGACAGGCCAAATTACTTTTCACTTTCATTGATGATCCCCAGACTCTCCAATTCACTATCTGCCCCCTGAAAGCCCATGAAGTAGAAGAGTCTCAGTTTGGTTCCTTCCAGAAGAACATCCCCAGATTTGGCACCTGACCAAATCTAGTAGTGAGGGAGGCTGGGGTGGGACATGGTTCACCCAGGGCAAGCCCAGTGACACAGCAGGGACACTGGCACTGCCCTCCCTTTGCTGCAAGGCTGGAGAGTGAGTATCATTTATCCCATTGGCTTCCACTTCTCCCCTCGCAGAGGTGAGAAATGATGGGCCAAAGGCATCATCCCACAGCACTGCTGTTCCCAAGCCCATGCCAGGGGCAGGTACTGACTCAAACTCAGGGGGGCAGAATGGGGCAGCACTAAGATGTATCTAACCTGAAAGGCAGCTTTGCTCCTGCCCATCTTGGGGCTTCTCTTCATACACTAATTGCTGGCTAATTGCAAGCCCTTTGATTATAACCTTGACTATAATGTTATAAATTTCACACAATGATGGTAGCATGGGTAGGTGGGCTTTTAAAACATTTCTGAACATACATCAGACAGCCCTTTCTGTATGATTTCATCCCCTGGGAACCCATCTTGGTCTTTTATCACCAGCTGTTCTACCACAGGCCTTGTAGTGTCTGTTTTTTTTTTTTTTTTCCTCTTTCTTTTTCTTTCAAAGTTCCAGCTGCTGGAATCCAAGGACTGCGTGAAAATCCTTGTACGAGTATCCATTTCTTAAGAAAACAGCACACAATCATCAGGATCACAGGGAAAGCTTAACATCATTGTCTGAAAACATGCTGCAGGCTCCAAACCATACAACAGCAAAGAAAAAAACCTTAGGGAAAAATAAATTGTTAAAACCCCATATTTTTTAAAAAAACAGTTGTGATTTCTGCTGCACAATATTGAATGCCTGGGGTGGCAACCCTGCAAGGTAGAAGGCTGAAAAACTGCAGACAGAAATAGTATTTTAGCATGAGGACAAAATCTGATGGCATTTACACACACATGTACACACCACAATGTGGAATAACAGAACCTGTTTAAAGGACTCCTCTTGAGGTACAGCTGCATGTAAAAGGTATCAGAATCTGGCCCTATACATCCCAAATACCTTCCTACAATTGCAGCGATATATTGAAGTCCATCATAGCTCTGCTGCAGAGGCTGAAATGAATTTAATCATTTATTCTGTTCTGCAAAACGAATGGGCCTTCTGTGCATTTTTAGTAAACACTTGTAATAACTAAACCTAGAAACGCTGCCCTGAAGTTTTTATTCCATGCCCAGCCCTAGAGCCTCTTTAACATCTTTGCTTTATAGAACCATCTTTGGGGGAAAATATGTGTCTCTGCTTTCCCCGATTTCTCAAGCTCTGTTGCCTAGCAGGTATTATTCTGCTCTCCCACTGCACCATTCACTAGATTAAATTGTGCCCAGTAGCTCTCAGATGCCATAATGCCTCTATTAATCAACCAACAGAACTGTGTACAGATCCAGTGCTGCTAGCTAAGAAGTCAGGTTTAGAGCATCTGAGAGCAATCAGACAGACAGCACAACTGAGCAAATGAATTAATGAACCTATCACACCATTACCCATTGTATCATCATAGCCATTGAATTAATACTGTATTTACACTTCACTCCCACACTCACTAAGCGGCTTGATAGGCTTCCTTCTGCCTCAAAAACAATTAAGCTGTACACTGATTTTTCCTTCACGGTGTAGTTAAAAGCAAGAGACAATCCTTGATGTTGCAGGGTGAAGTGAAGGCTCTGTTGCTCTCCATTCAATACTAATTTTGAGTACTCAGCTGGGTTCTGCAGAAAGAAAACAAACTTGGTTATACATTTTCTTCGCTTGAGACAGGCTCGGCTCTGCCCATCAAGTGCAATCCTCTCCTCAAGGGAGCATGTAAAGAGATGTTAACAGCCAGAGATGGCTGAAAGCTTCCCCTCCTACAGCAAAGGACATATGTTACCCTACAGGCTCTAGGCTGGTCCTAGTTGGAGCTGAGAGTATCTTCCCTTGCTGGACACAATCCCTTGGCGAGGGAGCTCTCACTGCTTACCATACTTCCCTTTTCCCCGGGCCCTGGTCTGCCCCAAAGGGACAACATCCAGATTGTGACAGGCAGCTGATGGCTGATAGACTGCCATGCTGAGTCCCTAATCAGGCTCTTTTTTAACATAATCTGGGAGCTGAAATGGGAAACATCCCAATACCGAGGTCTAATTAACTATTTTCCCATTTTTCCCTTTGCAGGTAAATGTATTTCATATGTCATCCAAATCTCAGCAGCAATGCCTGATCGGTGGGTGAGCCCTCAGAGACTGGAGCAAGATATCTGCAGATGCTCAAACTGTGACAACTATCATTTTATAGATGAATCCAGTTAGTCATTTCCTCCTTTTCAACGGATCTATTTCCAAACTTTCCATTTCCATCTGGTCACTGAAGACAGTGCCACATCTCCAAAGCCATTCCCATGCACTTCTAAGATAGAGAAGAACACGCTCTAGCATCTATGGGCCTTATCGAGGAGCAGCTGAAAGAATCTCCAGCTTTATTTAATGGGACTGTGAGGCAAGCCTCAGCCCCACACACACACTTACCTGAAAAGCCTCTATGGGCTGCTGAAATAGGTGCTGGTCTTGGATTGTCACTTGAACAGGGTTCTTTGCCAAATTCAGGACCTGAATTAAACTTTCTTTTGGGACAAGTTGAGGCATATCGGTTTCCTAATTAAAATAAAAGGCTTTAAGTGCCATCTATATGCTTTATTAGAGCTCTTAATATTGCTTCATTTTTAGTCATGATAGTGATCTTTTCTGTAATGATGCTTTTTCATCCCTTCCTCAGCAGAAGTTTCACTAAGAGACAACTGAACATAAATCTTATCTAGGGAAGTTTCTTCATAATAGCTCTACAGTCTACCATTCTTCACAAAGACTGCTCTTCACACCATTAAATGAACAGGCTACACTACTGCTGCGCAGGTAGAACCATTTACCTGTTCCTGTAATACAGCTCCTAAGTGCCTACATCCAACCAGGTGCAAGACCAGAAAGGAAAAAAAATGAGCTTAACGTTAGAGGAGGATTTCAAGAGCACCGACCAGAATAATTCTTTTTCCATTGCACTCAATGACTGGAAAAAGAATCAGGCCAAAAGCTATGCAGTTTTGAAAATCCAGCTCCAGCTGTGTCTGTAATTGGTGCTTTTAAATCACTTAACGCCATGCTATCTAATGGCCCACTGTATAGTTCTGGCTCTGTCTTCTGAGGGAGGGACAATGATGTCTGAAGCACAAATGTATCCTTTCTATCAGGAATTATATCCTAGAAAGAGTACTTCAATCATTTTCTGCTTCATATTTCCTGCAGATTTAAAACTATTCTTTTTTCCTCGCTTTATTTTCAGGTAGCCAAAAGAAATACTTCAGAGCTACTAAATTTTTCTGCCTCATGCCATAATTTGGGTATTGCAGGCAAGGCAGTTTGAATCTAGCTAGGCAGGGAGACATTGCCAGAAAGATATGATGACCTGGTGTATGCTGCTCTCTTATCTCCTTCCTTGGTGAAGCTTTTAAGCAGCATTTAGGCTATAAATTCCACAGGCAGGGGGGCATCTCTCTTAAGCCACCATCCCTCTACACAGAAGAGCTTTTCAGTGCTCAGATAGCACTGCTCTGAGTGGCAATGACAAATTTTCTGTGCACAAGCAAGGAGATTAGAAAAGAGCACTGAAACCAGAGAGTCTTATGTCAGTGGAGACTTGTCAGTGGATCCACCTGAGGAAGAAGTAAATGCCAGTGCAACCAGCCACTCTGTAACAGAGCATTTTAAGTATACATGGAAGCATGAAAAACTAATCCTACAGCAAATTTTCTAAGCCAAAGGTCAGCCAAAGCAAGTAGCATTGGTGTCAGGCCAGAAATGAATTTGCAGGGCTAACATCAAGTTTACAAGGGATTTGCTGGCTGGGGATGGCAGGCAGTCCCTGCTACCTGGGCCTGCAGAGGTGAGTGCATTCACCTGCATCCCAAACTTGTCTTGTAAAACACATCTCTGCCCTACAGCAGGCAATGAACAAAACTGAAACACACAAAAAACAAGCAAAACATAGGAAAACTACTCCAAGAGATGAAAGAGAGAACAGACTACCTCTTTTTTGGAATTAACCGCTAGCATTAACTAGATGATCATCAAAGCAGTTGGTGATGGAAATCACTACAGAATATACACCACTATAGATGACTGGCACAGCAAAACTGCAAAGACTAGAGAGACAAAAAGAGACAGACTGAGAAAGGAAGAGAGGTAGACAGAGAAAGAAACGTAGACAAAGTAGGATTTTTAAATAGCAATTGGATCAGTAAGTTTAATTACAATTAATCTATTGAAAACCCCAGTGAAAATCAAGAATTTCTGAGTAATCTCTTGTGCTATACTCACATCTATTTTGACTTCTATGATGGCTGCAAGTCCAAACGCCATCCCTGCAAGGATCATACCTGTTGCCATTTTCCTAATAGGCCTATGGAGTGAATGAAAGAGGTGTCATTAAGGGAAAAAAAAAAGAAAAAAAAAAAAAAAAAGGCAATTTAAAATATAGAATATCATTCCTCAAAGATATACCAAAGTCATGTAATAAACTGTCCAACAGGTGGCACTGGGGATGATGCGTTGTTTAAATTACCCATCATTTAAGTTAAAATCATTCCATTATTCTGTATGAGGCCAGCACTGAGGCCAATTAAAACTGATAGGCCATGAAAAAAAAAGCTCTTTACTTGCAAGTTTCATATTATCTTGTTCCTAGCTCGCCTAGTGGGAATAACTCATGGCATTATGTTAACCTACAATGTTGAAAGAAACTCTAGAAATGATACATCTTCAAGTCCCTTTTGGGAAAGGCAAAAGTGAAGTAGCAAGCTATTTAGCAGCAGGCATGAGGACTAGAAAAATTTTCTGTCATCAACATTCCTGGCCATCTGTGTCACCACTCTGGGTTACTTCTCATGCCAATACATTGACATTTCTAGAGAATAAGGAACCAAATTACTGCAACTCTACTAGAATCATGTGAGATAATCTGACACAGAATAGATTAAAACAAGACCTGCCAGGCAGGTCCAAATTTGAAACAAACATGCATCTAGATTCAATGATCTCCAGTCTTTGTAGTGCTCTGGACTCACAAGTCACATCCACTGGGCTGTGTTAAATGAAGATTACAGACCCAAATTCTCTCTCTCAGTTACATATCTGGGAATAAGAAAACATTCAGCTTCTTTTAAGAAACAAACTGGTTTTGAGCCCAATTCCACACTGGGATTTTATAGTCCAAAATTTTGCAGCCATGTAGGCTATAACCCTGTGTGAGTTTCCACAACCAGTCCTGTGGCAAAATTGGGTAGGAGCATGTTAATGTACAGCATTCTAAGGACAGAATTGGCATGGGGTTCAGTCCTGACCAGTGCATGAATTTGGTGCTGCTGTGTGAGCTAGTCTAGGCAGAAAGACTTCTCTCAAAATGGAGCTCAGTCTAGGTCTCTGGAGGAGCCCAGATTCTGATGTGTGTCCTCCAAAGAGTTCCATCACAGGCTAAGACAATAACCTTCACACATCGATAGGCACAAATAATTCAGCATAACAGCAGAGGATCAGCACATTGAAGGGATGGGTGCTGAGGATCCTTCAAACTCCATTTTATGTGTTTTTTGTCTACCTAGCATTTTAGTTTGGATCAAGCCTTTGCAGCCCATCTCCCAGTCACCCTCACTTTCCATACTTCAGTTCACACTGAGGCGTGTTGTCAGGGCACACAAAACCGGGTTCATTTCAGCTGGAATTACAGTGTTAGAGGCACTCCACAAATGGCATGTCACACACTGCCGCTGCTGAGAGGCCCCCAATCCACAGAGCCAGGCTGCAGTTAGTCTGAAGTAAAAAACCCCAAACATGTAAACTGGGCTCCAGCACCAAATGTTCTGCCCCACAGATCTGTTCATATTATACTGTACCACCTGCTAATGTAGACTTGGGATAAATTGCCTGAGCCAAATTGGAGATTTCCTTAAGCATCCACTATTTCTGATGCTAACGTGACATCTGCTCCCAAAAGACTGCATGCAGCTCAAGTGGGAAAAGGAATTTGGCACCATGGGTAGTTGCAGGTAGAGAATTACCTCAGAGGAGCTAGGAGATGCAATGAAGAATGTGATGATCAAATTAAAAGAGGGCCTATTTATGCTGTCTCTCAAGGAAAATTTGCTGGCAAGGAGATCAAGACCTGAGGACTCCTGATTCATTTCCCTTTAGATGAACATCATTAAATTTTCCCCTGGAACTTCCAGGGCCTATGGAAGATGGTGATGTTGCCAAATAAGCGGCAACAGACGCAAGTACTGGATAGAATGAGTGGGCATTTCTGATTTCTCTCCTTAAAAGCTAGTCTTCTGCACACTTGCTGCTAAAGAATTAGAATCAAGGTCTGGTTCCCATAGTACTTACGTGAAATTAAATTTGCACATGTTTATAAGTGGGTAGAGCCCAAGGTCAAAAATCGGGATGAAGACAAGAATAAGAAGTGGATTTAAGAACTGCAACACAAAACAATGGGAGTTTAGTGACTAGAAAGCAACTTTCAGTAATTAAGTTCATAAAGCACTGTCCTCCAGAAATAATTCCATTACAGAAAGGACATGAACAAAAGCTTTAATACCTCCTTAAAAAATATAATCATAGTTCGCACTTTGACAGTTTCTCCTATTTAGATTTCACAGGCACAAATACATTTTGCTCATGTCTCCACTCTAAGAGGTAAGCAAGCACCACTGACCCAATTTCCCTGAAGAGAAAACTCTGGCATTATGTTTTTAAAGAGCACAAAAGCCACTGACAAGAGGCTAGTGAACTTCAGCGCTGCAGTGGGACCTAACAACAAATCAGCAACAATGGAAACATCTTGGGACTCCAGCAAGCTCTCGGAAGAACAGGCACTATTTTGTGAAACTGCCAGGCTTCGGCTCTTCCACATGGCTTGGGAATCCCACAGGAACTGCATTTCTCCCAGGAGGGCAGAAGCTGTCTGACAGCGAGCAGTGGGAGAGCAAGAAAATGCAAGAGTGACTTGGGAAAAACAAGTAGAGAGGGATAGTCAGTCTCAGTTTGAAGAAGATGTTGGGGAACTGAACAGCTTTGAATTTCTCCAGAGCTGTTCAGAATAAAAACCACAATCAACTGTGACAACACGTTACGGTCTCAGAGCCTTCGAAGTTTCAGCTGCCCTGCAGGAAGGGATGAAGGCACAACACTCACCCCAGCACAAGGATCCATTAAAAGGAGATGCAATTTGTTCATTCCAGACACCTGCACTGTTTGAAGCACCAAGGTGGTATTATGACCTAATCTGAAACTTGGTGGCCCAGCTCTGCTTCTGGTCTGGGGAGATGCAGTTTATATCCCTCTGCACCTCTTCATTACTTTGCAGGATTCAAGTTCTATGTTAGGACATCCATAGGGACTTCCAAATCCCCACAGCTAACTCTGTGCAAACAGCTAGTAAATGATAGCACAGAGTACAACCACATGAATCACGGGGAGCACTGCTCTGATCTTCAGAAGTAGCAGAGAAAGGCCATTGGGTACACACCAAAAACAAGGAAGAGAAGAAAAAAATATTCTAAGAGTTATTTCCTACCCTACAGTATCTTTTACCTGCATTTGGTCAGGCTGAAGGACATATATCCCCTGAAACAAAAAGACAGACCAAGTGATTCATAAACATCATAAAAATAACAGTGTATATGGTTGATGGCAAATAAGCAAACAACCCACAGTAAAGGCCTTAGCAGCAGAGGCGGTTTCTTCAGATGCTCCGTGCTGGCTTTAGTAGCTGGTATTGTGTTCTTGACACTTGTTGTCTAAGGACAGTGTGTGATGGGAATCATTTTGCAGAAAGAAGCTCTTGATGCACGGCAGCTGGGACACAGCCTATCACAGATACTAAGACCCATCTTCCAAGTTGGATCTCCCCTGAACTAGGTGAGTAGGAATGGCCACAAGGGAATCCAAGCCAGGATGTGCATTTAGACATTCTTCCCTCTCTACTTCTACAATTAGAAAAATCCAGGTGACTCCTCAAACTTCAGGACCTTCTAAGGTGTGTTCGCATTTGACCCCAAAACCTCAAAAGCATAGCAAAAGACTGCCCTGTGTCAGCAGGCTGTAAAAACACCTCTTTCCTCCTTTCTTCCATCCACAGGCACCAGAATAGGCTTTGGATTTTGGTCACCCATTCAACTTCTCAGATTAACCCAACAGTTCTTGAATCCATAAGGGCTGCCTCATCCTCACGCTGGTGTGCTAAGCTCCATGACCAGGCAAGGTCAATGGGGATGGACAGGGGAATCCCAGCTCAGCACAAAGGACAAGGTTAGCTGTCTCCAGGAGGAGTCTGGCGTTTGCCTGAACTGCAAGCTGTGCTTTTCATTTTAAATTAGGATTAGGAGAAAGAGAGGAAAAATAGGAAGGAGGTAATATCTTTCTGAGAAAGCACTGTGGGGGTTTGTCTCCTCTCTGCTAGGCTTGTCCTGAACTGAATATAAAATTGCTGTCTGTCTCTGCCAGCAGCAGCCTCCTGGGAGAGCAGAAAGCATACGGCACAGCAAAGAAGACCCACAATGAAAAAGATGAGGCAAATTCCCTCTCCTTGTGCCACTTTGTGCGCACCTTACAAACACACAAAGCATTAGGCAAGAAGCCTGCAAACCTCTCATCTCATCCTAAATCATTAATTATTAATTGGCCGCCCTCGCTGAGCACTTCAGCTGGAAAAGGAAAGAAAGGGGAATTCTGCAAACATAAACTACAGTAAGTCTAATGGAAGAATCAACTTAATGTTACACTTAATTCTCACCTTCATGGGTTAGGGAAATTCCCAGTGGTTGTAGAAAGGGAATCAGACTGAAACACATGCCAAAAATCCATTCAAGCTGGTATGACCAAAACAAAGCAAACAGTTTCCTTCTCCACCATGGAGAATTTAAAAGCAACTTCTGGCAATTCTTAAACGCTTTGTTAATGGATCACTAAATGCATGCTAGCACAACAGCACACAATAAAGTTTCTAGATACACATTGCAAAGACTATATGAACTTTCATTGTTTTCTTCTTTCTGAGGTGGATAAAATATTACTCAAGGTGTAGTCTTTTTCATGCCTCATTTGAATTAATTAAGCTTAATGAGTATCACATGCTGAGAGTCCAACATCTAATGGGAGTAACATAGAAGGGCTCACATTTGGGAATTTAAAGTGTAAAATGGGCATTTATAACCCTAAAGAGTGGCATGAGCATTCACAGGTAAGACCCAGATGGCCTATTAAAACACGTATGTCTGGAAACAGGCCCTCTACGGAGAAACCTTTAGGCTGACAGCTCATCCACATTTATCTGTCACTTCATCTTGTACCATTTGCCACTCGCATCTTTGAAGATGTACTTTATGGCTACTAACTAATTAATCCTCACCACATCTCAACCCTTTACGCAGGATTCCTGCCGACTGCTAGAGGCTTCATTAATGTATCACCAGCTATGCTGCAGCAGAAGTATACAGCTACAACAGCTCTAATTGCACCTCATAACGGCTGCGTGAACTTCCTCTGACTTCCCCGTCTTCGGTGGGGGTAGCGGGCTGGAAACCCTACCTGAGCTGATAAGTAGCTCGCTCAAGGTCATAGAGAGACTAGTTGCCAGTGCTTAAGCACTCCCAACTTTGCAGGCTCTTGATGGCTCCCCAGCCCTTACTCCTTGCCAAGATGTGCCGTGATGAACCGCATATGGCCGCCTAGAGCCCTTCTCTTCTAATCACCAGAAGTGCTACTCATACAGACTCATTAAGTAGAAGCTCTTGGCATTGCAAGTCTCCTTTTAAAAAACAAGAGCAGTGATGTTACTAGTTTTATCATCCCTGGTGACATTAAGTACTTACAAAATCAGCATTCATCTTTGTGGCTTGCAAAGTCCACCTGGATCCCTGAGGAGAAAACAGACAGCTGTGACGAGTCCAGGACGTCCTATGGGCCTAGAAAACCTGAGGACGAAGATGACGACCATGCTAGAGGTCTTACGTCCCCTTCCCCCTTCCCTTCTCTTTAATGCCTTTAGCTACTATCAGAGGACCTGGCACACACTTTCTCCTCAACCTCCCACCCCAGATACCAAGCAGGACTGTGAAGGCAGGACCAGCAGTGATGGCAGGTACTGCCTTAACAAGCCGGTGAATGCTTGGTTGAAGCGCACCGCTCTGTGTCCCCAAGACACTCTGGTGTCAGGAGAATTGGGTGTGCCTGGCACCAGGGCTACTAACCCAGCCTGGAAGCACAGCCCGTGGTGCACTGTACTGTACCTGCTGATCAAACAGGGCCCAGAACATCGGCAGTGGTATGAACAGGAAGAGAACACGTGACACCATTTTAACCTCAGCGATCAGTTTCTTCTATAAAGAGAAAAAGGTAAGACGGGAGTGAAGAACCAATAATAACATGAAGCTACAAAGCATGAGAGTCTTTCTTTTCAGAGAGTCACTGGGCAATTTTTCATTGCACGTATTCATGATACTGGACATAATTGCATTTCAGCACTTCAGTGCACCACCTAAATTGTCCATTAAGGGTCAGGAGAGTACAGATGTAGGAATGGAAAGGCAAAGTGTATGTAAGGAATGGCCTGCCATGTGGGAAGGCCAGTTTTATGCCTTCTACCTTCCTTCCCCCTTCCACTAAGCACTTGTCAGGCAAGGCATTACTTACCGGGTATTTTTCTGACGCCCAGTCGAGCCAGTGATCCCTCTTTGGAATCTGACGGGAGCGGTTTTTCAGCCGGTTTTTGATAGCAAACTAGGGAGGAAAAACAAGCAACTCCTGCATGTGTGCCACCTAATTTAACAATTTCCTTTGTCTTTCAGAGGCCATCACACTCCCACATCAAGGGTGCCCACCCAGTCCCCAGGCATAAGTTGTTCCAGGTAGTTGTGGGGATTTTGCTGGACACTTATGATATCTGGATGGGCAGGACTGGACGCTTTATGACCATCCAATTTCTGTGACACTTGTTGAGTAAATATGGGAAAGAACTACCTCATGTGCTTGTCTTTCAAAGACAGATCTACTATTGCCCCCCAAAGACTGTTTCTTGCGTGATTAAAGTTTGCTACATGACAAAGCTTCGAAAAATCTTCTTTTATTTTCTGAAAGGTGCCTTTCAGACTGACCACTGTGCTAAGGAAGAAATGCCTCATTAGCCCCAGCAAAGTCCAAGTCAGAATTCACATTTCTTTCTTGTTCTATAGGTCTTTCTTTATATATACCTGCTGTGGACCATGTCTCACTCAATCCTACACCATCTTTCATGTTGGTTTCTCACTACAGGAGAAATCAAGTGACACCACATATGTAACCAGTTTGCTTAAGCTGTGCACTCCAGACATTGAACAGACCCTAGCAAAAAGAGTGGCTGCCTCACATAAGCATCAAGAAAAGGAAAATCTCAGCCTGTCACTAGCATTGACATAGTCAAAGAGCAAACATCTGCTGTTTGCAGCAGCTTTCTTGAAGAGAAATGTTATTACCCACCTAATGCTGAGAGGGTACTTTTTCAAACATTGCATTCAGCTCACACACTAAGAAAGATAATTGATAAGGCTATAATGTGACTTCAGCAGGTGTCTCTTTCATTTACATTAACATGCTGAATGTTCTTAATGGGAATGCATACTATTACTGTCTCCTGAACTGATAAACTTCAGTAAAGTTATTCAGTTAAAAAAAAACCTGAGCCATATTTCTAATACTCTGTTGGTTTCTGAATTTTCCTTTCAGTTCAGTTATCACCAGCACCCCCACTACTGTTTCTGCTCACACCAGCAGAACAAAAAGAAAAACATTCAAAATACTGAGGGAAAGACAAACTAGGTGCTTGATGTTTTCCTTATTTCTTACAGCTCATCAGCAACACATCCAGGAGCAACATAGAGAAGAATTCTAACTTCACATCCACCTTTCTGACCTGCAGCCTCAGACTCATGCATGAAAAGGAAGGGAACAGCACGCACTTACTCCAATGCATTTGCACACTTCAAGTAAGACGTTCCCTTGTGGTGGTGTTTTTCTGTACAGTCCACTTCCAGCAATGAACACAACTGAAAAATATTATAATCCAAATGGGAATTCATGTGACTAAGGGCTTAGTCGGGTACTGGTTCCTGTGGAGGACCACCCACACCCACCCTGTATTCAACACAAATCCTCTCCCCTAGGGCTTACAAGCTTGTTCTTTCCTCAGGCAGAATAAACATATAGGATTCCAATTAATGCCTTCAGATGGAGTAAAATGGAACATTCTCCAAGAGGATGTGGGATCCTCAGGTAGTCACTGTCATCTTCTCATGATCTGCTCTGAAAGAAGAGGCATCTTCACATCTGATTTGCACTGGGAATCAATGCTTTGAAAATCCTCCCATTTCTGCTTTTTATAGGCTTAAATTTTTGAATAATCTATGCTTAACTGCTGCGTCTAGTGTATTGTATCTGTGTTGGAACCCAATTCTGAGTCATTGCAACTATGTGAAAATGAACCCAGACCCAACCTGGGCTCTGCATATTTGAGTATCATGCACATTTCAGCGGGAACTGTCAATCTAGTCCACAAAGGTCACTGCATCTCACACTGGCATTAACAGAAATCATCTATTTTTGCCTTCCATAAAGGAATGTAAAATTTAAGATACGGCTTAGTCTTGTTTCTCTCCCTCAAAGCACAGGGAGCACTACAGGAAGCCTTCAAAGGAGCTATCTGATTACAGACATTTTGTCCTGCTTTTTGAGAGCCTTTGCCTGCATTTCAGTTATAGAGACATTAACGTCAAGAAGCATCACAGAATCTGAGATTGGGCTCCATCACTTTAAGCTAACCCAGGTGTTCAGCGTGAGTCCACAGCCAACGGAGAACAGCAGGCACTTCTGACCTAATGCAGGTGACTGGAGGGGACTCATCATTTCTCCTCTCCTACTACAAAGATGATCCTTGGTGCCCAGTTTTGACTTGCAAAACTAACAGAGCGGCTGCTGAAGTCAGTTTTGGTGAATCCCTCAAAGACCCTTGTACAAAATCAGAGTGCATAATTGCACCTTGTAAATTCTAGCATCTCCATGTACAGCACTCGGTGCCTCCAAATGGCAATCCGTGAGCTTTCTTGAAATATCTTCTGGGGATGCCACTGACTTCAGTCAGAACTGATGTTCTAGCGCCAGCTTTGGCATTTGAGATTTGACAGTATCAATCCTCATCCAACTGTCAGAAACTGAAGAAACCCAGGAAATCTTGCTCTATAAAACTTCCATTCTGCCTGTAGACCTATCCTCGCTTTCCAGCATCACCGGGAGGGCAGTCAGGATGGCAAGAGTATTTTCTGCAGTCCTGCATGCTGCTCACATAGTCAAAGAAATCATTTCCAAGAGCATTTTAACATGTCACAAAAGAACACGAAGCTGCTTTGTCAGGCAGAATGTGGAATCTGGCAGCAGGACACCAGCTGAAAACACATTTTGATTGATGCCCACCCTGAAACTGCAATATTTACATGTCCATTTTACCCTGGGCAACAGCTACCCTGCTGGAAACATTCATCACACAATGGTGCAGGAAGAGACTGTCTGTCTGAAACTGATATGAACAAGCCCCATGAGACACGAGAAGCTTCTCATGCCCATGACCATGCAGTTTTTTGAAAATAATTGCTGTAATGTTAGCTGTGAGCTGATGGCATTTATGCTGGGTCCTGATCCTTCTCTCTCATGGAAGTCTGAGAGGAAAACGTAACATTTACATTCCCTGGGGGAACAACTTTTCAAATTGCAGGTACTATGATTAAACCACCCAATTGCCTGGTCTCTCAATTAAGCTCAGAAGTTGAAAGAGAACTCACCTCATGCCGTGACAAACCCTCCCAAATGAACTGTAATAAGGGGACTGCTCCCCTCAGTCGCTTTAGTAAAACTGAGGCTAACAGGGTGTCCTCTGTATTGGCTACCAAGGAATAACAGGAGTATGGAAACTACTAGGTATTTAATAGGGGTTGAAGGAGAAAGTGTACTTTAATGGGGGTAAGATGCCACCTTAGGAAATATGGAGACTGTGGTTGCCACTTGACACTTGGGCAATAAGGGCTTATTCCTGTAACATAATAATAAGCTGTCACTGTAGCTGTGAGTATGACCTGAGCCAAGCAAACTGAGACAACTCAGAATAATGTCTCTTTCAGCTTTTTCTTTTGGGATTTGTGTATAGCAAAAAAATTCAGAAGGAAACATCTGAGCCATTAGCGATGGTTTCAAGCTACACAGAGTATGCAGAGAATTTAAAAGGGGCATGCTAAGCTCTCCTGTAAATTGAGGACTTCAGGGACTGCTCTGATTGCAGCTCAAAGGCCAAACCTGTTCACAGGCAAAGCTGCAAAATATCAGGAGAATCATTTTGGTGCTCCCCTTGTTCTGTAGCACAGGAAAATTACATATTACAAAACTCCCTTACCAATGCCATGATATAGGACTGCAGGATGGCCATATCCTAAATGTACTAGAAGGATTTCTTTGTTGTTCTGTATGATCTTATTACAACATCAGACTTTGACAACAGTGGAAGCAGATCAGAGAGACTTGAGGAGACAAGATTAACACTACCACCATCACCTGTGCTGGAGAAACATGTTATTCAGGGTGGCAACAGGTTACTCTAAGTTAATAGTTCTAAAACATTGCAGTTATTCAATGACCTTGAAACCTTGAGTTTCACATCCACACTCTCCATACAGAGCTGGTGAATTTGTGCAACTTTTTACCTATCCATGCACTCCCAAATGGATAACTACTATTCAAGCACTATAGTTTCCACTTACCAAGGGCTAACACCATGAGTGCTGCTGGTACACCAAAAGCCAGTGCATAACAGTCCTCTCCAAAGCATTTCACATCCCCTAAAAAGGAGGCAGAAATAAAAGCAGCTCATTACAGTCAGACTTATGTTACCTGAGCCTTAGATTTACTTCCCCTAAATCAGTCACTTCCACTGGCTTTAAATCTTCTTTGTTGGTGCTTGACTCTGTGAATTGAATCTCCTTGAAACAGTTGTCCTCCCTTGATGGAGACAATTTGGAAGCCAGGTTAGTGCCTGCCAGCAGCAGCAGCTGATAATGGGATATTGATGAGACTGGCAGCCAGGAAGGGCAGACAAATAGGTAGAAAGAAATGGTGGGAACCGTAAATGCACAAGAAAGAAAAAAAAAAAACAAAACCCTGACCTTCCTACCCAGTTAAATAAAAATCTGGGATCATTGTGGATTTGACTAAATCTAAATACCAATACAATATTTCTGCACTATTTGTGCCTGCTGCATGAATTATTGAGCTAAAATCCTGAATCTGTTTTTGTATCAACTTACAGTGGCCAAGGTGAGGCCTGTTTCCCTACTCTAGAGTAAGGAGTGCAGCATTAGACTTAACGCTCCAGTTTCTTCAGTTGTCTTTCTTTGCACCTTTCTAAACCTACTAGAACTAGTCTCCCCCAGACATCAATCTTATGATATTGTGAGCCATCAGGAAGCCAAGTTTTTAGACTGTGGCTTTGATTGAATTGAGCTCTATGGTTAACTGTGGGTGCTTTGAAACCCTGTGTTTCTTGGCCCAGCTCAGTTCTCACATTATGTGAATTTAGAAGAGTTGCAAAAAGCAATCCAGCAGTGAGGTCTGTGTGCCAGTGACTACAAACTATTGCATTGGCAATGCAGCAAAAGCAAATAAATATGGCTAAAATAAGCCCACATAGTTAACAGGAAACCAACCCATGAAACTTTAGTTTTTACTATTTGTTGTCCCAAGGCAGTCACGGTCAGTCGTGTAGCTGTGTGCATGCATAGCTTTCATTTGTCCATTTTCTGTGAGTTAGCTGAAATACAAACCCAAAGCTGGCAGCAAAATGTTATGGACACACTGAACTTTTGATATGCAATGTGAACTAAAACTGTTGGATTTCTGTAACTAAAAGATTTTTATTCATCATTTCTGCCAAATATCTATGAACTGCATTTCTTATTCCTCCAAAAAAAGCTTTCATACTTTGCAGAAATCTTTCTCTCTTCACATCCACTTCAGCTCATTTCCACGTCGCAACTAGTTTATCGTTACGCTGTATTGGCATGGACTTTGATGTCTAAATGGGACCAGATTTTCATCCACCCACTAATTACATTTAACAACAGCCCCTTCTCAGCCGAATATGAACATGAGGACATTGGTAAAAAAAAAAAAAAAAAAAAAAAAAAAAAAAGAGCGAGAGAGAGAGAGAGAGAGAGAGAGAGAGAGAGGTTGTTTTTGCCTGGGTACTTTGGCATAAATGCAAGAGAAGTACAATTGCCCACTGCCTTGTGAAATGAACAGTCTGTTAAAACAGCCATGCTGAACAGAGCAAACTTCCTAGTGGCCTTCAGATGGAATGAAAAAAAAATGCTACTTAGCATGAAGGCTACCTTGTCCCTGTCACCTTTGCCTATGGGCCGCTGTCCTCCTCCTGCCCATGGGTCTGTATTTAAAGTGTGCCAGTCTCCTTGGTTTGTGGTGCTGCAGTACCATGAAGAGAGTGCAGCAAAGCTAGGGACTAAAAGGGTCCGTGCAAGTGGTCGGAATGCAAAGCAGGCTGTAAGTGGGGCACAGGCCTAGGCTTTTGTCTCCCGGGCCCGCTCCTCAGGGCTGCAGTCTTGCAACTGGAGCCAAGCAGACAAACCTGGGTGCAAAACAGAGGCTCTGGCAGTCAGTGACATCCTGGAAAGGGCAGGACTCAGACACAAGCCCTGCTAAGGCATTCAGCCTGAACGCCTGCCCAGAAGAGCAGGGATCAGCCCCCACTCAGAGGTTACCTGCAGGCAAGACCAGGGAATAACCCTGAGCCGGCCAGGAGGCGCATTAGACCACACAGGACTCTTCATTTTCCATATTTTAATTCTACAGTTCAAGTGAGCTTTGAAATACGGCTGAGAACGTGGTTTGTGCACCTCATATGCTAGTGCCCACGAATCTGTTATGCTGCTACACAGGATTAACAAGGCGTAAATGCAACACACTGACCACTCCAGAAATAATGTAATTTCTGTCATTCAGTTGTCATAAGAGCCTAACTATGCACAGCAGAACAGTCAGAGGGCAGCTAAATTATCAGCTTGTTCTAAATCAACACTGACCTCTCAATACAGGAGTAACAAACGTGGAGATCAGACTTCCAGCATTAATGGATAAATAGAAGACGGAGAAAAACTTGCTTCTCTCCGACGTCTAAAACAAAAGAAGACAATATCAATGCCATGGCTAATGCACAGTGTTGGGCTTGCAAATTGAACACTATCAATTCTCTTGTTAGGATGGCTGGGTAAATATTGACACGCAGTGCATAAAATGTTAAGCAAACAAGCTTGCGTTCAGGTGATGGTAAATGCTCACACAAATCAGCTCACGTTACTTGAGAAGTGCTTCAGGGCTTTTCAGCATTTCAGCAGAAAAGCCACTGCTTTGAGAGTGCTGTGGAATTGGAAAGAGAAAAAGCATTTACTTATTCAGAACAAGCAGCATGATTCAGATCCTCTGTCACCTAATTCAATCCGATTTGGCACAGCCTGACAAGCCCATCATTTGTTTCCATGTTTAAGCTCCTTTTTCCCCTCTTCTCCTCCAGTGTAGAAAAAGAAACCTGTGCACTGTGAGGAGCTGGTACTGATGGCATAGATGAGAGAGGACAGTAAACACAAGGAAGGTTTGTCAGGTGAGAGATTACTAAAATGAGACAAGCCAATCTCAAATTAATAGGGTAAATTAATTCTATCAGGACCAATCAAGGGCATGATGGAGGGACTAACTCTTAGAGAAAGAGCTGAGAATTCAACCAATGCTGTAACAAATTACAATTCATAAAGACAAAGGATCCCTGCTGAACTGCTTTCCTCCTGCATAATTCATCATTTGGAAAGGGTCAACGCTTCTATGCTAAGTCTGGTCCTCTTAGCAGAACCAGTGTGTGAAGACGCTCTACAGAAAGCCATCTCTCCTTGCTTATGGGATTTATTTGTGACACACATAGGCTACTACCTGCTATGGCAAGAAGTCTCTTATCCCAGCACAGCATTACTACAAAGGAAGCAATGCGAGCAGGAGTTTGCTGGCAGGCCTCTTCTTATGTCCCTTGTGATGTGGGTCCTGGGACAGGGAGGGTGAGAACTCCGAGAGCTCCCGTTGCCATCGCTGCCACCACCAAGGAGGGCTGACAGTCCCTGTGCTGGGTGAGGGCTTTTCTGCCAGGCCTCAGCAGAGCAACAAAGACCTGCCAACTTGGGCTCTTGGCCATTACAAGTTTCAAACCTTCAGCCCCAGACAAACTAATCCATATATTACTTATAAATGATTTATCCTGGATTAAAGGACTAGCAAACCTTTATTTTATAAGTTAACCCGGTGGCTTGCTCCCACGGTTAACAGCAAACAGCACTGTGTCTTTATTATCTTCAAAACTCCTTTTCTGTCCATTCTGATCTTTTGGATTACCTGTATTTTCCATTGCTACACTGGGCTAATAATAGTAGAATAAAGTATACTTCCATGACCAACATAATGAAGAAATCTAAAGAAACGCCTCAGCAAACGCCCCAGTCCTGGTGTAGCACTGCCATGACTTGCTAGAGGTGGTGCCAAGGTGGTCTCAACCCTGCTCTCTCCTAGCCATTCTCATGCCATATCTACAGCCCTTTCTACCTGAACAATTTTAAATTTCCATAAGCAGAACAGGACTCAAGAACACAGCTCTGGGCATGAGGAAGACTAGAGCAACAGTTACCAAAAGCATCAGGTTGGTAAAATAAGAGGATAGTGATGTATAAAGAATTTAGGGCATCTTCTTTCACATATTTACGGATTTCAGTTATGGGAAAAAAAGTAGTCAGAGAAGCAGAAGTGAGTAAGGACCCAGCTGCTTTCAAGTTGCACTGATTGAAGGAAGGGGGTGGGGGGGAAGAATTCCCTGGTTACTTTCTTAATCTTTGGAGCAGGCATACATTAATAACATGATTTGGATTAGCTAATTTGAGAAAAGGTACCATACAGGATAATCCTGATCTCCATGGCAACAGGAAAATAAAGAAACAAAGAAAAAGAGCTATTTAGTACCTTAAAAACCATATCACATTGTTTGAAAGCAGCTTTGGTCCTTAATTAATATGCACAGTAGCCTGTGAATTTCTATAACATATTGCAAATATTATTCTATTCAGACATTTTTAGACTGAACTACTAATCCTATAGACAAAGATGCTTAGAAATCTCCTGCAGATAAATCCATTTTCCCTATCTGACCTCCTGCTGAACCAGTGGTCTCCATCACTGTTTGCAGTAGTGCTGCTCTCAAAGCAGCAGCTCCAAGGATATTACATCCATAAAGCATTTTAAAGAAAACCACACTGTGGTGTGCATTTACCTCAAAATCTAAATTTGTCTCTATGTGGGAATATGCAGAAACATTTTTTTATATAGATATGTATACATATACACACTATATAAATTTTAATATGTAAAATATTACATTTTTATATTTATATATTAAAATTATATTAAAGTTTTTTATATATTTATATATATTTTTTTTCAGAACTACCACATGTCTTGTTTCCAGGTGGAACAAGTGAGTCTTTGCACTTAATGACTTAGATGAAGTTTGTTTGTATCCTGAAAACTCAGGAAGAACTAAGTTCTTCTTTTAATTGGAATTATGGTAACGTCGTCCACTCCAGAAAGGACAAGATATGGAAAACATAATGACTCCCCCTCAAACAACTACAAAGGGAAGAAATATTTTGGTTAGCCCCAAACATTTCATTCTTTCAAAATCATATCTTCTCATTACCATTTTGAAAACTTAAGTTTCCTAGCACATCGTATTTTTCTTTCTCGAGAGGTAAAGTCAGTAATTTTCAAACAGTAAGTCAATTCCAAATGGTAAAATAAAAGTTTTCAACTCTGTAAAGACTGAATGGAACAGAACATTGTCTTCCTCAGAAGTCTTTTAGTAATTTTCTTTTTCTAAATTAGTTTGTCATGAAGGCAAAACACAGGTAAATATTTGAGCTTTAGCATTTGTTAAGTGTGTTGGCGAAGTGCAGTTTGAATACAGGAGAATGGGTACAGAACCGTAGGTAATTCAGCTGTAGTGGTAAGTCTGGGATAATAACACTTATGTGCCTGACTGGGGTGCTGAGATTCATTAGCTGCAGTCTGCAAAACACTCCGAAGATAAGTGGTACATATTATCATATTGTAATTAGCTGGTAATTGAAAGATGTTGGATAAACATTATTAATCATTAATATTCACAAAAGCAGTACTTCTGAAAGGGCTGCTATAACACCTGTGGCAATCCTTTTGGGGCAGCTATCGGTGCTTCTGTGCACGGGGCATGTTCCTGGAGCGCTAAGCGGCGCTGGACTGCGCTGCTCTTGCTCAGGGCTGTGCCAGCCGAGGAGGCTGGTGACCACGAGCCGGCTCCAGCAGCTCCTGCAGCATCCTCTAACAGGCAGGCTGGACATTCCTGCACCAGGGGCTGCTCGGAGCGAGCTGCCATCAAACATCCCCGCTTGGTTTCTGCTTAGGATTCCTTAGTCGCCAGCTGCATGGCTTCAGTGTCACAGAGTTCGGGTGCAGAAAACACAAATTTCCAAATTTTAAAACCAGCATCTTAGTCTATTTTATTCACTTTTTAAATGCTGACTGGAGCATTGCAAAAGACAACACCTGGCTCCTATTCCCAGAGGCCATCCCTTGTCCAAGGTACAAACAACCCTGCTGGATCATTAGTCCTTCAGTGCCTCCAATGTTGGAGACTTCCAACAGCCCCAGTCTAGCACAGGATTTCTCTGGAATTGCTGTTGGAAAGTCTACTGTTTATCCTAAATCATCATTCTTGAATTTAAACCTACTCAGTACAGACTGGAACAATTATTGCCTTCCTTGTAGTGGTCTCTTACATATTTGAAGACCTATGTCATGCACAGAAGTTGCATGGAAGTTGATTTCAATATTATTCATTGAGGAAAAATGGAATTTTTATTTATTAGATCAACATAAATCAAGCCATCTAATTTCAAGTCAATTTTAAAACGTGTCCTTGTCTGAGCTGCAGTAGTACCTCCTGGCCCTCTTCACTCCTTCAAGCACCACCTCATCCCTATGTTGTGTAAGGGGAGCTCTGAGTTTGGCATCTTACAGGAGATGAAAGTCAGATGGGGGCCAAGTGTTTATGATGGAGAATGAGGACATGAAGCACCTGGACTACAATTCAGTGGATGCACTACAACATGAGCTTAACTTAATATAAATAAACTTAAATAAATAAATTGCCAAGTGTAACCTACAGTTCTTCAAAACCATCTATTCTGTGAAAACAACATATTTCAACCTTTGGCTGTATTTGGTACTGCAACTACATTTGAAATGCTGGAATTTCCTATAGTTCTATCTGAACAATATTTAAGATGCAGATTACTAACTCACTGTTTCGAGGGAAACTTTCCAAGAAAGCACAGAGAATGACAATAAAATTTCATCTTTCATTCACTGTATTGCATTGCAATGCATTATCACCTCTATTAAACTGGCTCTGAAGCAGCTACCTTTCCATGTTTCCATGTTTTATGTTGTACAGGATTTTCCAAATACTCCAACGTCCAATTAGTATTTATTTAATGAAATTATGACCTATCTACCCTAATGTCATCTCTGTCCTGTTATTTCCCTTTCCTGATTTGCTTAAGTGTCATGAAAACCATCCTATGAAGCACTATTTTTTTTTCCCCCTAGCACACTGCCCCTATTCTATTACAATTTTTGATCACACATATCCTCATAAAATAACTGAACAATTCAGATTTTAGGAAAGAAAAGAATTCTTACATGTTCCTCTTCAAACTGGTCCCCACCAAATGCAGAGACACAGGGCTTGATACCTCCTGTTCCAAGGGCGATCAAAAACAGACCAGTCATAGACAGGACCCTTCATGCAAGAACAAAAATATCACCATTGCAGAACCTTTACAGTACTTAGGAGAGCATTTTTAGTGTCACTCAGCCATGATTTCTCCAGTATCAGAACTGTCTTTTGCATACGGGCAATGATGACGGCTAAGCTAAGCGTGAAAAACAATCTGATACCAGTCAATTAACAGAATGTTTTTTTTCTCAGCTTTTTGCTGCTTTGAGGTCCTATCAGATAAAACAGATCAAACATCTCTGGGATTATTTTTGTATTTTTGACTCATATGAAAACAAGAGACTGCACAGATCAAAATGGGGAAAAGAGAGAGGAAAAAAAAAAAAGACTGCCTATAGGATTTCCAGACTGCTTGGATTAGCATAATTTTTGGGTGCTTTATACCTCCCAGTGCTCCTCAAAATCACATTGCTGGCCTTAAAAATAATTTCAGTAGGGAATAGGAGTGTCAAGCCAGACTGGCCGAGTCTGGGACATCAGGAAGCTGTTCCATAAATGAGACGTGCTCCTGCCTGAGTATTCACATTTTCAGAACTGTGGCCACCTAGGCCAAAACACTTTGGTGGTTTCAGAGATGCCAGCTGGGGAACTAAACCTGACAATGCTATCATGAATCTAGAAGGCAAGAACGGTAGTAGCCTAGAGCTAAGATGAATCATTCCTCTGTTACAGATCATGTTACATCTTCTACAGGCCTTTTTCTTCTCCCATGCACAGAGGTGCTGAGGTGGGCAGCACTGCCAGGGAGGAAACAAGGGTGGATTTTGAGGGGAGAGCAGGATGAAGGAACCTGGTACAGGCAGCTGAATGGGGAAGACCAAACTCCAGTGACATGATGTAACAGAGAGGGGCAATCAGATGTCCCTTTCTCAAAGGGTTCAGAGTCTTTATGGTTGTTTCCAGATCTTGCTGCATTCATACTCTAGCTTCCAATTTCCTTCTTCTGCTCTTAGCCAAATATCCCAAGCCTTTCCCTGATAAAAGCAACCTTTGCACAGCCCCCAAATTGCTCACCCAATGGTGACAACTGACAGCACAGGGTGAGCCAACTACCATCACATCTGCATTGCAGCTTCAGTAGCTACTTACACATGAACAACCTGGTTCCCTAGGGATGGAATTGCGCCGACTGACTTTATCAGATGGCCAACCACATACACAATGGAGAGGTAGATGATCGTCCTGTGAGGAGAGCAAACAGCAGTGACTGAAGGTGCTGGGTGATGCAGAATCTGAAAACAGAGTGTGCCTGTATTTCCTGGTCCGGCAGGTCTACTTGGCAGATGCACAAGGAACTGCTTCATCCGCACGTCTGATACTGCATGCGGCTATAATTCTTTTGTGTCAACACTGAACGCGCTGGAAGAAAGAGATAGGCAGATAGGTTCAGATTAAGAAGAAGGAGGGATAGCCCCTGCTTTCTTCAATAAGGCTGCTGTGCAGAATAAACTAACAATGATCCAGAACCTCACACATGGAAGGCTGCAAATAGAAGAGTTCTATTCACATCCAAATTCATTTTCAGATTACTAATAACTGTCATTTTCTAGCATGTGCCTAAACAAATCCTTAGTTTGGAAGGTGTCTATAAGGACTGAGGCCCACATTCAACCAAGACATCCAGATTAGGAGTGTGGTTCTCCTGTTACAAGACCATTTCAGATTTCAAATACCTATGAATTATTATTGAGCTCATCTATCTACCCCCTCATCTTGGTGGAGGAGAAAAGAAGCTCTTGAATGTACTCCATTCCTTATCTTCAGTATTATCACACATCTACGCATTTATGAGCAGCACAGACACACAGAAGAAATGGAAGGACTTCCTAGGATGCTCAGGATGCTCTAAAATGAGCCCTATGAGCTATTAAGTACAAAAGCAGCCCAGAATGCATCCAAATCCTGGCTGGAACAGCTAATTCAGAGCCACAAGGGAACACTCCTAAAAACCCTGCTAATCTGTTATCCTGTGCTTACCATTAGCAAATCCCAGCTACTGCAGCAAAAGCTGCCACCCACTAAGCTGAAGGGACAACTTCATCATCAAAGAACATCTTTTTGATACATAATGCATAGAAGGTAGCATACAAATTTATCATCTCACATCACCATGCTGCAAGATCAGATATCCTCAAATGGCAATAAACATGGCTATGGGGCCTTGAATAATTGTTTTTTTTTTTTAAAAAAAAAGTTACTTTTCGTTTACAAGGACAGGAGAATGGCTGAAATTGAGCATGAAGCACAAGGGGAAAAGAACATAAGTAATCCCTTAGAACTTCCTGTGGGAGAGGTTTTCCAGTTTGTTTTTCATGTGGAGTCATGTTGCCAGATGTGCTTATTCCTAGGGAGACAGGTCCAACTGCACTTCACTTGGATAGCAAGACTCCTCAGGCAGTGAATAGACAGAGCCAAGAGCAGTCCTCTATCCAGGCACTCACCATGATTCCTTGTGGCAGATGATGAACCCACAATTTACCAGTATAAGGGAGAAACCTCAAATACAATCAGGAAGAATCTACCTGGGTTATGTGCGAGAGAGATGATTTGAGTGAATCCAGCTGACTTTCCTCAGAGTAAAAACACAATGTGCTCACACACACTCCCTGCAGGGAAAATCTAAGTGGGGTTAGTGCCATCTTCACCTGAAACTGCAAGATCCAGAAGATTACACTTTTCCTCACCTTCTTTGAATCTCTTTCAGCAGCAAATCTTTGGCAAGCTGAGGGTTTTGACTGCTCACATCTGATTTCTGCTGTAACGACCCTACACCTCAACTTACAGGCGTATAAGGAAAGAAGGGTATGAGAAAAGGTGTGCTCATGACATTTCATTTATACAAATTATTTTGTCCCACATCAATTCGTGGACGAAAGAGGAGCTCAGAATAGCACGAGCAAACAAAACAGTTGTTCATTAACAGATAGGAGCTGACTTTAGGAGGAGTATCTTTACTGGACCCTGAGCTAAAGGAGCCAGCTTCAGAACAAGGAGCCTGCTTAGCACTGGCCTCATGCAGACTGCATGGTGTCGAGTTGTCCTTACTTACTTGTATTTCCCCATCCATGAGTCTGCCATGATGGCTCCAATGACAGGCGTGAAATAACAGAGAGCAGAGAAGGCATGGTACACAGAGGTGGAGAGATTCTCATCCCAGTGGAAGAAGCTGACAAAATATAGTGTCAGGACAGCTAAAAGAAAACAAGCAAACCACATCAGATAATTAACATACACCACCCCAGGCAAACAGGAAACTATACCACAGTGGTCAGTAAAAACACACTGACTTGTCCAGCATCTATAGGCACTGTTGTGGAAAGATCTATGCTTTCAGACCTGACCCCAGTATCCCCTGACACAGAAAAATTTCAAATGAGACAAGGAGTAATGGGTACAAATAGAAACACAGGAAATTCTATCTCTGTATAAAGGAAGAACTTCTGTACTATGAGGGGTACAGGGAGGTGGGACTAGATAATCTCTAGAGGTCCCTTCCAACCTCAACCATCCTATGATTCTGTGAGATGTATGATATTAGCCTTTCTTTGCTCATACACCCTTATAGATAGCTGGAAAAGATGTTTTGTAGCTTATCTTACCCTAACCTGTAGCTTTGCTTATGCATATCTTCTATTTGCAAGTTACAGGCCTGTATGATTTAGTTCTCAGATGCACTGATTTCATGCAGCTATGAAAGACATCAGACACCGGAAAACCAGACTAAAGACACAAAATTAGAGAAAAAAAGGGGAGGGGGGAGGCACGGGGGAAGGGACATTTGGAGGTGTCTAATCCAAACTTCTGCCCAAAGCAGGAGTAGTCCAATGTCAGGGCACATTGTTCACATTGTTCATGTCTGCATCCCAAAAATACCAGTTTAACAAAGGCCTTTGAAGAACAGTGAACTCGCACACAGCACAGCCCTGGGACACCAGACCCGTGTGCCCAGCAACCCAAGGATGGAAGTCGCTTCTCAGACACAGGGCACATACCTCTCATGCCATAGTAGGAGAAGCGCTCACAGAACTCGTTCACCACAATGAAAGCGATGCTCAGGGGGTAGTTGGAGCCACAGAGTTTCTGTGGGAGATAAACCATAATATATCAGTTTTATGAAAGCCTTCACTCCAGCAACATATACTCCAATGTCCCAGCAGCAGAAACAAGCCCAGGCCAAAACCCAGCAGCCCACAGCTGGCTCTGCCTGTTTTTTTTTGGTCATTGTAGACTCTCTGTTGCAATAAGAAAATCCACTGAAATGCAAAAATGACTTCAGATGCTTTTCTTCTGCACTTCACACTTAAAGCTCCTGCCTGCTGCCTTGTAAGCGCTGCTTCTCCTAGTACAAGACCTTACCTCAGCAGGTCATAGAGTTCGGGGTACTGCTCCCTGCTGTGCCTGAATCTGCTTCTTGCCCTAGGATAACTGCCCTCAATCTCTGCAACTCAATTGCATCAAAATGCATCACAGCTCCCTGAGGCAGAGCACCAGCCCTGGTTGTGCTTCAACCCATTCCCCTTTCTCAGGTATGTCCCTCTTCTCTTATTCCAAGAACACTGTCACAGCTTCAAACAATTCCACTTATTAATCCAAAACAAAAGAGGGATGGGGCTCATCAAACCTGGCCGCTGTATGAATGAATCCTACTTAAATCTGGGTAAAAAATCAGCAGTCTCTAAATTAAACAAGGCATTTAAACACATATAAGTCTTGGCATGACCTTGAACATGCCTCAGTCCCTGCACTCTGAGCTGCCCTTCCTCACAATGTGGAAAGCTGGTTTTCACAGCACCATTCAGGCTCTCCTAATCAGTGCGAAAGAGAGACTGTATTGGGGGGGAGATATTAACAGCTGCATTTATATTTACAGTTTTAATTTTTCAGTGGCCATAGTGTAGGCTGATGAAGTAAGATGAACTCTTCACATGCATTCCCGCTCCTGGTGTCAGAAATAATGAATTCCTGTATTTCTTCCCAGAGTCCCAAATGCAAATACCAAAATAGATGTGTTTATTTAGGTTTATTCCACCAAGATATCTGAACTTATTTGGATCTCCAAAGGAATAGCCTCAAGGTTACAGGATTTTAGCTTAATGATGTTGTCTTGCCCAACAATACACAAGAACCATGAAAGAGAAGAGACTGGCTGTCTACAAAACAAAACAAAAAAACACCAAAATACGCAAAACTTAACCCAACATTTCTAAAGACAAATATTTTTGTTTTTTTTTAATGCGTCTTTCACTGTGTATGAGATGCCTTTTCATTAAGCAACCCTTAGCATTTTTACTGTGCTTGGGTAAATATGCAATTATCTGTTTTATTATTTACTCTGAAACCATCATGCCCTATGGCTTATAGGTCAGAGTGGGCTTCCTTGGAAACTGCACTAGGGCTTCCTGTTTTTAGACCAGTCTCAAAATGGTGGTGTATACAAGCTGTAAGTGCACAAACACACACACACACAGAATCCTCTTCTCCAACAAGTTCTTGGTAATTGAGAAAAAAAAATTGTAAGAGATGTATTACGTTTCCTGTGGGTATTTGGAGGTATTTTTGAATGTGAAAGTAAAAAATTATGCAACAGCTATATTTTTATTCCTCACTTTCACAGACCTGGCTATTATACCCATGATATTTAATAACATTTGGCTGAGATGCAGAGTGCAAGTGTTCAAACCCACAGGGCCAGGTGTCAGTGCACTCTGACACACAAGCCCTGGTGGATTCAGCTGCGGCAGTTCAGGGTGTCCCATGTCAGGCCGTGACCTGCAGTGACAGAAAACTGGGGGGTGGCCCATTCTGGCCATCCCTCCTCTGGGATGGACACCCTCAGCAGAAGAGCAGGAGCAAGCTAGGGAAGGAAAGCTGGAGGGAACAGCTCTTCCCAGTAACCCTGCCCAAGTGTGAGAGTCAGCACCTTGAGCCATTGCTTCCTGAAGTGGAGCAGAATAAGGGATTTACAGCAGGAATTCTTCCATTTAGCACCAGCACATGCAGAAACCCTCACGTATTCTCTTGGGGGTATCACTGACCTGCCTGTGGCCTGCCTGGGCATCCAAAAGCAGGCAGCTTTCATCCATGAGGCCAGCCAGGTGCAGTCCGCTCGCTTGTGCAGAGGAGGACTTTGCTCAGCAGAGAGCCCCAGCAAAAGCAAAGAGGCTGGGCCTGGATGCACGAGCACACAGGTACTCTGCTGGGCTTAGCTACCACTGAGAGCCCGGGACCTGCGGGATTATGCAGCTCTTAAAAATACTGTGAAAGTTGACAGTCTGTGTCTGAGAAAAAGAAAGGTCATTCGAAGTGCCAGCAGCAGATGTTTGCTTTCACCTCTCCCTCCTGTTGGCTAGCTGCAAAACAAGACTAAATTCATGTGCTTCACAGGAGCTCTGGTTACCTTAGAGTTAATGCCTGCACAGTACTTAAAACTGTGAGCTAAATATTGGACTTGCTAATGCCATAACTGACTGAGGGCAACAAGAGCAAGTATCACAGTATTGTCCTGCAAGGCACAGCACATACAAAACAGGCCCTTTTCTCCCCAGCATTGAGACACTGTACAGTTTTTAGGGGTCAACCACTCAATGAGAATTAGTCTGAAAAATCTGCACAAGCACCAAAGCCACAAATCAAGAAACATTCAGATGAACCTGGCTTTCAACCTGTCTTTAAATCCCAGCCAAAGATTTAAACCTAAGGCTCTGGCACTACAGGAGGGCTCTGACAGACACGCATGTCAGTGGCCCGTCCTCAATTCCTGTCTCTTCTGCTTGGCAGCACCTGGAGATCCTTCCCTGGTGGGTTTGATCAAACTAAGCAGACAGGCCAACTCCCTCCCTCCCACATACAACATCCCCCTTTGCTTCAGGGAAACTGTCCTACAAGGAAAGGGGCACTCAGGAAGAAGGCAGCAATCAAAACTATTTTTTCCCTAAAGACTCGGACAGCTCATTTTTTCCCCTTTAAGCTGCCCTTTCTTAACTTAATCAGGTTAATGGAGGGATTTTTGCCTTGAGTTGTTAATGCTTATTCCACCTCTCTGCAAGAAAGGGTGTTTGTCTCTAGCCAGAGCCCAGAAGAGAAAGGAACAGAGAGATCTTGCAGTGTTTAGAGCAAGCTGAGCAGAAAGCAAAGCAAAGGAAACCAGCTGTAACACTCACCGGGGATTTTTTCTGAACAGGGAAATCTCCTTTGGGGGGATCATCTCCTGCAGAAATAAAAGTGAACAAAGTTTCCTTGGATTCATTTCTCTGAAAAGCGTTCATCTCCCCTCTCGCCTTGTCTCCCACCATGCTATGTGGCCGTGGTGAGTTGACTGGGAAGATTTCCAACCTCAGGCATGAAGTTTGAATCGGTTTGAGTTAACCCTAATTGAGCACATCGCTGCGCCAGGGCAGAAGGGGGAGGGAGGTGCTACCATGAAAGGCGACTGCAGAGTTCAAGAAGAGTGAGGGAGTGCAGTCTAAATCACTCATGGTTGGGGCTGCCAGTACTTTGTGGCACGGCCCTGCTGTTTGCTTGGCATGTCCCCAACTATCCTACGTGCTTCAGCCCTGCACAGAGCTGTTTGCTGAACAGATGTGAGCTGAATAAAAACCCCGGGTCCCAGACACCTCTGAAGCCTGCAGATTTAGGAGCAAAGCGTGAACCTCCCACCCCGTATGGCAGTGATGGGTTTATTCTGTAAGGACTGCCAGAATCTCCCTCCACTGCAACCACGCTCCCAGCCTGAGCTGTCAGCACAGAAATGCTCATCGTGCCAAGCCCTCTCACACGAGGGGGGCACAGATGCCTGCGCTGAGTTAAATCGTTTCCTGTCTCAGGAGTGAAGTGACCCAGAACACGCTCCCGCACCAAGCTCCCAGCATGACCTTGCCTTTTCCCAGTGCACGGCTTCATCTGGAGGGCTCAGCCAGCGTCTGAGCAACCGCTGCGTCCTCACCCTACATCCAAAGGGTCTCGTCTCCTCTGGCCTGGGAACCCTGGGATTCTCAGTGGAGCTACATGGAGCATGCAGCTCCCTGCAGTCCCCCTGTTGTCCCTCCTCCCCTTGCCCTTCCCCGAGGCAGCTACAGGAGCTCTTTACCAGTAATCCGTTCAGTGCCAGGCACAAGAAGGGAGCAAAATCCACAACCTTCCCAGTGAGCACTCTCGGGGGCTGTGGCTCTGCGGTATTCTCAGGGCAGGTAGTTTTCCCCTTTTATTCAGCTTCCTTAGAAGGCAAATGTCCAAAGAAGGTTACCAAATATTTCCCACTTCTCTTCTTAGCAAAAGACCATGCCCAGAATACGCAGTTGGTACAAGAGACTATAAACTCAGCACTAGCTCCAGTACTGAGTCACTGCCAGTGCTTAGGCACTGTGGGCACCAGGTCTGCAGCTGAAATTCCATGGAAGAGGCCTTTGCTCACATCACAGTTTCTTAATTTGGCTTCTGGCTTAGTTACTGCTAACAGGACCAAGGCAACACTTGAATGAGGACCTGTGATGTTGCAGAACGCCCAGAGGAAGCAGAATTGCTCTCCACATTCCCTCAGGTGCTCTGGCACATACTAAGGTGATGCCTTAATATTTCCAACATCCTGCAGCTATGTTTATGTACACAGCCTCATGTTTCATATCAGCTAAATGATTTACTTCCTGCCAGTACATAAAAAAACCCATATCAGTCAGTGGGATTATCATACTAATCAAATTCACTGCAGAGATGGTTAGGTCGTTAGCCACCAGAAGACATCCCCAGACAGAAAGGGCCAAGGGATTCAAGCAGCTGGTAATAAATGGTAACTCATGGCAAACAGTGAGAACAAGTTAAGGAGAATAAATCTACAAGGAGCTCAGACACAAATGAATTCTGAACAAGGCTTGCTAGAAAGTGATTTCTGTGGTTGGGCTGGAAATCAGGAAGGAACTGTACCACAAATGAAAATAAGGTGGTATTTCTGAAGATAACTATAAATAAACAGATCAAGCATGGAGCAGGAGAAGCTGAAAAGCTAAGGAAAAAAAAAAAAGAATTACTGCTAGCAGAGGACACAAAAGCAAAGAGAAAAGGTGTTAGAAATACTGCCAACATTGGAGAAAAAGGAAAATGGAAGTCTTATTTGAACTAGAAAAAGGAGCAAACAAAAGCTCATTCAGGGAAGTCAGAAAAGTTGCGTCATTTTTGTCTCAGTGGTCACAAAAGCACTTAATTGTAACAAAATACTTCACATCAGTAACATGACCTGCTAGGAATATGGGTGAGAACAAGACAAAAACAACCTAAAGAATATTTAGATACCTCAAATGCGTTCAAATCATTAAGGCTTGAAGAAGTTCACCTTCAAGTAGTGACAGCAATTATTGAACCACTACCCTTGTGAAAGGCAGATGCAGGATAAGCATCGCGGCTGTCTTTAAAAAGGCAGTCTAGGACAACCCAGGGAATGCTAAACCCCTCAGCCCAGTTTCTGTAACTGGAAAAATACTTGATGAAATAATCCCCCTGAGAACCAATAGGAGAATAAGGATTACAAAACACCTATTTGGAACTAAAAAAAAGTAAAAAAAGAAAAAGAAAAATGCACTGTCAAGCCAGCCTTTCATTCTGTGGTGGCATGTAAGTGGTACAACAGTGCAACAGCTAGCTGAGCTGTGGACTCAACCACTGATAGGAAAACTACCACCATCAGGGAGCAGGGCAGGGTGGCTCACCCTTCAAATACATGAGAAAAAGGTGATTTATTTATTTATTTATTGCCACAAGAGAGATGCACTAACATGGATGCTCTTTGGAATTGCAGATGGTGAACATCATGTCCACCTTCTAATCCCAGGCTTTACGACATCAGACAGACCAGAGGAGAGTGAAAAGAATGAAGAAAAGTTTAGAAAACTTGGGCAAAGACAACAACTTGCAGATTTGTATTTGTACTGGTCTAGAAAAGAGGAAACAAAGGGAGATACAGTGGTGATAGTACTTTACAAAATCCAAGGCTGTTTGGCTAAGAAACCAACTATTCAGTGTTTTCATTAAGATAAGGGACTTAATTTTCAGTAAAGAAGATCTGGGGCCTCTTTTGGCCAAATTCCCTCTCTGCAAGGACAGCTGAGGACTGGAACTGATGCTGTGGGGCTGGAGCTGCAGTGTCTGGGGAACCTCTAGGATCTGTTAAGAACATATCAGGGACAGGCTAAATACATTGGCTCTTGTCCCAGAGCAGGCAGATGGATGAGGTGCCCTTCTGAAGTTTTCCCTCCTGAATTTCTATGAAAATCCTGTGCTAAACAACTTCAACTGGTAAATGTTAGAGCAAGAACTGCTCCCTTTAAGACTTGTTCCTTTCCTGGTCGTCTTTTATGCATGTGGGGAATCTGCATGATGATTCATGCTTACATGTAATATTCAGCTGCCAGATGCCGTGCATAGCCAGGAGCTGCCATGAATACATTATTCTATGACTTCCAGTTCCTCATTTACGTTTTCTTCAGATCTCCAAATCTTCAGGAAAACAATCTGCATTCTCCCTTTGCACTCACAGTCCTCCGACTCTCACTGCTTCCTGCTTCAATGCTGTACAAAGTAATCTGTTTATAGTCATTTGTTCTGTTCATTTATATCTGCCATTTGTGATAGAATTCCTTCCTGATTTTCAGCTCAGACACACTGGCCTCCTTCTACTGGGTCTTATTTTGACTTCACATACACTGCCCATACTTTCATAGTACTTTCACCTTATCTTTGTTTTGTTCCTCTTCTCTTTCCAAGATACGGTTATAAGAAACTAGATAAATGTTTGCCAATAATACTTGGGCTCAATGACCTGGCCCTGGGTGGACAAGATAACCTCTCCAGGTCTCTTCTGGCTTATTTTCCTCCATTCTTTGATTACATGAAAGAACACAGCTTAAACAATTTAGACAGACCAAGACCAGTTTGCATTATCAGCAGATTTGCCTCAAAGTAATTTAACAAAGCTACATATCAAATCACGTCAACAACCAGGAAAAGATGCCAGAAGTCTTCAGCCCTTCATCTTTACTCTATCCAGTGCCACTAGCCCTTATAGATTCAAGCTTGTAAAGGTAGTTACATTAACACCATTAATGGTATCAAGTACCTAAATCTTTAAGTCTGCCACACGGGCAACCTTTAGCAATCAGAGATAAACTTCTTGTCCCTTCTAGGGTCTTTTTGCCTTCAGTTTCTTCTATTAGCAAGAAAAGGGCTAATAAAATAAAATCTCTCACCAGCTTGAGTTTCCTTTGCAGTTTGCAGCATGCCATCCTTCTCTGCCATGCCTGCTCTTCCCTCTGCACTGGAAGGTACCCAGCTCCGTTGTACTTGAAGATGAACCTCGTTCAGCAATCCTGGCTTTCTCTCACTCGTTGTTAATGTTTCACTTCACAATAGCAAACCTTTCATCACCAATTAAAATAGTTAAACCTTCATTTAATTTTGATCTCAAAGTCCCACTGAGGTCATCTCCACTTAATTCCGAAACACAGAGAAGCCACCTTCCTCCTGAAACACCACCTCGCACTAAGGCTGCATTACATCTTTCATGAAAGTTCTCAAGCAATCACTTTGCATCAATAAAATTACCATTTCTGAATGAGAACAGGCACTGGACCTATGATCAACAGCTGGTGATAAACCTTGACTGACTTGTGATGTTGCACATCAGCTTTAGAGTTGGTCATAACTACAAGCACCTTATAGTAGTTAAGACTGTGAGAAGAAACATGATTTCAGTACCTTTCCACAGACTGACTTCAAATAGAGGGTTTTCCTGTATCATGCAGGAATGGGGACACTGCATTGAAATGCAGTTCTCTCAGGCCCCTTTCACCTTAAAGTCACCAGCTGCCTGGAGGAGGCGCAACATTTTTTCTGCCCCAATTCTGCTGTTTATTTCTTCTTGCTTTCCAACTCCCCTCATTGACTCCAAACTGCAGTGACGTCCTTTCAGAGAGGCTGCAAGACATCTCCTCCACACGGAAAAGCCCCAGGCACGTTCAGCAGATAGAGCAACGACTTGTAGTGAAAATGCATATTCAGCAGTGGAGCAAAATGGGGTCTGTCACACACATCATGGCTCTGAAGCCACCTGCATCTTCCTTCCACCCTACACTGTGCCAAAATTCCCGTCCTACTTGCTTCATGGCCCCGTATCTCTCCTTTTCTCCTCATTACCCCAAAGTGCACTTGAAGTAACAAACAGATATGCAATTCCCAGTGAATTCTGCTATTAGCTGAATGAAGGTTGACCCAGGTGAACAAGACAAGTGGACTAGAAAGATGTATTAAGGAAACATGAAGAGACGTGAGCTTCATGGTGAAAAGACATAGGTAGCAACAGCTAGTTACATGTACAAAGTAAGTGGTCTAAATTGATCTCAGGCCACACTCCAAAAAATGAAGTGAGGAATTCACTCCTGCAGATGGGGAGTCATTTGACAGCAACATGGGATGCACTGGCAGATATGAATAGAAGAACACAGAAAACTCTAAAAAAGAAGATAGTACATTGTAAAGCGGCTTGTGAAAGGAACATCGAAGCAAAACTGCAACTTTAATTATGGCTATGAAAGAGCAGGCTCTTCTCACAAGATATATTAAAGATAGATGGTGAGAAGGATTAAAATCCAGAATGTAGAGGATGCATGCCCAGGATCCAGACTATTAGTTGTATAAGTAGATATACCACAGATAAGTACAAAGTACACCATGGCAAAGCGAGCAGCATTAGACAATGGGCAAGCCCATGAAAAGGAAGCAGGGAAGTATGAGCACTATAGGCTAGACAGTGTAATAAGGAAGAAAAGCTGGAGGGAGAACAGTTATTGGGAAGAATAAACTGCTTTACTTGGTAATACTTGTGACTTCTGTTAGAAAGTTAGGATGAAAAGAAACACATCAGAAAAGGATCTTTTAAGGTCTGTCAAAGCATGAAAAAATTGGGATATTTCTCCTCATTTGGAGTGAATATTCAAACAAAACAAGAAAAGACAGAGCTGATCTGCCGAGGCAGGAAATGAAAAAAAAATCAAGCACAAACAGTGTACAACCATAAATATAAGTTATTTTCTAGTCTATCATAATGGGACTAAAGCCAAATTCACTGCATAAATTGAGAGCTGGCTCTGGAATAAGATCTGTGGTCTTTCAGAACAGACCACTGATTAATAGCAAGCAAATACCAAGGAGGGCTAACATATCACATGGAAAGTCAGGAATAATTTAACTATTCATGCTGTTGGTAAGGAGACAGGCTCAGTGACCTTTTAAACTCTCTTCCCGCTATTCTTTCCTCCAAATCTAAGTTACACTTCCTGCTGCAGGAGAAGGTATCAAGTACCAGCTCAGAGCTGAATGGTAGTCCTGGAGCACTGATTTCAGTGGGTTCTAGACCAAGAGAAAAGGGACATCCACGTGCCCCAGGCAATCTGGACGGATGGAACACATTGGGTCCCTGGGGCAAATCCCTTGCATCCCTTTAGCTTTTCAAAGCATTTTTGGAATGCAGCTCACTTCTGAGACACAGTTCCTGGCTGAAAAAACACAGCTACATACCTACATGAAACAGTAATATGGAAGTCAGCAATACAGTGTGCGCTCTGGGAAGGGGGAAAAAAAATAAAATAAAATAAAATAAAGAGGAGGAGAGAAAGGATAGGAACAAAAACAGAATGTGAACCATGAGGGCGTAAACGATAAATTCTGAACATTTTTTTAATGTTTCTAACAAACAGGGTGTGTTGCCCACATAACCAACAACACAGCTATCTAGCTCAGGTATAACTTGAACACCTTGTTTGAAACCTGAGTAACAGAATTGGCACGAAAACAAAAACCTGAAAGTCGATCCCAGCCATTTGTCTGGGGCTGAGGCTGGAAATTCCCCTTCACAGAGTGAGGCTGCAGAAGGCCCCTGCAGCTGGAAAGAGAAGACGGATGTGGTGGGGCAGGACTTTGGAAAAGCACTTGAGGACCGCTTGGTATCCTCAGAACATTTCCTCCCTCCTCATGTCAGAACCAGGATCTTACACGGTACCTTTCAGTACCAGGTGCTGGGGCATTTCACAAAGCAGGTATCTGCATCTCTACTTCAGAGAGGAGAAAACATGGGTAAAAACAACCTAATGAACTAAGCGTCCACTGAAACCTCCCAAGTGCTAGTCCAGCAGTCTATCCCTTAAGCTGACCTGCCTATAATATTGTCATGGCAGAGAAAAGCTAGACACTGATTTACTCTTTCAGAAGCTCTGAAGGACAGCACAGCTACTGAGGAGGATGTTGCGGCTTGTGAAAAAAATAGTCACATCAGTGTCTCAGTCCAGTCTTGGATGCACTGCCCTTGCCTCCACGCTCCCTCCCGCCTCAGGGGCGCACACTGACTTGCAAATTTTCCTTTTTGTGCTGCCCTCTCGACTAGTCAGGAGCTTTTTCCTGGTGGCGAGTCCTGTGCCCTCTCCCACCCTGCTTCAGAGTTAAGAGCCACTTCTACTCACTGCTCGCCTATCCTTGCGCAAGATGCAGCTGGCAAAAAAACACATGGGAAGCCTGTAACTCATCCCTTCTCCGCAGGCACCTCGCAGGGACACCCAGCTCCGGGAGGCTGTTGGGCAGCACAGGAGAGCACACCAGCCACAGGACGTTGTTGCAGCACCGCTGGATTCACTCCGGACTCTGCTACTTGCCAGGCACCTCAAGGATATCTGTGAAGCTCCCTAGCCTTAGCTCCACTGGACATAAAATGAGAACTGAGCAGCACTTATCTCCCATCTGGGGTGAGGGGTTTCTTTCATTAATCCGGATACAGCCCTGGGAGAGCCTTAGAGAAGGCATTAGTACTTTTTTTTTTTTTTTCTCCTCATGCACTCACAATAAATAACCTGTTTTATTCTTTACAAGTTCCCCTGCGCTGGAAGAAAACACACTACGCAGACAATTTTGAATCTCTGCCATAACAAAGAGGTATTTTCAGTGTATTTCAGCACACTGCTGATTGTCTGCAGCTTAAGCTAGATTGCAGTTGTGTAATCAGTGTTTTACTAAAGCAGGCTGCCAGGGTCAGGTAATATGTAAAGCCCAGAATATTTCTGTTCTGAGGGGAAAAGCTGTAGATCTGATCCAGATTGATCACAGCTTTGCAAGTGACCTCTCCCATGTCTAAACATAGACTTGCCCTTCTGCAATCTAGGGACTGTCACTCCTACTGCAATTTTAATCAGATCCTCCCCAAACAGCTCCCTCCATTGCCACACCAAAAGTCAGACAAATCAGGGGCTCATCCAAGTCTCATTAACTCCCTGTGTTTTCATAACAAGCTTGCAGTGCCATCCATCCTCTTCGGCCCCACCACAGTAGCGAGGATCAATTTGCCAAGGATGGCAAGTGCTGGTAATTGTCACCAGCTCCAGTAGGAAGTATGAGCACAAGGGCCCTCTGTGCATCAGGTCACAGAGGAAAAGGCAGAAAATCAGGGGGCTTTTATTCTTCCCCAAACAGCAGCCCTGAGCAAAGTGGTATTTCTCACAGGCATAAGCAACATCTCTCTGGTACAGAGCCATGCAGAATCTGCGAGGCAGCAGCCAGGGCACTTCCCCAAGTAGAGGGCAATGGTGAACATGGCTCCTACTGCAGCTGCTGTGCTGCAAACCAGCAGAGCATTGCTGCTCTCACCAACACCTGAGCAGGCATCAATGCCTTTGAGTAACTGCAGACACAGGTTCAGAGTACGAGTCCTGTTCTAATAGTGGAGCATTCAATGAAGTCAAATTAGGCTGCATTCACTCCTCAGGTTACCACACTTACCTCCAGCTCTTCCAATTTCCTAATCCATTTCTAAGCAGTTACTCATGCATTGTAAGCATACAAACCCTTCACAGATTTCCAATATCCTCCTATGGTGAGCTATTAGCTATTGATCTGGTTATACTTCACATTTATTACTCATCAGCAGACTATCTCATCTGCACTGAAACAGAGCAAAGTGTCCAGATCTTCTGGAGTGCAGGTTGCAGCAATTGCAACTCTTCAACCTATGGCTCTGAGAGGTCCCCTACCTTGCAAGCAGAGAAAAGACTCATCGGCTGCTCTGGCAAGATGGGAATGGTACATAAGGGCTGTGAGGCAGTATAGGTGTACGCCAACAGCAGCAGAGCCGCTTGATGACAGGAAAGACCTGCCAATTCAGATCAGCTATAACAACCCAGCACAGTTTCATCTGAGGTGCTCTGACAAACAAGGATGGTGTTTCCACCGAGCTGGTCAGCAGCGGTGTTGAGCATGTGAGAATTTCCACCACCCTTTCCACCTCCTGTGCCCGCAGCTGGCGCGTCTTCCTGTTAGATGTCCCCACGTGCTCCTGCATGGCCTTCAGTAAAGAGGGGAACACGTTAGTATTCAAAGGTGGAGAAATATGTTCATGACAACACTTGCTAGCTTCAATATAACCTTGCTAAGAAAAGCAGTCCCCTTTCACATGACCTCTGGCTATCTCAAGGCCACAGGAGATGCACCTACCCCAGTCCTTTCAGAGGCAGCCAGCCACTCAAGAGGTATATGTGTGTATATTCAACTGACTTCAGTAAGTCCGAGTGCTCAGCAACTTGCACAAGATTTGTTTAGAGGAAAAAAAAAAAAAAAATCATTCGCAGAAGCAAAGTGTACATAGCACTTTTTCCCCATCTCTCATTCTGTTTTACCTCAAACAATAAATCACTAAATAGACTCAATATGGAATGCCTTAGCATTGTATTCATCTAGAAATATTTCTCTGCTGTGCAGACTCAGATTAATATTAATTTTCTCCAAGATAAAGACATGTAGAAATAATCTGAGGCAATAAAACCAGTTTTCAGCATTCCTGACACTTCCCATTGTTAACAAACAGACAATCTAATAATAATAAAGTCAGAGGGATAATTTCTCTCTTATACTAGATCTGATTGACTAGACATGACAGATGGTGTTTTTATTACTTTCCGTCTCTGTGCCATTATAAAAGAGGCCTCATCTTATTCAGGCCAGTTCCTGTTTTGAGTCTTAACCTCTCAGATAAGCAAACCCTGTTTCATCAGGTTAATGGATCCTTACTTGATTCAGGAAGGCAATTTTCCTTAAAGTTATTCTAATCAAGTACTCAGAGCCCAAAGTGTGCTGGTTGATTGACTGCCAGCAACAGTTAAATCTTTCAAGTAAAGACCAGATTTATTTTCAAAGAGGGAAAACAAGTTATTATTATTGTAGAACCAATTCTATCCTATATTCAGTGACTTCTCAAATACCAGCTTTTATTGCAGTCACAGAGTTAGAGATAACAGTAGAATTATCATCATCTTCCTCCCTCTCAGTAGCTTTATTAAATAACAGACAGGAAAGGAAAATTAGAGAGAAGGAGATGTTCTGAGCTCTACTTATAGACCCTCAAGTAACTGTCCCTAAGGCAACAGCATCTGACCCCAGTGAGCCCTGACCCCTTCACAGACAGACTCACTTCCACCTCTCTTCCTGCAATGCATCCCAATTGAGGGCTGTCTGACCAAGTGACTTAGCCAACAGTCTGGGGAAGAGACAGAGAGGAAAAAAAAAAAAAAAAAAAAAAAAAAAAAAAAAAAAAAAAAAAAAAAAAAAAGCAACAGAGGGCAATATACCCACTAAAAGAAAAGCTCCAAAGAAAAACCAACACCTCCGAGATGTCCCAGCTCCAGCATACCACCTTGCTCCGTGGGCACAGTTGGGTGTTGCAGCTGCCTGGAGGACAGTGGCAAACTCTATGGAGATGGATATCGTAGCATCCTGCTGCTTGGCTCTTGGTTGACTTGTCCCTAAAGGAAGAAACCCCAGGAGGGTTGAGGTGGTCCACATAGCTTGAAGGAGCAGATAGGAAGACCAACCTAAGGCTTCTAAGGTCCTCTCCTGTTGTCTCCCTATCTCTTGCAAGACTGGTCCAGAAATTCAGACCAGGTGATAGAGACAGTGCCAAGGAGAAAGAGCAACAAGTCCAAACTCCTAAAGGCAGTCATAGAGCTCAAAGTGCATCCAGAACTCCTAAAAGTTACGGCTTCACACAGCCCCACAAAGAGCTTCAGTCACTTTGACTCCCCATCAGACATTCACTAGTGGATTTCTACTCCAGAAAACCTGACTGCCAGGACCCTTGGTGAGAAAGGTAGGAGCTTCCAGGCTGAGCAAGACCAGCCATTTGACAGAAAACAATCCAGCAACAAAAAACACACACTATTTCTTTAACATTTTCTGAGTAGCTGAACTGTTGTCCAAGCAGCTCTGTTGACGTTATTGATGCCTCCAAAGAGGAGATCATTCTCAATGATTTTTAATCTATCAGCACCAGATCTTCAGGGTTTAGTCAGGAAGAGTATTAGCCTGTAATTTCAAGACAGGCATCTTTAAGTTGGTGATTACCCTGCTGGAATGGTAAGACTACTGGAGAATACATTAAGTGTTTCATTCCTCAGAAGGGCTGTAAGACCCAGAAAGGCTGTCAAGCTGGGAAATAGGGGAACCACAGCCCCCCCATTCCTCTCCAATTTCTGATCAAATCAGTCCCTCAGATACACTCTGCTTGAGCTCATAAGCACAAAGGTTAATCTAGAGCTCAGGATTCTCTGTCTCCCAAAAGCTCAAAGCACTTGCACTCAGATCCTGCAAACATCCAGGACAGCAAACACAGCCAGGAGAACAGCAACCAGCAGGAGACAGCAACTCTTATTTTGCAATCACACAGCAATAACACTTCTGTACTACACACAAACAACCCAAAACAACTGCTAGCACCTACTCCAAAGATTTGGGGCTTTATCCCTTGAAATACATACAGCAAACCCACAATAACACTAACCTAACAACTCTAGTGGAAGATGCTGCCTTTTAAACTGCATTTAAATTGTTTTCACCCAAAGACAGCTCAGCTCAGCTAGGCCCACAGATGCATCTCATAAGTAATTATTCTATTACTTGGTGAAGACCCAATCCTCTTTAACACAGATTTTTCATCTCAAATTGTGTTGACTTTCCATATATGGATTTGTTACTATAGCCAGGCAGATATTTTGCCTGGTGTTTTAGAAATGTTTATGAGAGTGCTTACAGAGAGGTATGAAAGATTTTGCTAATGTTTTTGAAGTAGGGCTGTAACAAGCTTTCTCTTTATCTTGGAATTTGGAGGTGCAGGAGGAATCTAGCCATAGAGGGGCATTTCAAGGAGGAGACAATGTCTTGAGATTTCTACCATTATACTCAATGGAAGTCTCACAAGATCAGTCATTCTTACCATTTGGGCAGTTTCTATTGAGGCAAAAGCTCCTGACAGAATTTGCTTTTTTAAGGCTGCTTTGAACTACAAAGGGAACATGGACTGTTCTAGGTTTGGATCTGCAATGAAAAAGCTATGTTTGAATCACAGACCCCAAATCCAAACCAAAGTCAGACAAGGTGTCTGGGTTTAGGTTCAAGGATTGAAAGTTCCCCAAGCTCTCTCAAATGCCTCCACTCCAAGCCCTTTTGTGTCGCCTGTCACACCTGAAACCCCACGCAGGCTTCAGGAGAGACAGCCTTCTAAAGTACCACTCTCTTCAAATATCATTGCCAGTTTGACTACAGACATCTGGGTGTTGAGAGCAAACTCCAAGGAAATTTTTCAGACAAAGGGGCAGTAGAAGGTTATAACTTTAAAAAACACATCACTGGGTCCACGTCTCCAGGGACATCCCTGGAACTGTCCGCACAGCTAAGCAAACGCAGGGAAAGTAGGAACCTGTTTTTGTTAATTACTGCAAGGAACAAAGCCATGAGAGCAGCAGGAGGAAAAGCCAGGCTTCACTTTTACGAGGCTTCATCTGCTATATTGTTGGGTTTTTTGGTTTTTTTTGTGTGTGTGCTTTTTTGTTTCAATGAGCAGTGTACAGCAAGGTAAAATTGCCTCTGGGCTGGATTTAAAACCCATTGAATTGGGCCTACAGAGCACAAACAAGATCCACTGTACTCCAGTTTCCAGTGTTTGAGAATAGCTGACAGCAACTGCCTTGGAGAGAGGGGCAGAGGCTCTGCAGCTCCGGGATAAGCTGCCCCAGCAGGCTACTCATTGCCTTTATTGAGTGCTGGGTCAGGCCCCATGCACGCAAGTGTCTGTGATCAGTGAACCCAGGATTCGCTAGTTCTGCCCAAGGGGTTCTTCACAGTTAATCCAAACCAGCTTGATTCATGAAGCTGGCTGGAAATCTCATCAAAACAGGCTTTACAGAGAGATTTCTGGCACTTTTGCTTCCAGCACTGGCTGAAAAGAGAGAAAAAGACTCCAGTCTCCTCCGAGTTATTTTATCAAATCTGGAAATGGGTGATTAATTCACAATAAGTAATAGCAGCATGCTCATTTTCTGTTTTTCACCTTTTTACGCTACGAACATAACTTTTTTTTTTTTTTCCTTAAGTTTATTCGTTTTCCAAAACTATTTGTCCAGTAGCTTCTGCAAACAACTTCAGGTAGTTTGACAGCATTAGCAATCTGAATATAAGCAGGCCTGATGGTTCACCTAGGTTTCACAATACAGTTCTGAATATTTCATCTGGATACATCGTAGAAACAGGTTCACAGTGCAGATTTGCAAAACTTTGCATTTGAAGCTCTCTTTCATGGATACTTCAGAATATTCCCTCAAAGCATCCCATTCCTTGCACACTCCATGCATATGGGCTGCCTGCTCAAGCACTCCCGGCCAGGGAACGTGGAAAGAACAGCAATACAATCAAAGCACGTTACTTACGGAAATATTTGCAGCAAGCCTCAAAGAAATGTGTTGGAGGAGTGTCCCCAGATGGTGGGATTTCCATGAAGACAGCAGTGCAGCTGGCCAAGACAAAAAAAAAAAAGTGCACAATGTGAACTGTTTAAACTTCAGGATGTGTCTGATGTAAAGTTAGGGAAAGATTATAAAGCTGTATCTTCTTGCACACACAGCAGCACTCATATACCATGCTGACGTGCACAGCACAAATGGCAAGACAGGCTGCTGGCCCCATAGTAACATTGTTTTGTTTGTGTCCCTGAAGCCTGTCAGTTAATCTTGATCTGTGGGTTTGGCCAAAGAAATGTACTGGCAAACCTCCCCAGTCTGATTTCTGTGCACAACTTTACAGCTTCTTTAAGACTCATTAACTCTTTACTCATTTCTTTCATCATTCATTTCTTTCAAGGAGTCTTTTCATATTTTGTATATTGCTCAGTGATGAGAAAGTGTTGAGCTCTTGGTGGGGTCTCTTTCTGAACTGCATGTGCTCCAGAAAAGGGCTCCTGAAGAAATGGGTGGTCCTGCAGAGCCAAGTAGACTGCTGCTAAGGCAAGAATCGTGCTCATTTATTAAACTGGCCAGAGCTGTTCTCCCTGAGCCTTACACTTCTCCCTTTTCTCATAATTGCTGGCCAGACTTGGCATTCCTCATTGGGAATGGAAAGCCAGCTAAAGGTCATGTCCTTACCAAAGGTGCTAAGGAATCAGAACTGGTGCCATATGTTTTCCAAGAGTTCAGATTCAACTTAACTCCTAAAATAAGATCTGGGTTTTGGGGATTGGCAAGCAGGAGGAAAGCAACTGGCTCTTACAATTGCTCAGCTCCTGGCCCTCCCAGAAGTACTGAGCACTTCTCTTGGCAGACTGGCTTTCTAAGTTAGCCACTGAAATGCAAATTTTGTTGAAGCAGGAGTAAGCTAGGCAGGTAGATTTTTATTTCCAACGCAAAATAACCTAAACTCTTTAATTCCCCAAGAGAGGGGAATCACTTTCCCCAGCCTTAGCTGAATAATCCACTGTAAAATTGAAATTTGTTGCTCCCAAGAGAGCTGGTGCACTGCAGAAGGACAGAGCTTGATACAGAGGGCTGGCAGGTATCCCCTTGCCCTCATGTCCATGTACCCCGAGTACCTCTCAAAGTCACCAGCAGCTCTCCCTACTGTTTAGGCACGGGGCTTCAGAGAATACAGTTGTTTTAGCCCCAGTGCTCCGCTAAACCACCTGTGGCACATTTACTAAATAAGGCTGATTGATGAGCAATGAATGGATCATTTTAGAGGAGATAAACAAGATATGCAAGATGATTGTGTGATAGAATAATTTAGATAACATGATAAGATGACATGGGGCCTCTTGAGATTAAGAAGCTGATTCTCCTCTCACCTGCTCTGGCGAGAAGCAGGAGATGCTGCTTGTAGTGGAATTAAGCCTGTAGGACAGTGTTGGGAAGGGAAGAGTGTCCTCCTTGCGTGCTGGCAGGACCCCTGACTCATTTCCACAGCAAGGACCCTGCAAACCCTTGGGGCAAACAACGGGGCTACTGCAGCCTGACGCAGCCTCTCCACTAGGCTGGAGGCAGCACCGGTGCCAGAGGCCCTTGTGGTCACTGAAACCTACCCACCACCAGGGAGAAAAGCAAAAGGGAACGGAGAGCCGTGTAGCTCCTGCAAGAGTCTGGAAAACACATTGCTCATCAAGCCCTGGGCAGGATCCGTGACTCTTACAATGAGGCAGTGCAAAACGGACACGAAACCAGACCCTCTTCTGCCAAAAGACTGCAGCAAGCCAGGAAGGAGAGAGAAAGCAAGACAAGGGGGAGTTCAAATAAACGAGACAAAAGAGTGCACTCCATGTCTAGGAGCCAGTGAACAAACCCTGGCATATCCCTCACCTGTAAGCAAAGGCAGGGAGGTGCCGCCAGGTGTGGTCCCTCTCTGCTGGCCACCACCACACACAGAGGCCAGGAAGCGCTCACAGCCAGGGAGCCCCTTGGCACAGCGCGGAGCCAGCGCTGTCCCTGTGTACAGGACACCCTCTCCTGGGCTCTTCCAGGCCAAAGCTTCCAAACACCCCACACCAGAAGCTTCTGCTCCACCAGGGCCCAGGAGCAAGGTGCTGCTCTTGGCCTGGCTGCCTGAGGGAGAAAGAACCACGATAAAACACTTAGGATCAGGAGAAGGTTCCTTGTGTTATTCCCCAGCAGGCTCAGAGCTGAGACACCTGTGACAAGGACAGTGTGTGACATCTCAGGCGAGGGGCAGTGAGTCAACTAGAGATGTAGCAGCCGCAGCAGCCCCAAGAGCCTGGGCCTCTGGGGTGGTGGTTCCAGGGAAACAAGAGCAGTTTGGGAGGAACTTGCAGCCCAGGCACAAACACCTTCCTTGAGCCCCTACTTCCCTGGGTGGAGGATGGATCATTACTTAGAAAAACAGAACATTTTGGGTTCAGAATGATCTGAGGGAGTCAATGGCTGCTGGAGCAAACAGCCTATTCCATGAGAATGAGCAGGGGAATAATTTAATGGAGCTCGGATAAAAGGCAGTCACCCGGAACTCAGATTTAGAAGAAATTGCTTTCTCCTGAGTTATTGGTTTGGAGGTTAAATAAGGAATATTCATCTGGCTGCATTTTTTTGCATGCCTTCCCTGATCAGTGCACTAATGAACTGCAGACCGTCTGGGGAAATGCTTGCAGTCCCTCCCCGCTACTTCCCCAGGAACAAGTTCTTTATTAAAACCTAATGACTGTTTTTCTTTTTCAAGATAAGCCTGTGCAGATTTGGGGGCAAATTCAACCCTGGAATAAATACGAGCAATTCCCTTTGCACTGATTAGGAGTTTATCCTTCTCAAAAATCCCAAAGGCCTTTTAAATTGACTCTCTTGATTAAAGATGGGTTTAGCTTTAATTAAGTAATTGGTGGGGTTCATTATCATCGGTTATGGCAGCGATTTCCTCCGCTCTATCTTGGCCAGGAGGGGGTGCTTCCTTTACACCTCAGTTCATCCCCACTACAGTTAAACTGTTCAAATGATTACAATCACCATATATCAAAATGTACATGAATATATTTGCAGCTGGGTGTTGCAATAGACACAGCTTCAGAAAAGCAGATAAGTAAATTTGAGGCATGCAGACAGCCCTGTGTCTGTGTGCATCGGTCACCATGTGAAGGAGCCAAGATGTGTGAGGCAGGGAACCTCTTCCTCGTCTGTGTTTGTACAGTTTGTACTCTGGGCAATCCCCACCTCTACATGCTGTTGCAATACAAGAAACTACTGAGGTTATTGTTGACCTTGTGCATAGGGAGGAGTGACTTCTCTTACACCAGGACCGAAGGGGACTTGGTGCACGGAAAGAGCTTGGAGGAGGTGGCGTCCTGCACAGCTGCTCCCCAGGCTGGAGCTGCGCTCCGGTGTCCAGGGCTGCAGCAGAGCCGGAGGGGGCTCTGGGACCACATCCACAGCTGTAACAGCAACTGCACCAACGTCAGGTGCCCTTAAAGAGAACATTCCTGGGTACAAGGGATGCACAGCAGAGCTACAGCACAGTGTGTTTTAAAAAAACATATGTTCTGCAAGGACTGTAGAGATTTCCACTGGTGCTAAGCTGTTGGATGGCTTTTATGCTTGCACCCAGCAGGATTAGTCAAGTAGCTACAAGACCCAGTACGAGGGAACTCTTTCTTGATGGTAAATTTCAAGTCCATGCATTTTCTTAAAGCTCTTTAGAGGGATTTGGACTCAGTTTTCAATGAATGAGTACTTAATATCTTTGCTTGCAGTTAGGACAGTAAAACACATAGATGCACATCCCTGTTTGCTTGATGTCCCACTATAAAATAATTTTTCTGTGCTTTACAAGGCCTCTCACTGCCATTTCCTGATGCAGACCAAAGACAGAATTACCAGCCTTCAAAATTGAGCTAGAAGACATGAAAAAGTCGTTGTGGGGTTAATTTCATGTCCAGTGGTGACCTCTTTGCCTTCACTTAGCATTCTGAAGATAAACTCCCTGACTTCACAGCTCTGCAAAAGGTCCTTCTAATTGAATCAAGAAGATTTAGATTATATCAACTGATTTTTTTTATTTTTAATCAGACAGTAGGGATCCACTTAGACCAGTGAAAAATATGGCCTTGTGGGGGAAAGGAATTGGAGAAGAGTGTCTCTATGTAAAAAAAGAAGAGAGAGAAATAAATTTCAAAATTACTGCAAAATCTCCAAGCATACATATTAAAAGGTCAAAATTGAAATAAAACATTTCAAAAATAAAACATTTTGACTGATGCTTTTAAGCTTTTCAAGATGCAGACTGCTTGTTCTGCTCCAGGATAGGAAAATTTTCTAAATGCCAGACAGTCAGCCGTGCAGCTGAGTCCTACCTGGCTGCCACAGCAAACACCTCCACAGAGGAAGCAGCCACTGTGGTGACTGAAGCCCCAGGGAGCCAAAAAACCTGCCTGTGTGACTAGTATCAGGTTTCTGTTGGACACTAGATCCAGTTGGTTGAAAATGGAGAAGGAGTCGCACGCATTCTAGCCCAAAGCCAAAAGGCAACCCTGTAAATGCAGAGCCATTTCTCGCAGTAACCAAATCCCTCTCTGCCCCTTGTTCTTTTAACGAACCCAGCAGTGGGTCAGCCCCATTCCTGCCGAGTGGATGAATCCAGCCGAGCCCATGAAGGCTGTGGCTGTTGGGAAAGCTGTGCCAGATGCATTTGGTGGCTGCCTGAGGCAGTTGGTATTGATGTGCCAGGCAGCAAAGGGCACCTGCACCCCATGATGGCCAAACACGGCTTAAGCAGCATGGTGAGCAGCTTGTCTTCTTCACCAGAGGCTGGACACGGGCGAGTCTGCACCACCTAGCAGTTTGCCCTAGGACAAGTCACAAAGCGCTTTTTTTCAGGCAAAAAAGCCATTAAAAGCAACAGGCTTCTCGCCTTAGGAAAAGACTAAGGTAAAAGCTTGGGAACCACAGACGTGGATTACACGGCTGTATCTGCTCAGGTCACCCATGTGTTCCCTCACACTCTGCTGTGGTCTTGGGCCATGGCAGAAAGCAAGGACTAAGGTAATTTGACACACCATGAACAAAGGCAAGGCAGAAACTGTAAGGGGAAGGAAAGCCAAAATCAAGACAGAGGGTTGGCTTACCCAGAGAACCAGAGCTGACAGCCTGTGCCAAAGGAGGAGAGGATAGGAAAGGTCACCACCCGCACCGAGATGTTCCTGAAATAGATGTTCTTTGGCTTCAGGGCACACAACAAAAACTCACTTTATTGAACCTTCTGTATCCAATACACACATGGAAAATGCTTATCCTCAGAGGCACCCAGCACTGTGGTGATGGGCCACTACCAGCTGACACATGGGCTGGCCACTCTGTTTTTCAGCACGTGAAAGGCCATTAATAGACAGACCTTCCTTCCCTGTCCTTTTCCCTTTCCAACATCTGTGGGAGTCTCCATGCCCAATCTAGTCCTGACATATGAAGACAAGCAGCACTGAATTTCCGCCCTGGTATCAAAATAAATCTGGACTGCCATTCAGCAGCTCTCCAGCAGCCTGCAGGAAATGAGCTCCTGCATCCATTTGAGTCCCCAAAGAAAAAGCAAGCAGGTATCAAAGCCAGCCCTGTTTGCCTGTGTATGCAAAGACACAGTGCTAGGAATACCTGGAGAAACAGCTCTCTAGGGCAGAGCAAGCCAGGCTGGTGCACCCATCCTAATGGTGCTAAGTGAACCTGAGCAACTAAGAGACTTAATGGAGGTCCAGCCTCCTCCTGCCCAGGGAAATAGCTTATTCTGCAAAGTGGAGCAGGCCTGGGAAACCAGCTGTGGCTCAGCCCATGTCTCTTGGCTGTGAAGGAGGCTCTTTCTACCTAGGACCGGACCTTGAACTGTTAAGAGCAAGAACGAAGAATTTTCCAGACAGGTAAGCATACAAGAAAGAATAATTTGATACTCACGTTGTCAGTGAGGTGATCCCATGGTCATCTCTCAATATGCTGGCACAGCCCTTCACGCAAGGAGCAGTCATCCTAAGCTTATTCTCACCTTGCCACTCTTAAAATCACTTGAGACGGACAGGCTAAGTATAATATAACGGATCTTGCTGCTTTCAATTAGACTGCACTGAATTTGCCGCCACCCTCTCTCCATTTACTTCAAAACTGCAATGACAGCACATTGCTACCAACTTCCATGAGAGTTAACAACAGCGGTCAGTCTGGCGGAGAGTCTGGAAGATTTCAAAAGGGAAAACTCAGGCAGTGACTCCTAGCAGGGACAGTTCAGCCTCAGGAGCTCAGTTCCAAGCGCTGCTGGCCACGCAGCCGTGCTCAGAGGCAACATACTGCACGTCAAATTCAAACTGATTCACAGGCGGCCTTGCTGGGGAAGAGGGTGAAAAGGACCATGCAGCCACTGAAGGGGCAGAAAAGATAATAATTAATATTTGTGTCTATGTGTTCAGCTGAAGAGCTTCTCCTTCCAACTAATACAAATTGCGCTCCTGACAGGAGTGAAGTGGCAATCCCCAAATCAATGTCAAGGATAAATCTATGCAAAATATCCTGTGACGGATCTAGGCTCCCTGGGACTGCATCTGGAAAACAGGGAAAACAAAACTCCACCCTTGGAAACAATACAATGCAAGCTGCTATCACATTGTTATTTTAAAGCAACACTGTCAAGAGGAAGGGAAAACAATACTGGTTGCCCCTCGTTATGGCCTCATAGCATCACACCAGACTCTGCAGAGCTGCTCCTCTCTCCCAACAATGCCTGTTTGTCCCTGTTAGTATCACAGAAAGGAGTGAAGCCACCTCCCTAGGGTCCCTCCCTTCTCCTGTGCCACAGCACTGCTGAGGGTGCCCTGGACAGTGCTGGGGGACGGGGCAGGCGGTGGGAGCTCAGGGCCAGGCACAGCCTCCACCCTCACCCGGGCACCGCTTGCCAGCGTTCCCAGCAGTGCCTCACACTGCACACCTTTTCTCCCTATCATTCTCCTCTCCCCTCCCAACTTCCCCAGCATACACTCATGCAGGGAGCACCCTCCCACCCATCCACACGCCACCGCAGTCAGACTTTGCTTGTTAAACTGCCTGCTGACCAGCCCCAGCACAGCAGGGCTGCCGGTTTGCAAAGCTCAGCACTCGAATCCACTGACCTCTCATACACTGCATGGCACTGTCTACTTCTTGTCACCAGCCTATTGTAAGTAATTTTCTAGAGGTTCAGCTCATTCTTCTGCTTGCCTAAGGATATATAAAAATTTACACCTATTGTAAAAGCATGAATAAAAGCTGATTGCAGAAAGTAAAGACAATAATGTGCCCATAATACTAACAAGCTCACTTGCAATGCATTTCTGTTTAAAAGATGATTTGTCTGATCATCAACAGGGTTTTGATTTAGATTGCTGCTAAAATCACCACTGTAAAAGTAAACCCACTTTTATTGCATTAGCACAAAGAACAGCTATGTACAGTTTGGACTTTTATGTCTGTTGTCAGTAGCGATCAATCTATTAATTATTAAGTTCAAGAGGTTCTGTGGCAGGAGATGAGTTATTTAGTGCACCTGGATATCTTTTGGGAGAGGATAAAATTTACAAAAAAAAAACAATAAAAACGTTCAGAAACAGAAACATGCAAAGCTGGCAGCAGAACCAGGTAGAGAATTCATGCTGTTCTCAGAAAGCTGCTTCTGGCTGTCTGAGAAAAAAAAAAAAAAAAGTGAGAGCAGCCCTCCAGGATTTAGAAGATTCCCTTTAAGTCTCCAGCTCTCTACAGACCTCTGTGGCTGGAGCTGGTCTTTTGGCCTCAGGGACTGTTTTTAGTATTGATCTGGCATAATATGGCCAAATATAACAGAGAAAGAACTATATTCCCTACAAAGATGCAGTCACCCTCAGTGTTAGCCATATCTATTTCGACTACTCTCTGGTGACCTAATACTTAAGTTGAAGGGCACAAGTTTTCCTTGGTAGTCGTGTCCCTCTCCTCACACTCACATATTTCTAACCTCACTTCTAAAAGGGGTAATCACTAACAGCCAGAAAGTGGAAGTCTGTGCCTGTCCTGCATGCGGTTTGCAGTGTAGAGACTACCCCGAAGAAACAAAACAGGAAAGAAACATTTTATATGATGAAGTAAGTGATCAGCTGCTTGGATCTGCCAGTGTCCCAGCATCATCACTGTCTGATGGGCTGGAAACATTAAAACTGGAAATGCAGCTACAGGCATTCTTTCTTGGAGTTCACTTTGGTCAGTATAGATTCACTCCTTGCTTGGTGCTCAACCTGCTCATTAAGGTCAGCAAGATGTGCTCAGCTCTGCCATTAGCAAACACTGTGACTTTGGCACTGTTCTTCTCCGGCTCTGCTCTGCTAAGAGTGGCTCAGATGGTGAATTTTGTCCCCTCCACAGCTCACAAGCAGCTGAGCTGCAGCTCCGCTCCCGGCCGTACGTACCGTGTTGCCGCTGGAGCTGTGTTGGCAGAGGGGCTCCGGGGCTGCCAGGATCCCTGGCTGTGGCACGAGGTGTCACCAGAGCTGTGCACACTGCCCAGCGAGAACGTGTGGGACTCCATGTGTTTCCAGCCTGGGCCCTTGTCATCTCTGGCCTGGGCAGAGTTCCTGCCCCCTTCCATCTCCAGATGTGTCTCTACGGCTGCTGCTGGACACAGACCAGGAGCGAAGTTCCCAGGTTGGGGAGATCAGCCACCCCACTGTGACCTCTTCAACAGGAAAGAAAATACCAGCTGGAATCACTTCTATGAGCCATTTAAATAAAACACACTTACAGATGAAAAGCATATTTATCTGAAGAGCCTTTTACCAGTCAGAAGTCACTTGAATGCGTTGATGGGAGGATCTCTGGAGACCACTCAGGATCCAGTTCTTTCAGCACAGCTTCTTTATGAGATTTGCAAGGACTGGTTTCTAATGGGGCAGTGTAGCTGTTCAGGAGCCTTGGTCTGCCTGACAGGTAACCCTGGTGCAGGCTGGACAGGAAACCACGTGCTGAGAAAGTGAAATGCATGGACTGGCCCTTGGGCTGCCATTAAGGAGCAATTAGACCTGCTCTGAGACACACTCCCTGGCTAGAACTTTTCAAAAAAACAGAGATCACGCAGATTTAATGACTGATCAGGGAGACTTCTAAGATAGCTCCCCTACCAAAATAACAGAATCATCAGCCAACCATCAGCCAAGTATATGAAAGAGAGAAAATCCTGTAATTCAAGCTATTTCAGCGCATGGGAGAAGGCATACAAGAGGAAAATGAGGTTTTTAAGGTATCAAAGTGGTACCTTATTTCAATTCTCAGCTCTCTCTCATCTTCCTTCCATGATCTTGGGCAAATTACTTGACCTCCCATAGCTTAGGTTCCTCAGCTGTGAAATGGGGAAGATGCTGCTGCCTTGACGATCTCAGCTTTTAAGCTCCTCAAGCAAGCATCTCTTTGTGGAGTTCATACAGCAGCCGACACATGCTCTCTGTGGGTGTTTTGGGGGCAGGAGACTCCATCCTTTATGTGCCATTGTAAATAGCATTAATTAATAATCACTAGAAATAATTCACTGCATCTCTGCTTAAAGAGGGCTGTTCTTATTCACAGGCCACAGAAATGAGCAGGGTGGACTGAATTCCTTCATCAAAAGATTTCAGATGGGACATTGGCTCTCTGGGTGTTAAAGTACCTTTGAAGGCATTTTTCTGTGGCGTACTCAGGCCAAACAAAACAGCAAAGACCCTCCAGGTCTTTTTAGGACTCAGAGCAAAAGAAATCTTCCTTTGCATTGAGGAAATCTTTAGAGAGGGACTTCAGACCTCTAGTGATAAAGGAAATAAAAAGCATTTGCACTGACAGCTCCAGTTAGGAGTGAAGAGGCACAAAGGGCTTTGAAAAACAACCAGCCTTTCATCTTCAGTAGCAAGCTAAACAGCCCTGCCCCAGCTGCTCTGTAAACAGCATAGCAAGGGAAAGCAAATCATGGCACCAAATGCATTAAACATGGCAGTGTCTTCAGATGACATATTTTGTAAGCTTCCTCCTTACAAGTTAGGCTGTTTCCTAAATCTAAGGGATTGCCTACTTTCTAGCAACACAGTCATTCTTCCAGGTATCTGAGCATGTTCATTACCCATGTTTCTTGTTGAGTTTCCAATAAAGCAGGGAAGCAGTTTTGTTAAGAGAGCATCAAATGGGATGTCAGGCAACTCGGGTTCATTTCCTGTCTCTGCCTCATGTTTCCTGAGGGACTTTCAGCAAGTCACTTAATCTCTGGGCCAAGTTTTAACCTAAAAAAGGAAATCAACTTTTTTTTTTTTTTTTTTTTATCTTAAAGAAGTCATCCCTGTAGACCACTGATTTGCAACCTTCTATTGATTCTGGATCCTTAAGAGCTTTTTCAGGTGACCAGCAAACACTGTAGAGCAAACTAAAACTTCCTGGTAACAAAGTGACTTTTCTTAGCTTTGGACCCCACAGGAATAGCCCAGGAACAGCCAGAAAACTGTGTATTGCAGGTTGAGCTTTTGTAAAAGAAGCACCTGAGCAAGGTGAACCTTACCCAGTAAGGGCAACTTCAACTCAAATTTAGTGTGGTTTAATTTCACTGAATCACCTCATGTGAATAAAAAAGCAGGAGGAGGATGTGGCTGGAAGAACATGATTAAGGCCCCCCTATAGTCCTTTCTGCTGTGAAACAGTGAAACACGCCCAGCATCTGTGTGCATGTGTAGAAGGAGATTGATGACAGCCTCTCAGCGACTCCATTCTTGGGATTTATTAACACCAAAGTAACATTTTTTCTGATGTCAATTTTGCTCGTATTACAAAACTATACTAGAAATAAGGAATAAGCCAAGTTGGGAAAACCTGCTTGTGTCTCCTCTTGCCTGTGGCAAGGCATGACAAACACCCCCATCTTTCTATTTCCTCCTTGGGCAGAGGTCTGCTGGGACTCCGGTCACTTAACCTTGTATTGCAGAGATGTTCATTTTGCTAACAGAAGGAAAAGAAAGCCAGACATTTCCAGAGTGCACCAAGGCTTCACAGTAACATAATATGTGTGATACCTCTCTAGTGCTTAAAAAACACAACTCTTAATCAAGCTGCCTGCCTTTGCTGTCACCCAGAACATTCCTCATTGGCAAACATTACCAGGCTGGCCACTTTTGGCTACTTGGCTGGGGCTGGACCAGGCGTTTTCCCCTGCATGAAGAGCAGAGCTGCTCAAGAGCTGGGCTAAAACTGTGCTAAACCAGGCCCTTTATTTTGTTATCTCCATTTCGACCAGTGAAAGGGCAGATGGGCTCCGCTCTCTTCTTTAATTTGCTGTAAAGCAGCCACAGGGTTTCAGAAGGGAACATTTGGTGACTGCACTTGCAATAACTCTGAAGACACATCCAGCTGATACCTGCACACACTAAACATGCCAGTGTTGGGAACAGCTGCACCACCTCCTACACGTCCTCCCGGCTGGGTCGCAAGCCTCTGGAGCAGGTATCACAGGCGGCTCCAGCCCAGGTACCGAGCTGCACAGAGACTATGCTGGCAGTGTCTGTTAGCAGCCTAATGGCTGTTAAATAGCTGGGAAGCAGGAGCAGGACTTGCTCCCACTCAATACAGCCTTTAAAACTTCTCTTCTTTCAAAGCCAAACGTGATCAGGAAGCAGGTATAACAAGCAGACGAGCTCATGTCTTCCATACCTGGTGGTAAGGGGCTTGTTATGAATCGACTTGAGGAGCATCCTTTGGCCACAGGCATGACACCTCCATGGGGAGATCACACACTGGCACAGAGCTGGGCGTCAGCACATGCTCAGTGCTGCCTGTGCCCGGTGGGATTTTTCCTAGTTTAAGGAAAGAGCATTAAGAGGTGCTATTGTCTGGTCGGAGTCAGCCACTAGTTTAACAGCAAAAACAAGTATCCTTCTGCTTTAGTGTAGATACAAACCTCCTTTCTCATGCTGGGAGAAGCACCTGCTGAGCAGCCCATCAGGCAGGGACAGCCACACTGGCCCAAAGATCCTTCCTTACCTGACTTTCCCCTCTTTGATAGGCCAGCATTGGTATCCTGCTTTAACAAGGGGAAACTGAGGCACTTTCACAACTTGTGCAAGGCTGCTGAGGCCATCCCAGGCTGGGTCTGGTGGCTGTCCATGGGCACTGCCTGTATGCCCAAAGCATCCTCAGAAAGCCAAGCTGCTGAGAGGATGGTTTTGGGGATATCAACGCAAGGTCTGAGGTACAGCAGAGTGACCAGGCCCTGAACTGCAGCACTGGCCTGGCCAGGCTTTTTCAGGGACAGCCAGGAGGCAGAGCAGCGACTAACTGCTCCTCCATCAAATCGGGAGCCACCTCTCCCACATTAACTGCCCCTCTATTGCATCAGGAGCCACCTCTCCCACATTAACTGCCCCTCCATCACATCAGGAGCTCCCTCTCCCACAGTAACTGCCCCTCCATCACATCGGGAGCTCCCTCTCCCACAGTAACTGCCCCTCTATTCCATCGGGAACCACCTCTCCCACAGTAACTGCCCCTCCATCACATCGGGAGCTCCCTCTCCCACAGTAACTGCCCCTCCATCACATCGGGAACCACCTCTCCCACAGCAACTGCCCCTGCATTGCATTGGGAGCTCCCTCTCCCACATTAACTGCCCCTCCATCACATCGGGAGCTCCCTCTCCCAGCAAGGTTGAGAGGGAAGCTGCTTTCCCTGCTCCCCAGCCAGGTCAGCTCTCTCCACAGCCAAACTAACCCCTATTCAAGCTGCTGACACATTTGCCCAGGACCTTTCAGAGCTTCATTATTTGTGAATGGCTTTTTGTGCAGGGCCTTTGGCAGTGGCACAGCCTGTTCCTGGCCTGTTCCAGCAGCTCTCTGTTGTCTGGGGCGACGGCTCAAAAAGGGGCACAGGCAGCAGGATCCCCCAGCCTCTCAGCGGGATACGCATGGGGTAAGGGAGAGGCAGGAAGGTGGGATCCCCCTGCCTCTGCCTCCCTCTGCAGCTTCCCCTCTCTACACCTTCAGCTGCTGCTCTCCAAGCTGCTTGCTTAAAAATACACATAAACATCATAAAATCCCCAGCAGCAGGGTGGATATCGACACACTGCATGGTGGCAGGAGAGGAAGAGCGGATAGGGCCGGAAGGCTTCTGGGCTTGGTTTGCAAGGAACCAATTAAAACAGACTAAACATCTATATCCTGGCTAAGTGACCAGGCCCAGGGCAGGGAACTGTCTGCGTGAGCTTGGGAGACAGTGCTGCAAGGGGTGAAGCAGCACAACATCAGAATTACCATGGGCGTCCTGTATTTAAGAAAGGGAGGCTTCTCTTGTGGATTTGTTGCATAAACTGGGAGCCAGAGACTGGTTCCTGCATTGCTCCTTGCTCTCCATACCCGTAGGAGACGCAGGGTGTGAGGTTAGGAGAGAGGCAGAAGTAGATCCTTAAGTTGTTTCTCAGCACAAAGATGGGTCAAGAGCCAGGGGGAGAGAAAAAGAGTAATAGAAAAAGGACCAGAAATGCCTGTTTAGTCCAAATGTCTGTCTGGGTGAGAAGGCTGCCTCTGACTGCAAGGAAAAGTGCAAGAACAGGTAAGTGACCCAATCCCAAAAGCTTCTTTGGCAGCAAAGAGTTCGTGGCTCGAGTTCTTCTTCTTCAGAGGAAATGAATGACAAAGAGAACTCAGGTAGGAGAATAGGCTGGAGAAAAGCCCCCTAAGAGCTGAAATCCCCCCAAAATACATCAAGTGACTGGAGATCCTTCAAACGAATGCTCCTTACAAAAAAGCAATGGCTGTCAGTTCAAAGGAAGAGAGCCCTGGTCTATGTAACAAGCCTTAGTTGGCCTTTCAGTATCTACAACATGGCCAATACAAGACATGTTCCTTAGACATCTCACAACGACAAGTGTTGCCATGAGGTGTGTTGCTCACTAACACCTTAGGAAGAAGCAGCCTAAGGCCTTTCACTGAAATACCCATGAGGGAGAATTCTCCCTTAATAACAGAGGTTGGAAATCATAATACACAGACCATCTTGGCACTGGATCTGCTTTCTGCAGGGCCTCATCCAGGGCAGCTGCCTGGTGAGCCGAGGCTGCATTCGGATGGGGCTGTTGTGCTCCGCACGGCGGCACGGACACGATCCAGCTCCACGGCGCTGCTGTAGAACGCTGGCTCTGTCTGCAGCCACATTTCTATTTACACATTTACAAACATAAGTTCACATTTACAAATCACACCCTGGTCGCTGCCAGGAAGGGGATTAGGCTTATATAAAAAAAAAGCAAAAAACAAAAAAACACATCAACACCAACAGGAAGCAGCAGACAGTTAAGGGAGTTGGCTAACCCTGGCCTCCCTGGGTAAAGACAAGGAGCTTCCACACACCCATGCAGCAAGTCATTTTCGCCAAGCTGTCGTGAGAGGAAAACAGTAAAAAGCAGCCTCAGAAAACATTCCAATCAGCTGATCTTGCCCTTGCTGACAAAGGCTAAATTTGCATGTTTATGACGCGTAGGATGAAGGTCTCATTTTTCTACAACATTCACATTTCTCTGACATACAAATTTCTTTCTGTATAAAATTACAATTTTATAAGTAGTGTCCCATGTCCGTCAGTGCAATACTGTTGAAAATCAACTGCTTCAAAACCAGGACAAAATAATAAAAGCTAAAGCCCAAAAAAGAAGCCCATGTCATTACAACAATAAAAAACTGATTCCCATAGCAAATTAAAGCTAGACATATTACAACAACAGGAGTCCTACACACTCCCTTTTACAGATGGAAAACCACAACTCATAAGGCCAAGGAAAAGAAGTCATTTTTTCTTCTCTGGACTTATCTTTCCTTGTTACCTCCATTGCTCATTGCTGTTTTTCACTGTCTTTACTACTGGACTTGTTTGCTCTGCACAGACATTGAAGTGACAAGACCCACCCTGCAGTCAACACATGAGCCACTTAACTTCAACAGGTAACGGATTAGGCCCAGGCTGGAGGTCAGACATGAGTAAATGCTGCTGTGAAGAATTTTGTGTTTGGGCACAGGTGAGTGTTGACACACCAGAAAACTGCTTTAGTTCCTTGTTTTCAGCTAAATAAACTCAGAGGTCCAAGAAAGCCACCAGCATGCTGAGGCCCAGGGAATATCCAGCACATAATGGAGTGGCCAGCATGCACACACAGCGTAACTCATTCCAGTGCTTAGACATTCCCAGCTGAAAATTTCTGTTATTACAAATCACTATTTAAACGTCTCAAGGACTCTTTCTGGGAAGACAATACATTTAATCTCGTCACTCCTTATGTGTAAAACTCAATCTCCAGCCCCTGGAACAAGTGGCCGTCCTTTGTGCCAAGAGAAGAGAGGCCTTTTGTATCTTCCCCCAGGAAATGCTGGGAAGAGAGACAAAAAGTCTTTCCTGACACACAAGTTAAGGCTGCAGCATTGATCAACCCACAAAACAAGATCAGTAAATCATCCCCACACTGAATCAGAAGTCCTCAAGCCAAAAGGCAGCTCACAGCAGCCCACCACTGCCTGAGGTCTGAGTGACGAAGAAGCAGCAAAAGACAACAGAAGTTGCCTTGCACTGGAAGCTCTTCCCTGCTTCTTCCCCTGAAGCCAAATGTCTCAGCTTCTTGGCAGAGCTAATGAGCAGCTCTGGTGTTAGCACCTGAGCATCCTGTCCACCATGCACCAGTTACATCTGGGAAAGGATGGTGAGAAATTGGCCATCCACTCCACAGGAACAGCAGAGAACAGCAAATACAAGCAGCCCTCCAAGGTGGTAGTAGATGTTTCTCATCTGAAAACAGAGCACTGATCAGCAGAAGATGTCATAGACTGGTGTTAACACCAAAACGCTCCGGGCAGAGCGACCAGAGAGCGGGCAGCAATATCAAATAGCGGGCAAATGTTGTGGATAATTGTAGATTTAATAGAGGAACTCCCAACAAAGGTTTTGCTCTGGCCATCAGCCCCTTAGGAGGCTGATTTCTGGCCCTCACAGGGTCACAATAAAAAGCCATACGTCTTTATAAACCATGAGAACTTGGAGCTCATTGCAGAAGCAGTGCCCAAATCTGCTGTGGGATGATCTGTTGTGGGATTACCACATTCCAGCAGCTTTTGACTGGACATGCATCCTACATTCAGAGAGTCACAGGCATTAACAGCAATGTGGATTGCTATGATCTAGGGGATTTTTCATTTTTAAAAGTCTTTATATGTTTTTGTTTTTTTTTTCCCTGGGATAAATTGAAGTAGTCTTCTGTCCAAGAAGAGCAAGAAATGCTACCTTGTCTGGAATTGCAGGGCTGGATTTACCAGCTTTCTCCCTGAAACCAAAGGGCACATCTGAGATCACCCAGACATCAGCCGAATGAGCGGCTGTGATCTCCTGTGACACCAGTTCAATCAGACTCTTGCTAGGTGACAGTCTGGGTTAATTGCAGGGGTCAACACCTGAGCTCAGGGCAGCAAACACTAACACACTCATGTTGCAGAGGAAACCCTTCTCCATTACCTGAACAGAGAAGATAAATTCCCACCGAGGCCAACAGATTTTACAGGCCTTAATGCATGTAATGGGCTTGACTGAGAGTAGAGTAGAAGCAGGAGTCGGTGTTTAATTACACAGAATCACAGAATGGTTGAGGTTGGAAGGAACCTTTAGAGATGATCTAGTCCATCCCCCCTGCTCAAGCAGGGATGTGGCACAGGGTGGCATCCAGGCAGGCTTGGAAGATCTCCAGGGAAGGAGACTCCACAACCTCTCTGGGCAGCCTGTGCCAGGGCTCTGTCACCCTCACAGGAAAGAAATTCTTCCCCACAAGGAGATGAAACTTCCTGTGTTTCAGTTTGTACCTATTACGCCTTGTCTTGCCACTGGCCACCACTGAGAAGAGTTGGGCCCCATCCTCCCTACGTTCTCCCCTCAGGTACTTATACATATTGATCAGATCCTCTCTCAGTCTTCTCTTCTCCAGGCTAAGCAATAGATGCTCCAGCCCCTTAATCATCTTTGTTGCCCTATGCTGGACCCTTTCTAGAAGCTCCACATCCCTCTTGTGCTGGGGAGCCCAGAACTGCCCCCAATACTCCAGGGGTGGCCTCACCAGAGCTGAGGAGAGGGGCAGGATCAGGATCCCCTCCCTCGACCTGCTGGCAACTCTCCTGATGCAGCCAGGATCCCTTTGGCCTTCTTGGCCACGAGGGCACTTTGCTGCCTCATGGTTAACTTGTTGTCACCCAGGACTCCCAAATCCCTCTCCGCGGAGTTTCTTTCCAGCAGGTCAACCCCTAATTTGTACTGGTGTCTGGGGTTTTTCCTCCCCAGGTGCAGGACCCTGCACTCATCCTTGTTGAACCTCATGAAGTTCCTCTCTGCCCAGCTCTCCAACGTGTCCAGGTCCCTCTGAATGGCAGCGCAGCCCTCTGGAGTGTCGGCCACTCCACCCAGTTTGGGATCGTTGTCAGACTTGCTCAGGGTGTCCTTTGTGCACTCGTCCAAGTCATTGGTGAATTCCTGGGTCTCTTGCACCACGGACAGTTGGCTTGCTAGTGTAAAGCACTCAGCTCAGTATATGGAAAGAATTCTGTATAGGGAGCTGCCCACTCCCCTCTAAGCACGCAGATTAGCCCAGTCCCCTCTAACACACTAATTATCAGGAAATTTACATTTCAAGGCAAATCAGAGCCCTTAATCATCTGCCCAAGCACACATAGCCCAATTCTCACCTCTGAGCAGCCCTGAAGGAAGCTGAACCAGGCACCTTGAGGACCAGCTGGCGAGGAGAAGCAGCCACACTGCGAATTGCCATCCAGCTTCCCTTTCCCAAAGGATGCCTGCAGGAATAAGAGACAGACACACTTAACCTCTGCGGAACTAGGCAGCAAAATTGTGATCTTTCTGATGTGGATGAGTCACTTCCAATTGGGCTATTAAGTTATTACATTGTATTATTACATTAACGTCATTGCCATTTTCAGGAGAAGATAAACCTAATTTTAATCTGCTCTTAATTGAAAGCTTATCAAGAGACTGGCTCCATCTCTACCCAGTGAGATGTCTTTTTTTGCTTCTCCTTCCCGTCCCCCTCTCCATACGCTGCTCTCTTAATGCTGATGAAAAGAAACATCTCTATTCATTAGAGAAAAAGCAGCTTGGAGTCGATCAGGCCCGTTAACCTACAGCCTGGACTGTTATCACAGATCAGACCTTTCCTAACAACAAAAACCTGTTGGCGGCTGCAGTGTGGTGGCCTGTTGTGGCGGTTTTGTTAGCTGTTCATTTTTATGTTGGGGTACTTGACAGTTTCCATTAGAGGAAGTGAGAATATTAAAGATATTTGAGTAGCACTAGGAGAAAGTTCAGTATATAATACAAGAGGACTGTGCAGATTTTAATTACAGATTCCCCTAAAAATCCATAGAAACTCTGATTAAACTCCTAATTACTTTTAAAGAAGTGAATAAGCAGTCAATAAGATGAACAGCAGTCTCTCTCCCTCTCCCTCCTTCTTGGGAGCGCACTCCACACCGACAGTGCAGTGCAGATGTGTTATCACAAGCAAGTTAACAGGAGACTGGGGGGGAAACATTTCTCTAAAGGTTCCTTCAAAAGAACTTTTTGCCACATCCTCAATGCCAAGGCTAGCCCTGTCGTCAGTCAGGTCATGGTGATTTACAGAGCAAAGGACATCTTGGAGGCCCGTTGCCTCCAGCCATGACTTCGTTTTGCAGGACTATACTGGCCTCTGGAGCGGAGCTCGGCCTCCCTGGCCAAGGCCTCCCCACGGGCTGTGCTGGGGCAGGGCCTGGAGCCTGCCTCCTGCAGGACAGAGAAATGCTCCTACTCCACGGGAGGCTTTTACTGGATCAGGAGAAACTTCTCCATCCCAGGACTGTGGGCCACGTTTCAACCTCTGCACCCAAACCTGTAACGTAGTTGCACGTGATTCAACTTGACGAGCAAAAACGGTTTCCCAGGGAAGCAGTCTAGTGGCCTCCTCAGGACTTCTGCAAAATGTGCCAGGACTTCAAAGAAATTTCCCTCCTTCCAGGTAAGCCGAGGCTGCAGGGAGCCCCAGCGCTCGCTCCCCACCACCATGAGCATCGCCCCTGCTCTCTCCCACAGCAGGAACTTGCTGCCCCTTGGCCAGCAACTTTGCTGTCGCCAGCGCCCATATCTTTAACCCTGCAAATAGCTTTTGTTCCCCCATCCCAGGAGAGCAAGGAGGAGTGTTTCTAGGGGTCAGCTGTGCCTGTGTGCCAGGGCTCTTATTCTCCACCTGCAAAAATCACCATGCTCTGCCTCTCCTGGCTTTTTTACATTTTCCCTGCAGAGAAGACTCACAACTGCCAAAAACCTTGGGCTATGACACCACCAGTGAATTGCTAGTTAAAGCCCAGGGCTGGGAAGCAGCCGGGCTGGCTGCTTGGGCACAGTGAGCACCCATCTGTGCCGTCCCTACCCGCAGTGCAAGGCAGTTTCTATTCTGTGATGAAAACTTGCCCTGCTACAGCCAATCCGAGACCTATAACCTTCTTAGAAACTTGCTCAGTTGTCTTTCAGAAACCCTTCAAATTAGTCCCCAGACTGAGAAGGACCTGAACCAGAGGATGCAGATGACCTCCACGAAAACCGACAGCCTCTTGGGGCTAAAGCTATAAAGTATTCATATATTCATATATTTGAAGCCTGCAGAAGGTTGCAGAGGTGTTTTATGGGGGAAAAAAAAAAAAAAAAAAAAAAAAAAGGACAATTCTGCATTAGAAAGGGAAGTAGAGGATTTTGAGGTTCACTGGAGGGGGGCAGATTGATTCCTTGGTCCTGAGTCAAGGGGATAGAAAGAAAGAGTTTTGGAGAGGGAAGGGGGAAAGGGTTTGCGCTGCAACCAAAGCTGGGCAATAAGGCATATGTAGCTTCCAGTGACAGTGTGTGAATTTACAGTATAATAAAGATATATATGGCCATTTGGAACAAGCTATTTCTAACATAAAATGACTCTGTATATTGATTGCCTGAGGAATTTGTACAGAACCTTATTTCCAGACATATAACTGAGCATATTATTTACTCACCATAAAAGCTGGATAAATGGCTAGACTCCAGGAGAGCGCGAGGCAGCGGTAGTTGTTCTCTGACAGGATGAATGGGAGGAAGTTTGAGCGTGACGAGGAAGGTCGGGCTGTTGGGACCTGCCCCATCAAGCCGGCAGCTGTGGCAAGTCAACATGAAGCTACAAATCAGGTAGATCTGCTCGCTCCTCAAAAAATAGTCCTATCAGGGATGCCACTCCGAGGTCCTCTCGGGGAGGCGAGGGAAAAGGGGATTTCTTCTCCGGAGCAGCACTGAGAAATGGTGAGACTGAGGGAGCAGACGTGTCTGAAGCACAGCAGTTTCCCAGAGGGCAGCACCCGGGCAATGGCTTGTGGTCCCATCCATGGGGAGCCCACCAGACTACAGCGAGGGAGCGGATGCAGCGGGAGCTCAGCCCCTGCCTTGCCTTCCCTGGGTCTAAGCCTGCCCAGCCAGGGCGAATCTCCGGGTACTGAGAGCTACCGGCACATATTTGGCTGGATGAAAGTATCTGAATGGCAGCCTAGGGAGTTCAGAGAGATGACACTTTCAGAATCCCCTTTCCCCTTCCAGAGAGACCCCCAGGCATTCCAGTCTCCAAAGCGGAAGGACTTCGCAGGCTTCCTTATCCCACAAGCAAACCACAAGCTTCAAAGTATTTACAAGGGAATGTGATGGACACACCATCTGAGAAATTCCTTCCAAACAAGACCTGAAGGAAGAGTCCGAAAATGAGGGGATTTGGGGAGAAGCATCTTTGGGTTTCCCAGGAGATAAGCAAGCAGCAGCGCCAACCCACACATGGGAAGTTTTGCAAAGTGCAATAGCACTAGGACTCATACTAGTTTTGCCTTGACTTGTAAAAGAGGTGAACCAGCAACAACTGTGGTCTTCACTATTCTCCTCTCCCAACTCCTGGCCTTTCCCTCTCTATTGCAGTGTTACATGTCAGCAGTTCTGAGTCCACACGGAAATCAGATGGACAGGAACTGCTTCATTCCCGCATTCAGTTACTATCCAGATTGTCCCCACACAAGGGTTACACACAGAAAGGACCCGACAGAGAGGTCCTGGCTCAGGGCTTCAGGTAACATGCTCTAAAAATGCAAATAAAAACAAATGTGTGTTAGGCTGTAAAAGGACTGTAAAATTGACTTTACATTTGCTCACAGACACTCCAATACAGCAGCCCAACATATTTAAGAGCCTGAAAATTCTTGTACTCCTGCTGCCACCTAAAGGCAATTTCTCAAAAATGTTCTGAAATATCCTGGAATAAACATCTTTATGTTTCCATTCCAGGGTGGGTTCTCAGCTAAGGAAGATTCATTTAGAACACAGAATATTAGAATAGGGATATTTCTATCTGCAGGAATTTGCTCCACCATTCTGGTGGATTTCCAGCATGACCCTGACTGCAAAAAGACAGAAACAGGGGCCCTGCACCTTGTGGTGCAGCCAGCACCACAAGGATCCCACAGCGATGGTCCTAATGGCCACCATCTAAGGATACAGGGTGAGGGGAAGTGTGTAGAGGTGGAAGTACTTTTCATTTCAAGAGTCAACATAAACGGAAAAACGAAATAGCTTTAGGGTCATAAATATCTTCTTCAAGCCATTCAAAGTTCAACACTGAGACAGCAACCATTCTTGTTCAGTGGCTGCCTCTGAGACAGTTTTCTTCCAGGCACCCAGTTTCTGTGTTAGAGTTCTCATTATTTAGGAGAAGCACCGAGTCTTTTGATGCTTTTGAGGAGACGATGACCAGTTCAGGCCAACCTCAGAAATTCAGCATTGTGGCCCATTTGGGCCAGGGAGTCCTGATATTGGCATCCCATAACATGTCTCACTCAGAATAATCCATTCCTTTGACATTTGTTTGAGACAACTGGGCATAGTCCAATGGTGTTGGTTGTGGCTGGACAAAGGGGAGATTTCTGTTAAGGAAATGCTGTTCCCATACTGCATAAAAAAGCAAAAACTTTGTACAAGCGTCTATGCTGAAAAAAAAAATGCCCAGCACCAGAAGTTCTGTACAGTCAGCACTAGTGAGCCCAGGGACATATTAAATTGCCTCATAAACTGGAAGCCAAGTGGAAGTATTACTTAAATGCTCAAAAAAGTATAATTTGCTGCTGCAGATCAACGAATTGCCCTATTAAATAGAGGGAATATTACTACATGAGTTATGAAACTGGCTTTACCTCTTTGAGCTCACATTTTAATAACCTTATGCTTAAGGAATAGCATAATGAAGCCCACTGAGTCTTCCACCATGTTTGTGCATGCGCAGAAAAACTGCACATGTGACATTAGGAGTCACATGGTAGAGTACAGAAGTTTCACCACAGGGAGCGGAAACACCTCTCACAAATGGGATGGTCCCATTCAGGACACTGGCAAAGCCTCTTCAATCCATAATGCTTATGTAGATACTACCAGAAACAGCCATGAGAAATGGCATGTTCTGAGACAACAGGCAGCAGCGCATGAGCTTCAGTGCACAGTACGCTCTGATCTAATGTCCCATGACATGAATATCTCAAGAACTTATTACTCTCCCCACATATTTACCTTCTGGGATGAGTGAACACTGTGTTGTCCTTGTTCCGCAGACAGCTAAGCTGAAATGCATAGGTATCAAGCAATTTGCAAGCAAAGATGCCATACTGGGATGTATCATTTGATGAGAGCTGCTCTCTTCTGGTGTAATTTAGGAAGCCATCTGACTCCCAGGCTGTGATGAAAGTCTTGCCTAAAGAGTCTTGTCAGGAGATGTGATTTCTACATAAGCTTTCCACATCCCTCCATTCCAGAGGATCTGTATCTACTCGGTTTGCTCTTTTTCCCATTTAGCCTCACTTGGGAATTTTATCTTCTTTTGAAAGTGGAAGCAGAAACTATCTGGTGCACCAGACATAAATGAATATGAACTTTTAATTACCTGTTCTGAAACTGCTGAGGAGTTCAGAATGGAAGACAATAAGGAGGATTTTGAAAAGAAAATGAAATAAAGAAAATAATCCTTTCAAAAAGGATGATCTCCCTGTGATGCCTGTCTTGTTTTTGCTCCCAAACTGCCCATTGGGTCTAGCCAGTATTCCCTAAAGAATACTCAAGAATACTCAAAATAGAAGCTATTTCTATATAGCACAGGAAAAGAGGTGCACGATGCTCCAAGGCACTTTCAGAATTAAGTCCAAAACCAACAGTTCTCATGACTGACGTTAGAATATATTTGATACCAGAAGATGCAAAGCAAGGGGGCAATCAGAATGACAGTATTCCATTTTACCATTTTATTCTCTAAATGCCCACATGTGAAGATACTTTTTTCTCCAGTACACAGGAGCAGACATTCCCAGCTACCGCAGTAAGTGGCATTCATATCTTATTCCTAGCCCTTAAGATGGAGTCTACAGAACCCAAGAGTTCCCAGAGCACCTAAGTATAGAGGTAGCTAGATAATTCCTACTAAATATATTTGCATTTATAGCAATGGGGGTGGAACATCTCTCACACCTATTCAAGTTACAGCTGCAGTCTAAACTACTTATGGAATGGTCTCTCTAGCCACTTGAAGGACTGGCCCTTCCACTAGGCAATTCATCTGCTTTTCCCAAATCTCTTCCTTAGGAGAACTTTCTTAGGAGAATGGCTCAGACTACATTTAAACAACCTGTAGGCAGGAGAGAAGACCCCCCGTCCCAGCAGATTCAGAAGTTGAGTGCAGAAGTCCTGCAGAAATACAGGTCTGGGACACTGTTAAGAACACTCCCCACCTCTGTTTTTGTCTCTTCCTGTAAAGCAAAATAAACATACACATCAATAATTAAACACAGCAAGTCACACACACACACCCCTCCATGACAGCAGGATGCATTTCATATTCTAAGCATCCAAAATGTGTCCCGGAGGCCATGTGGCAGCATTTACTTGCAAGCCAACTGAAATTAATTTTGCTTGTAAAATCTCATGAAACAGTGTCGTTAATACTTTACTCTTTCCCATGCACTGCGTTGTTCCCTACATCTTTTAATTTTTGTAATGATATCCAAGAAAAAAAGGCAATCAGGTTTGCACATTTTGGCTCTGAATACAAAAGGACCCAGGAGTTCTCAGCATCACTCTCCTCTTCAGTGCAAAAGCCTTCACTGCCTCTCCCTTGATGCCAAAATCAGAACTACTTCAGTAGGATGCCCTTATGTCTTACTTCGTCTTTGTCGCTTTGTAAATCAATGCTTTCACTTTTTTTGGTTTCAAAATGCCAGCAATAAAGCACAGCAATACCTGGCACAGGATGTGCTATGCATATACCAGTGCTTGTAAGATCTTAAAAGTGTATCTAAATTCTGAGCACCAGGCAAATGGAAGCATACTGGTGCACCTTTCCTGCCATTAAAAATGTCATAATTGTTCCTCAAGCATTTTGCTTTTCTGAATAACCTCATAATATTTCAGCTATCTGGCCTCTCTTGAGTCTTCACTAGAAAATCATTCTGCTGGATCATGTAGCATCATTAGTGTCACAGACTAGAAGGCAAGACAAGAAATCAGGTAAGGGTTCACCTCAGAAAAGGTGAACACTTTGTTTTACCTCAGAAAAGAAGAACACTTTGTTTTACCTCCTCAGTGTGAACACAAAAGGCCTCGGATTTTCCTTTTCACTCTATTAACAGATTGTCCATGGAGATGCTCCCCTCCTGCTACCAGTCTTGTGTTCCCCGGAAGAACATACTTGCATCTAGAAATATTTATGTGGAGATAAGCAAATGTACTGATCAGAGGAAAAGTTCTTCATCTGGGATTAGAACTCAGTTTTCTTTTTTGGCACAGATTGTTGTGAAGAGCCTGTGGCCAGCACTGGGAAGGATACTGGAGTGGATTAGGGACATTCTGCCCCTTAGTCCCTGCTGATGTCCTCAGGACATGCCATGCAGAGCAGGTCCCCCCTGGGCCCCACTGAGAGAGGGCTGTGAGGAATGACTGCCACAGCTCTGGGACAGGCACGTACCGCAAGACTGGGATAGGGGATGAAACCTGGCCTGAATTTGTTCCTGATACTGGGGCAAAAGAAATCGCACACTTCATCACACTTCACACGCTTACCCAACCAGGGACGACTTTCAGCCACCTAAAGCCAGCCTTGCACATATAATTGATGACAAGAGAGAGAAAAGTGGTCTGTGGAAGAGAACAAGGATTCAGGCTTATCTCTGAGAGAGTCTTATCTGTAGAACATCTTAGTATTTTCCACCACTCATTTCCATCAATAAAGAAATTCCTGATTTCCTCTCAGCTTTAGTGCAATAGTACTGCCATATCTTCAGATATTTTTCTAGTTTACACTAGGGACAGCTCTGTTCATTTTCATGTGCCTTAGAGATCACAGTCAAATCTACCCCTTTGCTCCCCCTGAACCTGCCTGCACTAGACCCTCTGCAGACGTGAGCCTCAAGGTCCCCCCAGCACTGCCTGGGGGTATCTTCGATATCCACACATGGGAGACACCTGCATTGCCAGCTTCACTGTGCCAAATGCCAGACAAGCCTAATAAGAAATGAAGCTCGTTCCTGAAATGACAGCAGGCCACAGAAAAGGAAGGTAGGGCACTGTGCAAGCAGGGCCTACTGAGCATCAGTGGGAAGTAGACTGGGGACAGAGAAGACAGGGTGACTCCAGAAAATTGCTGTTTCACCTGCTACGAGCCCACTGTTAATTACACAAGTCTAGACTGGGGGCATTAGAGGCCAATGCATTTAAGCCAGAAAGTAGAGGAGTACAAGCAATAAAGAGAATGATATTAAAGATATGAACTACCTAGCAAGGAGACTGAAAAGACCTATAAAAACAAGGAAAAGTGAGTTAGGTGGATTATTAAGGAAGCAGAAAGAGATATTGAGTATCAGAGCCACAGAGAAGCTCCCAAAAAGCACCGTGCGTCATGGACATATCTGCACCTGTCAGAAAGCAAACAAGACAATTACTCCACTAAAAATGATAGGGGTGAACTGGAGTTAGTAGGTGATGAAATGGGAGAATTTGTGAAGTTGTTTTTCTTCCTCCAGCCTCTTTGCAGGGAAGGGAGAGGCTCAGTGCTGTGACAGGGACTGTATCCCTCGCAGGGAGAGGGCTAGATGATGTGCAGACAGCAACAGAAGTGGTTCTGTAAAATAGGGAGTGGTCACCATCTTCCAGATACATGAAACACCAGGTTGAAGGAGCAAACACACCTAGCAGCTGCACGGGAAAGGCAGGTAACAAGCCAAAGAGCACGAGATCTAGGGAAGCTATTTTAAAATATGCAGCAGTAGTAGCTAAGGAACATCACAAAAGAGCTATTTTGTACAGTACCAGAAAACATTACTAGGTCTTAGCATAGTCCTGAGATAATTAGTGTTGAGGAGGCAGGCAGGCAAGCGGATGCCCTGCCAGCCACAGGGCTATGAGACTGGGGTGGTTTTGCCATGAAGCTCCATTTCACGGGCTGGTCCTGGCACACGCATGAAGAAAGGCAGGCTCGGCACACACAGGGAGTTGCAATCTGCTGGTAGCACTGCCATGGTAGCATGCTCGGGACAAACAAGTAAAGCTTTCTTCCCCTATTTCATTAAAGCTTCAGAAATAAACAAAGTATTCAAGGACACTTTAAAGTCCTTTAAAGTGTGTGGCACCTATACAGCAGGAAAATGAAGGGAGGGACTTATGCCTTAGTCTCTGATCAGGACTCCTCTGGATCTGTCACCACTTCTGCCTCTGTGCCATGGCACACAACGGAGATTCGTGGTACTTGTTGCTTTTCATTTATCATAAGAAATACTCGTGATTTTGCAGTGTCAGCAGACACTATCAGGAAGGTAGGAAAGGAGCAACTGAGGAACAGCCTCACACAGGAAGACCTCAGCGCAACTGGCAATCCCTTCTTGTCAATCAGCATCAAATCCACTCAAACAGGTGGAATTACATACGCCAAAAGAGAATCCAATCTGTTTAATTAGATCTGTTGCTTTCTTCATTAGCCCTTAAAATCCATTTTCCACACTGAAAGCAGATTTGCAGGGAAACCAGACAGAGAACAGAAAATGGCTCTATTTCACCTCTTCCTTAAGCTTGGGTGTCTAGGTGGTAAGTCACGGGCACTGTGTAATGATGTTGATATTAAAACCTTGGACTATTTGCAAAGGAAAAGCACAGTCCTGCACTAACCCATGCTCTTACAAACCCTTCTGCGTGGAGGTGAGTCCTACTAAATAACACTGCCCTCATAAAAATGTCCAGAAAGGAAGATGTACAAATACTCTAAGGCCTGATCTCCCCTACACTGTGAACCTTACAGGAGCTTTATTCACACTATGGCTGTATTCCCACATATACGTGCACAGGTTTGTCTGTTTTTGTTTGTTTGTTTGTTTGCCTTAGAAACAAGGCAAAGCTACATTTCAGACCAATTCCAAAATGTTAGTAGCCCTGTGCTTACTAAAAGCTGGGGCTGCACTTTCAGGTCTATGTGATCAGTTAGGGCATAAGTGCCCAGTGCTGTCATGCCCATTTAGTAGTTAGTTCATTGCCCATGACCCCACAGTCCATCCTTAACTAGTCCTCAGCTAGTCACTAGCGCCAGTGATCAATCAAGTGAAGTTGCAGCCTACGTGGCTGCAAGTCAACTTCTGTTGTGCCTACATGGACAGTAAAGCCTTTAGAGTAAGGACTGTATAGAGTGTGTCCACTTATTTTCAGCTTTCGTACCTGTTTCCACAGTAATGCTGCTGAGGCTCAATTCTCCAGGACAAATGAATGTCTTAAATTACACCTCCCACAAGCATTAGCTCAAGGGATTATATATGGCAAATTTACTACTGTTTCAATTTGTCTACAGAGAGATGAGGAACACGACTGCTTGTAAATAACAGGTTCAAAGACATAAATCATCATCCTGCTCCCATCCATCTGTCCCACAGACCCTAAAGCTAAAAATGTGCAGTTCATTGCCACATAGTTGTTACTCGGCTGACTTTCAAAGAGCGTAACGTGCATCTTCGTGTACCGGGGACAGATGAGGTCAGTCGTCTCATCCTTGGGCTAGGCATGGTAGAAGAGCAACACTGGCCAGCATGGAGCCCTTGCAGGTCCTGCATGCGCATCAGACAGACTTCTCCTCTCACTTGTGCTCCTCAGCTCTGCACATCAAGGGGAGACACTCAATGTAAACTAAACCCAGGTCTACGCATGTGGTCATTGCCCTGACCTTTCTCCTGAGCCCTCCATACAGGTGGTCCTCAGTATGAGAGGACCTGGCCTGAGGCCTAAGAGGAAATCCAAGCGCAGAGATCACTAGTACACAAGTCAGAGAGATCCAAAATCAGCAGACCCACACTCAGCTCTCCCACAGGTCGCCATTTGATTACAGGCAAGTATTTCCCCTCCCTTCCCTCTTTTGTGTCTCTTTTATCTTTGCCAAAGCGCCGAGGCTTAGCACATTGATTTCTGTCGAGAAGAGGGCAGAGGAGGCGCAGTTAGAAGGCAAAGCAGCGCTGCAAAGGCATGGTAACCAGCTGAGTGATGGGTGCTGCAGGCATGCTCACAAGTAAATAATAAATCTGCCTCTTCACTGATGCATGTTGCACAGCAACGAATTCCTTCCCCTGCTCACAGCGGCCGCTGACGTCTGGTGGCGCTCAGCGAAGCCCTGCTCCTGAACAGGGCACAGCAGCATGCAGCCCCACCACGCTGCCTTGACTTTGAAGAATAGTACAGTAGCTTTAAAGCTCTCAGACATTAAGACACCATCACTCACTGTCTCCTTGGAGCTGATGGAGTCCTTGCCCTGTGTGTTCTCCATTTAACAAATGTCACTGATTGTTTTACAACACACTCTGCTTAAAGGAGGAGGAATCTTTCAATTCAAACAGAACTGCGCTAGGTTTGAACAGCGAGGAGCCCTTCATGCTTGTTTAGGAGCAAAGCAGCCCTGTGGGATAAGGTCAGGAGGGCAAGTCCCAAGAGAAACTCCTCTGAACACAGGAATTTTCTATTGGAAGTGTCCAAGAGGGGAATGAGACCAGCACAGACCTGATGGGGAACCTCCCACACAGGTAGCACCTGCTCAACGATGGTGTTCTTTCAGCTTCCACATAATGGGAGATTAGTTGACATCAAATCATCATTATTTTCTGCAAATATTAATGTATTAATGTTATTAATCCAGGAGATAATGTGAAAGTCTGTAAATGCAGTCAATGGTAATCATGAACCTACATCCCAGTAATATTGTGAAGTACAATTAATAGTTATACTCTTCTTACTAGAGAAAAAAATGCTTTATCACAGCTAAGTGTATTTTAAATCTGGAATTGGACAGAGATAAAATGGTAGAGCCACTTTACAGTGTCATAATAACTTCCATTCCCAGTGCACAATGGATTTAATATCATTATCTAGAGAGAGTGAGTGCTTCCCTTCTTCTGAAATCATCCACTCTCCTTCTATGGTTAATCACTTTCTATGAGAGCTATTTGGAAATTATTTCCCCATGTGGAAACTCTGGATAAAAATAAGAACAGTCTGGTTTGGAATCAAAATCCTTAGTAGAAAACTTCTTTCTAACAAACTGCACAGAACATTTTATTAAAAATTTGGAGTTTTCTATTGAAAAACATCAGCTCTGAGGGGAGCACTTTTAAAGGAGAGCAGATATCCTCCATGAATTGCTTTTTCACGACATCAAAACTAAAATTTTCTACAGAAGAACCTGGCATTAGATCTCACCATGCACAGCACTGATCTCACAGCTACTGCAGCTGGTAAATACTCCAGAAGGACTCGGTGCCTAACAAACACTTCACTTTTTGCTTATGCTCCCACAAGACATCCTGGGTTACGCTCACTCCACCAAGCTCAGCCCAGGGAGGTGTATTTCGTAGAATCAGACCCTGGGCAAAGGGCACACAGCATTTCTGAACCCAGCTCCTTGTCCCTTCAGGATTGTGCCAGGGCAGTCTGACAATTACTAGCACAGGTTTCTGGAGGCAGAGGGATCCTCTGCAAACACAGCTGGAATGGGCTTTTTCACCTTTTAACCTAGGTCCAAACAACTTTCCCCTGAGCCCCTTCAGAGCTACCCATTTGTGAAATGGCTGTGTGAGAGAGGCACAGAAGGCAGAAGGAACTTGAATGCTATTCCAGCCTTAATGTAATAACAGAGGTGCTGCTCAGGAGTGATGTGCTCTCTGTGTCCCTCAGTCCCTCCAAGATCCCAATTAATACAATTCCATTAACTTCAGAAAGTGCATTAAGTAGTAATGCTCTGGGCCATTAATTCTAACAGCGTCAGCGTGCTCTTGCTATGACATTTGCTTTAATTAGTACTATAACCCACAACTTGACTGCAAGCTTTGCAGGTAATAACTCATACTGCAGTCCCCCATAAACAGGACTTTGGGTGTTCTCTGCTGGAAACTGTGACCAATAGGCATATAGTAAAAGATGACAGACAGTGAGACATAGAATTTAAAATGCAGCAAGAAAACACAAAGAGGTCTAAAAGGATGTCACTGGAGTTGTTATAACCCTCTGGACCTCTGTTACCCCCACAGGGTATGTGAAGCTTACAAACTGATGATTTATGAGGTTCTGAGGGGACGCACCAGAAAGCAACAGACCACAGACAGTGTCCTTGAATGGCATTAGTGTGCAGCAAGCTCTGCATACCTTGTAAAATCTTTATATGGCTTAGATCCAGTCAAAAACAATGTGATCCCTTCAAACTGAGAAGATCCTCACCCATTTTATGCCAAAGGACAGCCAGATACAGAAGGAAGGAAAGACATTTGTCCAGACTCATACAATATTTAAGGACAGAGATCAGACTTGTGGTTTAAGGAGGAGACAATAACCAGTGCCCTGTTATCCACAGCTTTGCTGGTGGGAGGCAGGACACAAACCTTGGGGAAGACCAGCACATCAGCAAGTTCTCGGGTGACATGCATGATCCCAAAGGAAACCTCTTGGTCACTATGCTGGCTGCCCTAGCAAAAGGTATTTGAAGGACTGAAGCAGAGTGCAATGGGGACTGCCACACATTCCACCCAGGAGAAGGAAATATATAAGCGCCTTCCCTTAATTCTCTTATTTCCTGCTATAGCTGATAGCAAAGCCCTAAACAAACAAGACCCAAGATCACTGTCACGAGACTCAGGTGAGTATGAAAGATAAGTATTTGAGGTAACTGGGCAGAGAAACAGGCAGCCCAGACCCTTCCAGCCAGCAGGTCCACGTCTGGTCTGGAGGTCACAACTCCAGAGCGCACCCCTGCATCGGGCCTTCTCAGCTGCCTCCTGCCAGCAGCAGCAGAACCTCCAGAACTGTCATCTTACTACCAAAATTTTCTTTTCCCCACTCAGGAATTCCAGCTAAGAGCAGCAGTACGTCACAGAGTAACCTCACCCAAAAGAGATCATTTTATGTTAGGGAACCTTACAGACCCACACTCCCTAAATCTTCAAAGTAATGAAAACAGTCAGCAAAGTAAATGTCATTACAGGAAGCCTTTTCTGAACAAATTAACCTGCAAGTAACCTGGGACAGAAAGAGCCGATGATGCACTGAACCTTCCACCTAAACTCTTCAGGGTAGTAGATTTTGGCCGGAGTTTCCTAAGGCCGAGTCTCCCTGGAACACGCAACCGTGCTAAAGGGCATTATCTCCACAGGACATACTGGGAAAAGTATCCTCCTAAGAGAGCAGAGATGGTGGTGGGCACAAGCCAAACAATCATACAGGAAGATGTATGGTTGATGGAGGGGCATGGAGTACTGATATGTGGAATATAACCAAAGATGTCAGCTCCTTCAAAGATGTTCTGCCTGCATTTAGCCCTTGAAAGCAACAGACACTTGGATGTATACCACATCTTCCAAATGTCACCTCATTCTCCACCTAGACATGACAAACAGATGTTCACGGTCACAACCCCTCTTGCAGCTAAATGAGATAATAAGGATGACTGAGAGATGCCAAAAAATGTTGTTCCCAGCCCATTCATTCCTTGTCCTTCCAGCTGAGACTGCCAAGAAGAGAGGTGCTGACTGCCAGTTAGAGTTTCTGAAGGCAACACTAGTCCAGAAACAATTTAGATGAGACCACACTACTCATTTTTCCCAGGACTTCATTTCCATCAGCAGGGAAGAAAAGGTAATACATCCCTGCAGGCCCTTGACGCTAAAGTCCAAGGGCCTCAATCTGATCTCAGTTATACTTGTGTAAATCAAAGCCTGTCTCTGCCACAGAGATGGTGACTTTTCACCACTGCAGTATTAATAAGGCCCCAGCTATTGCCTTCTCTGACAGGCACTCTGAAAGGAGATGGAAGATGCCTAGATTATAATTTATGGCCCATGCCCTTATGTATGTGAACTGGCCAATTGCTAAAAGAAAAGAAGAAAAAGCCTTGTGGTCACAGGGATCTCTTGGGTGGTGCAGGAGCTGTAGGAGGCCATCCCAGTAGACCCAGAGAGAAGAGGTTAACACAGGGGGAAGCAGCATCAGTCCCAAACTCCCACCTCCTTGGATTTCACATGTTATTTCACATGGGTTTGTGCCTTCCCTCCAGCTCAAGGTTCAAGCCACAGGATTTCCAAACAGCTCCCTGACCCTTCACACTTTAGGATGACTGAAAGAGACTTGACTTTTGCTTTGACTTTTGCTGTCAGCAAGGTTTTTCTTGGGCTAGTCCAACTCCATGAACTGTGCAGCCTGCGAGATCTACAAGACACTACAAACCACCCTACCTTCCCCTCAAGTACAAGGCCCACTTCGAAGCAAGGCAGTCATTTAACACCACTCATGTTTTAAGGGAAAGGTAGTGGGTGTTTGTAAGGCTCTTCTTCTACTATCTCCTTCTGAGGAAAGGAGAAAAGCGGATGCATGTAAGAGATGCGAGTCTCCTCCCTTCAGGTGGGTCTAAACGGTAGACTGGTGCTTCACTACCATAGATGAGCTGGATCTCCAAAGGCTAGTTGGAAGAGGCGGCTTCAAATTCAAATTCAAAAACAACTTCTGGTCAAAATCACCCATAAACTTCAGCAAGTTCAGCCTGGATTCTGACGGGGTGGCAAAGGCCCAACCTTGCAATTTTCCACCCATCTGCTGAGAGAAGTTAGTCACTAAACAGAAGTGCCACTTGCTTCAGACACACGTAGTAGGCTCTGGAAGACATCAGCTCTCATGTATAAATTACTACAAAATGGAGAACCTAACACTGAAAAAAAAAAAAAGAGGGGGAGGAAATAATATGAGAAGCTTTTCTTGGTTCATGACTGGAACAGCTACTGTCATTTAAATTTTATTAGGAAAGATTAAAGGGAGCCTTGGAGTGAAGCTGCTATGATGAAGTGGTCCCAGGGTCTCTATAACTGTGATTGGCACCATACTGATTTGTCAGCCTGGCAAACCTGTGACAGTTATTACACTGGTCCTAAAACACATCTTGCAGCCTGAGGTGAAATAAAAAATGGGGAAGAAATCTCCAGAACCCAGGGAAACTCAATCCATTTGGGAAGAGATATATATTTATCTCAGCATTGAATTTTTAAGTTCAGAGATGGAGTGGACATTCAATAGTGCCAAATCTGCGCAGAGACGTCCCGCCTCGGAGATGTCTCTTTACCCTGGCCTGCACATTAAGCCTGGTACATGGCTGGTCCATAGCTCCCCTTCCCTATAGAAGCAGGGACCCTGGAAGGCAGGAGGGAACAGGCTGAAAAGCCTCTGATCAGTCCAAGATAGAGCCCACCATGCCCAGGAAGTGGCTGTTCCTGTCTCCCCAAATGGCTCCACGCTGGTCTAAGCTCTGGTTTTACATCTCTCTCTCTCCATCCTCAGCGGAGATCCTCAGCCCTGGAGAGAGGCATCCCCTGGCAGTCCCAAATTCCCGCTTCCAGGTTGCCAGCCCTCACAGTGCAGCTATAAAAATCTCAGCTTCTGCCAGCTGCTGCCTTTGGCAGCTCTGCCTGCCCTCGAGACACCTTTTGACGCATGCAACCCAGTCCCTGACCGTTATTACCCTGCACATCGCAGTGTTATCTCCAGCCCCGAGAGACTGTGCCTGCCTGAGCAGAGTTAACAAACAGAAACATAATGAGCCCTCCTCCCCACCCCAAAGTTGAAGGTGAGATCCCTTTTTAATAATAGGGCATTTGGAAGGATTTATAGGCGTGAGTTGTCTCAATACACAAATGACAGCATCAATCTGAGCCAGACGGCTGAGGAGGAAAGCGATATACCTGCTAGGTGAGGGGAATGCTGATGTAACGGCCCAGACAGCAGGGGCTGCAACGGGCAGGAGCCCAGGTTTCTAACTTCTCGCCTGGTGAGAAGGGTGATAGCCGGCAATAAATACAAAAGAAAAACTGCATTCCACATCCCCAGAATGCTTGGCTTGTATTTTAGGACAGACCACACCACTTTGGGTCCATCCCTTCCTGTCACAGGGACTCTCTGCCTGCTGCTTCTGTATAACTAGAGGTCTTCACAGGCCACTTCCTCCAAAGAAGCCTCCTGCAGTCCTGGTTGCCTCCCACAGCCCGTCACTTCTGCACAGGGGGCAGATGCAGAGCACTCCACATGCCATAGTACCCATATCGGTATGCAGATCACCACGTGCTGAAAGCCCTAACATTCCTCTGCCAATTCAAAGGCCAAACACCCTGGCCAAAGCCCATTCGTTTTCTTGTTCAGAACTGTAAAAAACAGAGGGTGGCATAGTTGCAATACCTGCATTTTTTAAAGACACCATGAGCTTTGAGGCAATCAAATGACAAGCGAGCATAGCCTGCACAACACCACACATGAACTCAGGAAGTGCTCGGGCAGTTGGTATCTGACCATAGGGAGCTCCAAGGTGCAACTCACAACACACCTGCACTGGTCTACCACAGTTTCTACCCCTACATACACGAGGGGAAGAGCTGCAATAGCAGAGCAGGAGATACGGTCCAAGGACAACACGGCACAAGATGCGCCGGAAAGGGTCACACGTTTGAGAGACCATTTGTATTCCCAGTGCTTGATCTGCAAAGTCAAGCAGAAACGAAGTCTTCCCATCCAGAAGGATTCTTTTAATTCACCCAGGGATCATTGCTTAATTTGAGCAGGTCAAGGGTTCAGTATGCTGTGTGCTTACCTAGTTATTTAACAGATACTGCCTACTACAGACAGCTTGAAAGGAAACATATGCTATGTATTTTCAAAGATTTTCAGCAAGTCTTCTGGGTAATGATCCCAATTTAGAACTTATCTGGAAACTAGAGAAACCTATTGATTTGGGAGTTTAATTGTCCTATTCCATTAGCTATTGCATGAACATGAACATACTGTACAGTAAGTCCTGCATTTCATTCCTGTGGCTCATCTTGTAAAACAAGTGCAGGACAGGAAATGGGATCCCAAAACACAGTAAATTTTGCAACTTGGAAAAATGACACTTCAAAACAAAATCAAAGCCTCTCAAACCTTTTTGGAAAGACATGCATGTGTACTCCAGTACACTCTACAAGTGGAACAGCTCCAGTAAAACATGTTGAGCAATATCTACCTGAGAATGCCCCCAAACCTGGTGCATAAAGTAAGGATACATTGATCCAAACTTATACTCAGCAGTTTCTCACATCTCTGACCCCAGAGACAAATGCTGTAACTATCACGCTATCCATTGTAATAGAATCATTAAGGTTGGAAGGGACCTCTAGAGATCATCTAGTCCAACCCCCCTGCACACGCAGGGTCACCTACAGCATGTGGCTCAGGTCTGTGTCCAAGTGAGTTTGGAAGATCTCCAGAGAAGGAGACTCCACATCCTCTCTGGGCAGCCTGTTCCAGGGCTCTGTCACCTCCACTGCTAAGAAAATTTTCCTTAAGTTCCTGTGGAACTTTTGGTGCTTCAGTTTGTGGCCATTACTTCTAGTTCTATCGGTGGCCACCACTGAGAAGAGGCCGGCCCCATCCTCCTCACTGCCTCCCTTGAGGTCCTTATAGACACTGATCAGGTCTCCTCTCAGCCTTCTCTTCTCCAGGCTGAACAGGCCCAGCTCTCCCAGCCTTTCCTCTTAGGGCAGATGTTCCAGGCCCCTGATCATCCTCGTAGCCCTGCGCTGGACTCTCTCCAGCAGCTCCACATCCCTCTTGAACTGGGGAGCCCAGAACTGGACACAGTACTCCAGGTGTGGCCTCACCAGGGCTGAGTAGAGGGGCAGGATCCCCTCCCTCGACCTGCTGGAGATGCTTTTCCTAATGCACCCCAGGATCCCATTGACCTTCCTGGCCACAAGGCCACACTGATGCCTCATGGTCATCTTGTCATCCACCACAATGCCCGGGTCCCTCTCTACAGAGCTGCTCTCCAGCAGGTCAGTCCCCAGCCTGTACTGGTGTCTGGGGTTATTCCTCCCCAGGTGCATGCAACTGTCTGTCTGTATGTCTTTGATCCAAACAGAATTTAATCGAAACTACCTCTTCTTTTGAGAAGTATTTTCTGAGCAAAACTATTTCATCAAAATATTTTCAGCCACTTAAAGTACAACAGCTCAGACCCTTCCTTGTATTGTGCAGACTCTGCAATTTAGAAGATCAATAGGCAATCTTTGCCTTTGTCACTCGTTGCAGTGACAGAAGCTTTTCTGCTGCGCACTGACTCCCTTCTTCCTGGCTGCTTTTAACAACACTTCTGTCTCCAGATTCTCTTTGCTTCCCTGCACTATGCATCTCCTACACGGGACAGGCCAGGGAGAACAAAAAGAGGGCTGAAAATACACCTCTCTTACCGAACAGAAACCTGAAGTCTCAGTCGCTTGGCAGGGCAAAACGAGCAAGCAACAAAGGCACTAACTTTCCTTTAGTAATATCCAGAGTGAAATCCAGCCCAGCAGAGCCAGCTGTGAGCACAGAAATGTGCTGTGAGCAGTCAGCTTGGCCATGCACACTCCCACATGGTGCAGGGCTGAGCACATCTCCCTGTGCTCTGCAAATTGCACCTGACACAACCTCCAACACTCCATTTTCCAGATCACTTTCCTCCTTCCTGTCTAGCACCTCCCTTGCAGCTGGAGAGCACCTTGACGGAGCTCACACTTGGGATTTAGCTTTGCTTTCAGTGCCACTGCATGGCCAGCCAGGGGACTGGCATTTGCTCCACTAACTCTTCATCTGCCCACTGCAAAAGCAGTGTTAGAGACTTGCAGTCCAAGGACACAAAGTCAGTATCAGCCCACTACAGAAGTGTCACTGCTCATCATGAATAACTGCTGCCTCCTGCGTCAGGGATGTACAGACACCCAACCCAGTCAGCATGAAAGATTCCTTTGTCATGGACATTCCCAATTTGATGGATGAGCCAGGCACTGAAGCTGATGTTATCCATGTGTTCCAGCTAAAAAGACATTTTGTCATTCCTGGCCATAAATAAGCAAGTCCTTACAGGAAGATACCTCAGTTTCCCCCTTAGCACACTCAAACATAAGAGAATATAGCCACCAAGTCATTCTCCCTCAGTTACAAAAATAAAGCTTTTCAAGCTTTTCCACTTCCTGACATCAAGACCTCAGAGTCACCACTTTCTTGGGAAAGCACTGGAGCACTTTCTCCCTCTTCCTCCAGGCGTTTAGGGCTTATTACCAAACTGACAGACAGACAGGGTTTTCCTGCTAGAAGCTATTTCATAGGACAATCCATCTGCAATTCAAACAGCTTAGAACACAGCATGAAGGCAGCACAATTTATCTTAATTGAAAATGGCTCCAATCTGGCACAGTTGGTCTTAGAAAGCCAGTCTCCCTCCCAGGGTTATTAGAGTTAAGCAAAGCTTTGAGTCACTCTGAGTGCATGGTGTGAGACACCAGGCGCTTGCTACCCGTGTGGCAGAGAACGCAGCCCTCCGGACGGTCACTTGGTGTCGTACACATAGAGCCCTGCCAGCTGGGGAGCTGAAGGATAAGAGACACCAGTTTTAAGCAGTTCTTTGGCTGAAACTTGGGGCTGGTTCTCTGCTTCACTCCAAGGTGGGTGCCAAATTCATCCCTGCTAGTGAGAGCAGCTCTGTAACTCTGAGATAAGGGAAGTGTCAGAGAGTCCTGTCATCAGCCCAGGTTTATCGCACAGAAGACTCGGGGATTTTGAGATGGCGACTGAGCCAAAAATAATCCTAACACATAAAACAGGCTGATGCCAAAACAAGACAGTTTGAAGCTTCTCTCAGGGTTCTGTCAGCTCCCAGCCCTTCTCCTTGTCCAGGTCACATTAAACATCTCATTTCCATGACTCCTTTCCCAGAGACTGTAGTGATTTAAATTAAAAAAAGAAATCTACAAAACATGTCACATTTGATTCTGATGACAGAATGAAATGTTCCCTGAATAAGCTCCTTCTCTACACTTTCGGTCTGAACAATTCACCCAGGCTCACAAACAATTTCATTCCACAAAATTGTATTTTTCAGTGAATTAAGTATTCCTCAAAAAGCATTCCCCCTCTGCTGATGACCTCTGCCATTTTCTCCTTTGTTGTAGTAAGTGATAAAAGCGGACTACATAAGAGCAAAACACTCCTTCACATGACCTCTAGACAAGCAATTTCACTGTCAGCCGCTTGTTCATGTTAGATACCTGCTCCTCCAGCTTTAAAGACAAGAAGGTTCTCCAAAGAGAGGAACTGACTTGCCTATAGTCACACTGAGTCAGTGGCAAAGCCAGGAAGATCTCTCACATTGCTACTCTCCACTTGAACCACAGACAAACTTGGGAAGTGATTTATTTCTACAGTTTCCCGATTCAACAGAAGTGCCACCACTGGGGTTAATGCAAGGAATAATCATTAGCAGACATCTCAGAGCTATGCCTAAAAGCACCTGCGACGTTAGCATCGTGCTAAATGGCATACTCACACCTCGTGAGCAACAGGCCTACAAGTGTAAAGGTTACAGTCGGAAAAAACAGATGAAGGACAAGGAAGATCAGCCCCTTAGGAATGCAGAGAGAAGCACTAAGTGACTCCAAAGTTGCATGGAGAGTTCATGGAAGAAGATTCATTACACATTTTCACATCATCAGACCAGCATCTTATCTGGACCAGCCCTCTCTTCTAAATTATATTTATCTAGGAAACCATAACTGACTTTTGCAAATCTCCCCTTTCTCAACAGATACCACAGAGACTTTCTTCCTTACATCGCTGAGTGCAAACTACCTCTTCCCATGAAGATCCAGCCAGATCGGGGCAAAGGGTGTGGGGATGAGCTTTGTTTTTGATCCATTGGATAAAAAACACAGAAAGTTCTGGATATGTTGATGCTGCATGAATTGGGGAAACGGTGACACAGTGCATCCTTTCTAATGCCAGGTCTGTGGAATCTCAGCGTTATGGCTAAATCCTGCTCCTTAGAAGGCCGAATGCATTCAGTGTTTACCAGCTATCGAATCTGACACCCTTTTCCTCAGGGAACATTGAATCCAGGAGGCTCTTTTGGACAAACAGGAAGACCTGCACTAAACATCTCCCCCTAGACTCTGGTCAGGCCGCCGCAGACAGGTCGAGGTCCACCAGAACCCAGCGTGCCTGGCTGGCACAAGCCAATCGCCACCTGTAAAGACGAGGCAAAGGCAGCACAGCAGCACCGCTCCCTCCGCGCTCAGAGCCGTGTCGAGGAGGCAGCTCGGGACCCCGCCGGGACCCGCGCGGGACACGGAGGCACGAGCGGAGCGCCCGTCCCACCGCCTCCACAAACCCAAGTGCTGCCCGCCCGCACCACAAGATGGCGCCGGCCCCGCGGCGGCGGCGGGCGGGAAAGCGGCACCGGCAGGGCCGAAGTCTGCGGCGGGGCGCGGGCAGCCCTGGCCTTCCTGCCGCAGGGGCACCATCGCGCCACAAAAATGGACAAATAAAGACGGCCTTATTTGAGACTTGGGGCTCTGCAGTGGCCTCCTCGGCTGGGGGTGTGGAGGGTGCTTGGAGAGGAGGCGCTCAGCCAGGCACCATGTCCTGGGCTCCATCGTGGCCACTCATGGGTGCACTGTCTACCATGGACTCTCCATGGGTGTCCCTGGGCCATCAGAGGTCTTTCACAGGTGGCCTCTTCACTGTGGGTGTCCCTGAGCCACCAGTGGCATCTTATGTGTGGCCCCTCCACTGGTGGTCCATCCACTGGCAGCCCCTCCATGGGCGTCCCTAGGCTACTGGTGGCCCCTCACAGGTGGTCCCTCCACGAGTGGGCCCTCCATGGTGGCCCGGGCTCTCCATGGCCTTTCCACCACATCCCGCCACAGCCAGGCATCATTTCCAGAGCGCAGCCCTGGCCCTCTGACACCTGGTGATCCGCCAGGGAAACTTTCACCCTGCATGAAACTCAGGATTAGGCAAAGTGGAAACTTCAGCTGGCAGGATTAAGCCATAACTGGAGGAGATCAGGACATTTGTTAGTTACAGAGCAAGTTTTCTGGCACCTGACAGAGCCGTTTTGGCAACCCATGAGCAAAAGGGCCTGTACAGGTCTAGGCCTGGCTCTGAGACCCAAAGGTATCTGCCCTTGCTTTGGTCCAAGCTGCCAAGGACCAGCACACGCTCTGTGGCCCCGCACACGAGTGTCACTGCTGACCAGCGACAAACAGCTCTTTGAAACACTGTTGAGCAGTCAGCAAATGGCAGCAACGCGGATTTGGTTTTCAGGGTGTTTTTAGGCTTTGACAAGAGCTCTGTCAAGGAAGGTTTGATGTGACAGACAGGATTAGATGCTTGCAACAGCCGTCAGAAAACATGGGAGAAAATATCCACTTACAAACAACAGAAATGCAGCATAAAGGTTTTTTCTGCATGACTGGTTCTTTGGAAATGTGCTCCTGTTTATCTGCAATAGCCGCCCATGGGAAGTGAGTCCTTGGGAGTCAGAGCAGTCTCCAGTGGAGCTGAGGGAGGGAGATGCTTCCCTCTGCAAGTGCTTCGCATCTCTCTCGCTCAGACACGGATGCGTACACATAAATCAAGAGCAGAGCAATTTTTCAACAATAGCAGGCAATATCGCAAGACAAACTGAAATACCAAGAGCATTCATAAAAAAAAAAAAATCAGGAGAAGAGCAGAGATGTTGAACATCAGCTTTCCCTCAAAGATGGCAAGACTGTGGGCACCTGCTCTGTCTGGGGCCTTGCCTGAGCACTGAAACACTTTCCCAGCTGGAAGAACAAAACATGGGACTATCCTTCAGCAGGGAGAAGGCTCCTCGCAGAGCCCACAGGCATGGCTGTGTGGGATCTGATGGGGAATCAGCTTGATGAATACACACACACAGCAGGAGTTTGGCTCTTTGTACAACCACTGCCAAAGCCCCCTCAGGAGAACACCTCCATTGGCAGAAATTTCAAAAAGCCCCACTCTATTTTTTTATCTTTTTTTTTTTTTTTTAATCCCTTCTAATAATAGACTTCAACAGCCAGATGCCTAATTCCCAGCATTCTGGTTAGAGAATCTAACAGCACCTTGTTTTCCCAGGCAAATGTTAAGAAATATGTTAATAAAAAGTCATGCCCTTGGCTGCCCCATGGCATAATCTTGAGATACTCTCTGAGCTCAGTGAGTCCTGATACATACAGAAATCAGCTCTCATGGGTCAGTTTCCTGCTCCAAGCTTCAGAGAAACTCAGTGCTTTCCATCCAGGGCCTTGGATAAACAGTCTGCCTTCCTCCATAATTATCAAACTATGGTTGCACAAGAAGAAAAAGTATGCAGCATGCTAAAATAACAAGTTTAAGACTAGAACATTGTGGGAAGAGGCCCCAAATCAAATTGCTTCAGATTTCCTTGTAAAGCAAGAGTCAAAACACTTCTGAATACAGCACCATGCTCTGTCGCACACTTCAGTCTCCCAGTGGCAAACATTTTTCCGCATCCAGCAAGGTCCTGTGTGTACCTCATCAGCATTTGAATGCAGCTCTTTTGGAAAAGACTGAAACTCTTCTTGCTCAGGTGGGAGCCAAAGGTTAGAGGCTCAGTTTAAAAGAAGCTCCGTGGGAAGGAGGCCAGCGCTGGCTGTGGCCTCCCCACAGCACCATCTGGAGGTCTTTCTCCAAGGTCACCAAAGGACGGGGCCACCCTCAGCTGCACCCACGCGGAGCTGGCGCTGAGCCTGCCAGCCAAACCTCCAGGAGGAGGGATGCTCCTTTCCACCCGCCTTTGGCAGCCCAGCTGGGGCAGTGTGTGGGGAGGACCTGTCCCGCTGGCAGTCATCAAAGGAGCGAAGTGCCGAAAGACCAACCCAACCAATCATGAGAAATAAGCAGAGAATGAGGACTGCAGATGCAGCTGTGCATATATCTAATTCGAGTGGAAGCGAGATGACAACTTTTTGGTGCACTGCCGCTCGGGAATTTGTAAATTCAAGTTGTCATTTTGGTTCCATTAAAGTTGTGAGAATGATGCAATTAATTTAAAAGGTGATTAGAATTTTAAATCCATTTTATTAACCTGAGGCTTTCAAAACCATTGTAAATGAAAAATGAAATTTATTAACCATCGCACTGAAGAATTCCTTTTCCTAAAAATTGCTCTAAAATTGTCTTCATCCTGTTGAAGTCAAGACCAGAATTTTCTGCACCAAATGCTCTTTCTTCAGAGCTGTATCTCAGCATACACACACAAGAGTGATAACAGCAGGCCTTGCAAACACATGGTTTTATCTTAGCACAGCTAATACATTGCCAGCGAATTCCTGGAAATTCAAAGCAGCCAGGCCTCAGACCCCATTCACACATGTTGTTTGTGATAAGAAGCCACACTTCTTTTCTGTATTTATGTATCTGTTTGTAAGTGTGACTGAACAGGTAAGTTATTTTATTGCTAAATACATTCTGACCCTCTAATTTCTTCCCAATCCAGTGTCAGCTAGATTTTAGCTTGCCTCTCTGAAAAGATATTTTGGCACCACCACTCACAAAGAGCCATCACACTTTATTTTGGAGGAGGCTGAATTATGGCTGGAGATGAATAAATCTTATGCAATCTATACAAGGCCTCACAATTCAATGTTTAATTGTATCATACTCTGAAAGCCTCAGAAAGCCTCAGGTGAAGCTATTGGAGAAAGCCATGCTCTAATTTGCAGGGTGCTATTTATTTATTTATTTGTTTGTTTTTATGAACTAGAAATTTTAAGAACAGGACCAAGCTCTAATCAGAAATACCCAATATTAAACTGTCATTAACCCTGCATACAATTTTGCAAAGCAGACTAGTCTGAATATCTGAAATTGTACATTTGCCAAATTCATTGGGACATGCCTTTTCAGAAAAATACTGTTTTGAAACAGTTTCTAATGAGTCATTTTGGGCCACAGATAAATTGTTTCTGCCTCAAGGGATTGCACTTGTGTATATCAGATACAACTGGCAAAGATATATCCCAGGTTTGCTATTTATCCTCTTTTTGTGAGGGCTCCATGCAAACCCAGCCAGACCTGGCCCAGGGTGTCATGTAGACAGGGCACCCTAGGATCAGAATTCGGACCTTCTCTGCTCTCGTGGTCCCTTCCAGCACTCCCTGGGGCTTCAGCACAGCCTCTTAAAAGACTCATTTCTTTCAGTACAAAATGGGAGCAATGCTTGCCTCCTGCTGGGATGGGTTAGTCAGCACAGCCTCGCCTAATCCTGCTCGCCCACCCTTCAGTTGTGACTCAAACATTTGCATTTTATCCTTTTTCTTTGCTGGTTGAATGGGGAGCAGCAGAGGCTGTGAGACCACGTGGCTGGGTAGGTTGTGTCCTGACAGGACTCAAAGCTTGGATGGGTGACTAACACAGTCTCAGGGCATAAGGGACTACCACGGGCAGGTCCTGTGGTTGGGTTGTCCTTCTGACCTGCTCTTTCTTCAATCTTTGCAAGTGGCACCTTCAGAAAGACTGGGCCTGATCCCCTTTGGTCAGAAGGGAAACAGCAATGACACAAAACACTACTGCATTAACTGGACCAATATAAAACAGCACCCTAAGGAGTAGGTGAGAGGGAGCCATCTGCACGGGTTATGGACACAGGGTCTGCCTCCCATCACAACTGTGTATCTGCAGAACAGCTCCCGAGCTGCCCAGGGCCAAGTTAAGGAGATAGAAGAACATGTGGCTCTTCCCAGCAAGGACCTTCTGAAGCCTTCAGGGCATCTCCTTGCTCCACCTTAGGCACTGAGCCTGGTTTCATCATGTCGTATCCCTGTCCAGGAGGGTGTCCTAGCCCAGGAAGCTGGCCAGGGGGTTGGTTGTGCGGCGGTGTCGCCGCAGCAGAGCCTGGCAGCAAGGAGTCCTGCTGCTGAGCCACGGTGCAGCCTCGCACAGACACCTCACTTTCCTGAGGAGTGACCTTAACTTTCCCCTCCTGACCTAGCGCCCTGCCTCTATCTCTGGGAGCTGGAAAGCCCTGAGAGGTAGGAGCAAGCTTGAAAAGACAGCTTTCATTAAGCTTGGAGAACCCATTTAGCTCTTGTGCAGCCCTTCCTCCTTGCCGGAGCTGCATGAGGTGCAGAACACAGAGCCGCCAGGCGGCCCCTGCAGCCGAGCGGTGACATGCGGCAGGAGGCCCCCGCCTGCACAAGCTCCTGATAAGAACCAGGAGGCTCACGAGCTCCTGCAGCAGCAGGGAAGGGGTTGCAGCCTCTGCATTTCCAGTAACCTACACGCTTGACCCAGGCGTGCTCTGGAGGCCACAGAGAAACCTCATCTCCATCCACCAGCACATCAAACCCATCCCACAGGTGCTAGTTATTTGCCAACCTCCCGTCATAGCACAGATCCCATTTAACAGAGACCACCTGAGAGCAATGATCCTGCAAGAGGGCACAGGCAGCCTCATATGTATTTTTTTAGATTTAGAGATTTATGCAGCGTAAGCACTTCTAGTTTCAGAACAGAGGTCATTCGGATCAAAGACTCTGGTGTAACATGGCAAGTTCTTTGGCTTGTTCAGCTTCAAGGCTCTCTATGGAGTTATAAGTAGAGTCGAGACGTTATTAAAAAGTTAACAAGTTTTTCTCTCAGGGATCTCAATTATTCACCTATGAATAGCTGTTGTTTCATTACCAGCAGGGAGTCAAACAGAAAGTGCAAAGGCAGGGATGGGTTCGAAGTTTTTAGCAGACGTTTCGTTTTACAAATTAATGGGGGTAAAAATTCCCCATTGAGTTCGATAGACTGAGTCCTTCCAGGTGGCACTTTCTACAATACATTCATGGTGAGAACTTTTTAAATAGCATAACGGTCTTAGGTCCTCAGCTAAACCCAGAAACAGATGAGCATCCTGGTGAAGGATATCAGGGGAAAGCCCAGCTGTATTCATAAGTGGGAAAGCCACTCAAACTCTGCTGATCAGAGTGGAGTTTCCCCCACTTACACTAAGGGCACATTTGGTCAATGTTTCTATGGGCAAGTATTTATGAAAAGAAATTAATTACTATTGGTAGCGTACACAAAGGGAAAAAAGCTGGGTCATAATGCAGTGCAGAAGTGGAGGTTGTTGCACATCATGATGGGAGAGGGCCCCTTTCCAGAGCCCTTGCTGAAGAACAGCTAATCCCCAAATAACTTTTCTGGCTAACACTCTGAATGGCCCATTTCCTTGTGCTGCTGGTTTGCTCTTTCTGTCTGTTCTTCTAATGCCAAGCTGTCTGAACTAGATGATTTTTTTTTGCTGCAGGAGGCAGGTGTACCTGTATGCAGAGCTGCTGATGCTACTGCAAAGTTTATTTGCAGCTGTGATCTGTTGTTGCTTGTGCTACAGCCTTGTCCCAGGATTTGAGTCATGCATCTTTCCTCCCTCTTTATTCCAGCAGAATCAGAAACTGGTGTCCTCAAAACAAAACAAAAAAAAATAACAACAACAAAAAAAACCCTGTTTTTACTCAAAAGATGAATCTTAACTGGATATTGGCCTTGAAAAATGTCTTAGCTCTTAGGAACACTCAAAGGTGGAATTTAGCACTAGCGTAAACAGTTGTATCAAAACACAGGTAAAAGCCTGAATCTTTTCATAAATTAATGGCATGCAGCAAAGCAGGTATAAAAAAAGAAACTGGCTAGAAGATGGTTTGCTGCACTAGGGACCCATGTCACTAGGAGAGCTGTACATGAGAAAGTCCACCAGCATTTATCCCAGAAGCTGTGGCAATGAAAAGGTGTGGGAGAAGACGGGCTTTGCGGACCTTACTGGAAACTCAATACATTGAGGATCTTAAAAAAAAAAAAAAAAAAGATATAGCCAATTAGGAGAGCTCAAGTTTAATTCTACTGGTTGCTATGAGGTTATTGTGACACTATTTTGCAAGAGCACTGAAACTGGTAGAACAAGACACACAGCATGTGGAAGTGAAACTGGAGAGATTAAAGAACAGTTTAGGTTGTTGCTGGGTCTTCTTTAATTACCTTTCTAAGACACTCCACTTTTCTTTAGGCAACAGCATGAAGAAGGCTTCATCTCCTAGAGGGAACAAATAATCCTCTGTCACATGTAAGAACACCTAGGGAAACATGCCAGCTATGAGGTTTCAGGAGACAAACCCAAGCTGCATAGGAAAGACGGCATAGGGGAGAGGAGAGATGGAGAACAGGTTCTGTTACAAGGGCCCCGTTTAAAGTGAGTTGAGAGAGGTCTCAGCTGCTAGCTCACCAGGTACATGTTGTACAGCAACAAAGCCCTCTCTGTTGGATGAAAGGCCCCTTCATCTTTTCCTCCAACCTCCACTCCTTCCTTACCACAGCAGAGGGACTTGCTTTTCACAGAAGCAAAAAAAAAGAGAAACATACTAATTTCTTCTGTGGATTGGGAAAGCCACAGAAACAACTACAGCCCCAGCCCTCACTGCTCCCAGAGCTTGCTTCAACTACAGCAGAGGCAACATAGTTTTTATGAGAACCCTGTAACATATCAAGCTGGTATCTCTGTTTAGAAGCTGAGCAGTTCTCCCTGCTGGCACAAACTCTCCAAGAGTCTTCTCTCCAACTTTTCATTAGTTCAGCCCACACCTGGGTTTCAGTACCTCCTCATCTGGATTTCTCATTCCTCCTATCTCCATGAAAACAGTAGAAATATACATTATATAAATAAACAAACAAACAAAAAATCAAAGCAAAGAAGAAAACCTTACTCGAGGCTTCTCTATTCCTAATGCTTCTTAAATTTCTTTGGAAAGAAGAACCTGTGTCTTCTTAGACTGTGCTTGGCACCTTGCTGATTTAGCTAGCTGAATGGCATGAGAGAAGAAATTCAAATGCAGTTTAGGAACCATCCTGAGCTAATCCATCTGCTCTTTCTTCCACTGGGCCTCTTCTCTGCCTGCTCTAGGCAATCGTTACCTCTTCTGTTTAAAAAGCATTCAACTGTTAGGCTGTTCTCAGAAATCTTCCTGCAGAAATTCTGAAGAAAATCAAAAAGCGTTGGCCAGGAACGATACAATGATTGTGAACAGAAAATTTTGTCAATCAAAGCAAACTATTATCTGAGGTGATCTGTTCATGTTTGATTTCTCATTAATCAGTCAAAAGAGACCCAGCAACCCACAGTTCTTAGAAATACTGTTGCTCTGTTCTCAAGATGATTCGCTGACAGTCAGCATAGAAGCCACTTACTAAATTTCTTTAATTTGAAGAAATCTCATCTCCCTTCAAAATAAAAAACAAAGCTCATGCAATAAAGCTGATCATATTATATGCCTTAATAGTAAATTCTCCAATGTGCTGTGTTCCAGTCAATATTAATGTCGTGATTTTGACAATCTGTTTTCAACAACCCATGCCTAAATATCAAAATGATTTTCAGAGATTATGCAGAAAATAAGATCATTGCTTGTCAAACAGCTTAAAAAAATGCATAGAATTGATTAAGATAGATGTTCATAATTTAGACTTCCAAAAGGCATGTTACAGCATTATGGAGAAGGACCTCCCAAGTGTACTTAATGTAGACATAAAACCCCAAGGAAATGATAATCCCACTGTGAGTCATGGAATACACTGGTGCCAAGGCTGCCCTAAAGAGACTGTAGCCTGTCCACCTGCCCCAAGTTAGGATCCACAAAATGCAAGAGTAGGACAGAGATCTTTTTGATGTTCAAAATTTCTATACAAAAATTGGAAATTATCAGGCAAGGTATTTATAATTGGCAAGAACATCATTTCAGGACTTATCCAGGTTTGAACACTGCAACCCTGAAGCTGTAGTTACTGGAAAATTTCTGCACATGTCAGGTTCTGCAAAGAGAAAAAGCTCAGATGAGCTGTTGTTGTAGGAGTACTCAGCACTGCAGTAGTGATAAGACTGAAAAAACTGAAATTTTCAGTTGCATTTGGCACAGAAGGTGTTTTGGATTTAATCGATGATATGCAGATGTGCCTCAAATCCAAAATATGCACATAACTTTACTATAATGACTTAAAAAGTTGTACGTCAGTGATCATTATTTTCTAAGTGTACGTACCACTTAAAAGTACATACACATCATATGCTTTATAGTACTGGGTGTAAAGACAGAGTAGCTGAGAGTCAGGCAAGAAAGTCAGATATGTTTGAGAAGAATATTCTGAAGTAGGCAGAGTTTACAGTAGTCACAAGAACCTGAACCATTTATTGATTTTGCTTGTTTCTAGTTAGGCTGACAGGATGGGAATAAAATTAATTTTATAGAAAAGGAATTTCCAAATCAGGGTCTAAAAAAAAGATCAAAACAAATCAAAAAAATAGATAGCTTTTTCTATTGATAAAATACATCACTTCATCCTCTTCCGAAAGTCTCTGCAACCACTTTCTAATTGCTATCATTTCATAACGACACATCCGGTAGGAGATGCGAGTAATTCAACAGTTAGCACAGAACAGGCCACAGGGAAACAAATAACCCAAGCAAGTCTCAAATCCTGAGACCCACCTCAATCCCGAGATCTTCAGCTTATTTTCCTGTGTGGCTTTTCTACTTACTTGTCTCAAGATTTATTTTCTACATCTCAGCTCTACACACTGCGCTAGCAGACTTAACTAGCAGCAGGTGCCAAGAACTGAACACTCTAGCAGCGTTCCAATACCAACAGTATTCCTCAAATGGCATTTCCAGAAATAAGCTATTACCAACCCACAGTTCCTAAAAAGTCAGCTTGTGGTGGTAAGAAGGTGAAAGCCTTCCAAGTGGGATAAGCCCTGTCATTATCCGAGGACAGAACTTAAGCTGAAGCCTCAAAGCTGCACAAAAGCAACAGTACACAGGGCTCTGACTACATCTTCTTCCTAGCCTTTGAAGGAATCATGTTCCATCAGGGAACTCAGTACAGTTTTCCTCTGCAAAAGGTTCGAAGGTTCGACATGGAAAGAATCTTCCAATGCTTGTTACGTAGCATCCTTTCTCTAGGCTGACCTGTTCATTCAAACTCATTAAATTGAGCTTTGTACTTATTAAAGTGTAAAGCCCAAAAAAAAAAAGTCTGCTTTTTAAGATACCAGCCTCAGGAAGTAGCAAGACTATAATACTATTATCTGATGTAGAGCAAGGATGAGTGCCGTCACATGGGAAACAAACCCGAGTGAGAACATTTCACTTTTGTCTTGTGGTACCAACAAAAGTTCCTTTGTAAGAGACAGACCCATTTATGGGCTCTTAATCCATCTAGATGGAACTACAGGCTGATACTGCCACTTGTTAAGAGAATAAGCTTGTCTAGTACTATCTATTGTATACATTAATGGAGTAGGCATTTCATGCCATGACATTCAGGCTTAGATATAGATTTCCATCCTCAGCTTAGTCATTGTGCTGGGATTCAACCACCAGTCTGGCAAAGAGACTTCTTTGCAAGACTGAAGGGAGATTTATCTCCTCAATATTCATCCCACAGACATTTGCTACTGTTAGTTACCAAACTCTCAGTAGTTAACTACAGGATGAAAGTTTGAGTCTTACCTGAGGTTCTTCAGATGATTAAATTCAAAGGAAGAAAAAAGTAAGACTAGATAAAAACCTTTTCTTCTCTAATGCAATATTGCCTGCCATGACATTTGGATATAATCCATTACCAAAACAATTCAGTAGTAGACTAGCATTGCTGCAATCATCCAACAAGCTCTGGCGAGTGCTTGTCTCAATGTAGGCAAGAGCAACAAACACTTAAGACCTGCAGATGGGGTGAGGAATGTGCATTAGTTATCATTTTACTGCTTTCTATTTTTTTCTAGTTTTTCTTTTTTTTTTTTTTGATGAGTTGTCTTGTTCACTAGCATGACTACTATAAGTAGAAAGTGAAATTCTTAACCAGTCAAAACAGAATCAGCCCCACTAAAATGATAAATATTGCTTTATTAAATTACTTTTATACTCCTACAAAGAAATTTTCTGATTTCTGTTACAGAATTAAGTGAAAGAAATTCATTGCTCTCTGCAGTTAACTAAATTTAGATAGAAAAGTGTTGTAAAAAGACCAGCCTGTTCAAGCTGCATAAAAAGGCAGTGAATAGACAGGCTCCCTTAGGAATCTTAGGTTCAGAAATATAAAGTCCTATAATACAATGAAATTAAGAATTCAGCAATGTGTTGAACAATTGTAAACTGTAACTGCACTTAGTGGACCACATTATTCAGCAGTTTCCTTAAAGATATGAACTGTGAACTGAACAAAAACTGTGGCTGACACAGCAGACCTCATTTAGTTGTTCTCCCTATCACCCTGTACAAGTAAAAGCTGCAAGATCAGCATTAAATATTTAAATGATAAGAAGGAAACTTGCCTCCATAAATATCAGATTTCTCTATTCCATAACTACTTATATAAAGTAACTAGCTGTTTCAAATCATTTTCAAGTACAACAGGTGGCTGAGGCAAAAATAATCAAAATCAGATCATACACATTTTTACTGTAAATACAGTAATTTGGAAGATAAACACATAACCAAAGCACTGACAAGATATCAATGCTGCTGAATTCTAGATGTAATGTGTCAGTAGAAAATTAAGATGTCTTCATTATCAAAATTGACAACATTCATTCCAGTCTCTGGTAATCTAACCTTAGTGCAAAACAGATGCTAAGACAACTTTAGCAAAAAAAGATGCATTTAAGGTCCAAAATTTGTTCAGTCATCACTATCGCTTCCAGATTCACTCAGCTGCAAGTCGTTTCCTTAAAAAAAAAGGAAAAAAAAGAAATCACCATTAGTCTTCATCAAGAAATTTCTTTCAAGATTTTCCCCATTTTTCAATTAAAGACTTGCAAAAACTGCTATTAAAACATGCCACGAGCAAATGACTAAGCATAACCTGGCAAACCTAGCTCCTCAGCAACAAAACCTTTGAGAAACTGCATCTCTGTCATGTTCAATTCTTAGCATTTCCTCTAGGAAAGACATTATTAGCCACCAATGCATTGATTTAATAGCACCAGATCACAGCAAGCAACACCTGTATTTGTTACCCACATCTTCATGCTACCTAAATGGGAAAACTGCTAGTTCTATTAAGGAAACAAAAGGGTTTTTTTGTTTGTTTGCTTTTTTGTTGTTTTTAAATCCATGTGAATACTACCAGGCTGTGCTTGAAAACAAAGCAGTGTCTCAATCAAGAGCAGCTCTTTGATGTACCACTTAAAGATGTATCAGTGACCTACTATTTCAAACAGGTTTTGGAACAAGTGAACAAACAAAACATCAAAAGAAATTTAACATGGAGCTTTAATTTGGTGACTATATATATTTGAAAATGGGGAAGTCAAAAGAAAGGATGCATTATGTTTGCAATAGATATCCATAAGCACAGGGGGTAGGAGGGAGGGAATCTTCCCAGGACAACAGATAACTAACAAGAAATATAGCAGTATGCTAGGAAGACTTCTCAGCATATCTAGTAATTTCCCACTCACTTTAAATAATTTGTTCCAGCTACTCTGGTTTTATTCACACCTCTCTTGCCAAACCACCATAAAAATAAACTGAAAGCTGTGCAAAAGTGGTCTAAACAGCCAAAAAATGACAGAACCCAACTAGTTACAGCATTTTCACATGCTCTTTCCTCAGTTGCAGCACCCTTCAGTGATCGCTTTTGCAGATGAGTAAAAAAGTAACTCAAGAGGGCAAGCCAACATAACAAAAGAGCCAAGCTAAGTGTCATCAAGCAGACAATTTCCACCAGTAACACTGATGTCTTTATGGCTGCTTTTAGTCTTCTTTTGCTTTACAGAGTATTATCAGTAAAGCTTAAAAAGTGGGATGTGATTCCCCGCAACAAAGCAGCAAACTGTGTAAGGTATAAGCAGTGAAGAAGGCTGTTTGCAGCAACTGTTGAATTGCCAATACTTGTTAAAAATCATCAAATGGGAAAAAGAACTCCAAGTTCCAGAATAAAGCATTATGACTTGTTTTCAGGGAAGACTGTTGGGCCATTATATTATTACCTCCTAAAAAACAAACAAACAAGCAAAAACAAAACAAACAAAAAACCAAAAAAAAAAACCAACAAAAAAAAAACCCACAGTAGGATAACACAGACTAGAAGTGATGGTTTTCAGCTTAAAGTGTTCATTGAAGTAGGGCTCTGAAGAAATATGCAGACTTAACTGTATCTACAAGTCGGCAATAAAATTGAAAAATAAAATTTTAACTCAATTTTCACAGTGCCAACTGCTTATTAGGAATATGAAGATGAAGATTGACTGTAAATTACAACACTTCCCAAACTTTTGAATTTGTTACTATACTGCATTTAACTTTATTCATGTAAGTTATTGGAGACTGGGGAAATGAAAAAAAAAAAAAAAGATTTGTGTTTTGCAGTTCCCAATTGCTACACTAATGCCAAACTAGCACAGTGAAAAAATATTTTGTGACTACTGCTGTATCAGAAGATGCAATGAGTTCTGTGTATAAGACACACTGTTAGAATAGTGAATTTATGCTGATTTTGCTTAGAAAAAAAATTAACTTGTTTGAATAAATTATTAACAGACATATTAAATATTAAGAACAGATTGATTAGTGACAGCACTTGCAAATAATATCCTGATGCAAGTCCTGAGCCTATGTAATTAACTTTTGAAAGTTTAAAAAAAAAAAAAAAAAGTAGGAGTAGGGTACTACTGTAGGGTACTTAGGGTACTAAGTTTCAGGGTAGGCCTCACTGCTGTTTCCTACAGAGCTTAAGGTGTGTGATTTATGACTTCTATATGTATGAGGTTTTAAAAATAAAAATAAAAATTCCCTAATTTCCTATTACCTGCTATGAATCTGATTCTGCAGGCCATGCATACAGGGAGTCAAAGCTCAAAACAAGCTTAGACGAGCAAACTATTTATGCAGACATTTATTGCTTCAGTGTTTTATTTTTGTTAAACAGTATTTGGGAGGAAATGCAATACTGCAGAGGACCCCGACTGAGAACTCATTTGCCATCAAAGGTAGAACCACGTACTATCTATCCAGCTTCTCTAGCTTTCCCCCAAATGATTTTTTTTTTGAGTTTGCCTCACTGAAATGTGCTTTAAGTGTTATCAACACAGGAAGCTGGGACAGAACGTGTTAAGATTAGTAACCATAACAGAAATACAGAGGATTAACCTGCAGACCGAGGCAAGCTCAGATACTCGAGCCTGAGGCTTGGCGCTGCTGAGAGAGGATACACCTGTCTACACGGTTCTCAAACCAAGTCACCTGCTTCCCCTGCTCCAGTTTTAATGTTGCCAAGCAGAGTTTTTCCCCGTGGAGGCTGCTGGGACTACTGGCCTGGGCCACCTGTACTCATACGTGCGTTTCTCAGGGGAAATTGTGCCAGCTGGGATTCCGTCTCTGGGGACAGAGCTTAGGCTCATTTACAGAATGCTTTTTTAAAGCACACAGAGTGGGGAATCTCATTTGTGAATAAAGGTTGAAATAAGTGACATATTAAAGTTATGCAAATTATAAACGGGGAGACAGTTCTCTATGGTGGCAGCAGAATGAAAACAGCATTTAGAACTTCAACATGAAATCACAGGACTTTTCAGTCTAATCTTAACTGTTAATGCACTACATAAATGGTACAGATATTTGTGTATTTAAATACTAGCTACTAAAAAATATTTCATTACTTAATAGATAATGCAAACCAGTAGACATGCCAGAGTTTAAGCTTTTAGTATAACCAGTTTACATATAAATGATAAAGTTTTAAAGATCTTAGCAAACCAGACTTATGGAAATCCCTTCAAACTGGGAGTCTGCAACTAGGCATCTAATTAAAGAGGCAATCAGAGTCACCATAGCTGAATATGCACAGCTTCTCCACCCAAATATTCCTGCTGCATCTGTTTAGGTACCTAACTTAAACAATTCTCTACCTAGTAAGCACTTTTTGGAAAAAAGTCACAGCAATTCTTTGAATTACTGCTTCAGTTGTTTGCAATTCTTTGAATTGCTTCTTCAGTTCTTTGAATAGGTGAAATAAGATAGTATGCCCTCAAAGCAAATAGCCTCCTTCCTTCATATGCAAAGAAGAGTTTTGACATGTTGTCCAGTGGAACAATGCCATGAATAATAGTAACCAAAGCAACTAAAAATACACCGTCCCTTCTGTAATCAGAGTATTACCAGTATAGTATTTTTCCCATAGTTCTACCCAAGAAATTATAAGCATATGTTTTGGGAGTGCCCCGTTAATTCACATATTTTCAGTACAAAATTACTGTTCTGTAGTCCCAATGTATATAACTGGGACGAAGCCAGAAGAGCTTAGGAAATATTTTCAACTGCATCAGCTTTAATTCAATGTCTCTGGGGCCAAGAAACTTTTATCCCAGTGTCTAATTCAAACCTCCACTGAACAATCAAACCCTAGCATCACTTCCCACAATTTTAATTATAACAGAGACATACTTAAAAACAATATGGTTTCCTTTCAGAACCTCGATGTCTGGAATTGTGTACTAAGAAAAGAACAGCCTTTGTACTTACGTAGCGTATTCATCATATGACCACTACTCTCTTGGGATCTGTTATGACTGGCATCTTTGTCAGGGACAGCCTGCTGTGGCATGGTAGATACAGTAGGTTGTGGCTGCAAGCATGGCATTGACAGAGGAAGAGAGGACTTCGTCTCCTCATCTTCAGAATCACTAGAACTATTTTCACTGCTGGATGAAGAGGATGAAGAACTTTTAGAGTCAGATGAACTGTCAGAGCTACTCAACTGGTCCATGATACTGGCTTCTGCTTTTAGC
>VZSV01000018.1:8047199-8065256 GCA_013398735.1 Nothocercus julius | reverse complement strand
CAGTGTCTATAAGGACCTCAAGGGAGGCAGTGAGGAGGACGGGGTTGGCCTCTTCTCAGTGGTGGCCACCGATAGAACTAGCAGTAATGGCCACAAACTGAACCACGAAAAGTTCCACAGGAATTTAAGGAAAAATTTCTTAGCCGTGGAGGTGACAGAGCACTGGAAGAGGCTGCCCAGAGAGGTTGTGGAGTCTCCTTCTCTGGAGATGTTCCAAACCCGCTTGGACACAGTCCTGAGCCACATGCTCTAGGTGATCCTGCGTGTGACTAGATGATCTCTAGAGGTCCCTTCCAACCTTAAGCATTCTATGATTCTGTAGTAGAACTTAGTACTGGTTTTTTTTGTGTATCTCACTGTAAGAATGAACCAAACGTAATGTTAAACCGTGACAGATGCTTTTCAGACTTATAGCTCAGGTGTAGGATTAGCCTCTTCAGTGTTTTGTTTGTGGGAGTTCACTTCATGAGGAAGATGTCTGAGTGCTGTATAATAACATTTGTCAGCAGCTTTGAACTATCAGAAGAGTCTTAGCTGTCCACGCACCAAGGCTTTAGGTTTCCAGTGGCCTGTGAATTGCTCTTGGAAAACAAATTTTTGACTGTGTGTGTGTGTGTGTTTTCATGTATTAAAACCTGAATTCTTCCTGGTCATCGTATCCAGTCAAGGGTTATCGGAAGCAGATGAATATACAGTCTGTTTCATACAGTGATCAAGCTTTAGCTTAATAGTGGTTTGGCTTTTACTCCTAGAACTCCAGCTCAGAATTGTGTCTGAAGCCTCACTGTGCCCGTCCTTAGCAACGTTTTGCATTTGAACTGTATCTTTGGCTACTTTGGATCTTTTGGTTTTGTGCTTTAAGATTAAAGTAGCTTATTTTAGGAATAAACAATTTTTCTCCATTCCTATTATGATATTTTCAAGATTGGATGCTTTTTTTGTGTGTGTACTTTGATTGATTGTTGGGCTGGAAGGATTTGCAGGTTCTTATTTTGACTTTCATCTTACAAACATGGATTTTCCTGCTGTCCTCAAGGTACATATATATACATGCATTCATCTACTTTTTTTCCCCCCTGCCCGTCAGGATGAAGAAAAAAAAAATTTTTTGCACTGTTTCCATACAGTAACTGATGCCATCTGCTGGCTGTTCGGTGGGCATATTCAACTAACAGTGTGTGGTAAGAGAAATTAAACTCATAAAACACCCCAAATTGATTTACTATATCTACGATTGTCAAGAATCAATCTTAAGCCACTTTCCATCCATTTCTTTTTTTATTTAATTGGAGTGCTCTTTAGAACAATTCCCTTAAATAGTTCATTATTCAACAGAAGCAGCAGTAGCTAAAATGGAAAAGATCCTCTAAAGGGAAGTATTAGAGTTGTCCTTTTATTCTTTTAGAGACAAACAATAAAGGTATCTTACTGTAATTTCCCTCTGTAATTCTCCATCTTTAAGAAATTTGTTGGTTGGTTTTCTGGTAAAATACAGTTGATATCTTTAATCTGTCTCTGTGTATGCAGAAACTTGACCAGAATACATGACAGGCCCTAAAAAGGGGGATACACTTAGCATAGGCTTCTGTTTTTGTGTTTGTTTGTTTATGACAAAATTTTATGAATCGACAACAGTATCACAACAGAATGACAAATATGTAAAACTTTGGACAAAATGAGCTATCAGTTAAGCCAACATTAATCACACAGGTTCCTAGATGATAATCAAAAGCAGAATCTGCTTCTAATGTAAAAACTTAAGGATTGTAAGGTGCTACTAAAAGAAAGAATGACTGTAAAAATTACTAAACATGTAAACAATGATATGATTGAATAAAAAAACTCTGTACTCTAATGACATAAGTGGAAATACGTTGAATATATCTGGTGTCATAAACTGTTAAGTTTGAGGTGCTTAACCTTTTTGGATATTGTTGCCCCCATGATAACACTACAATTATAAGAATGAGGAGGCCTAAGTGTAACATAATGGTTCTAAAGATTTTGTTGCCATTGCAATGCCAATGCCTTATAGACTTCCAAAACCAGAAAAATCAGGAGTCAATATGTTTTTAAGAAGTTGAAACAGTTTACTTTTCTTCTAAGTTTCAGTGTAGAGAAAGTCCACTCTAGAAACACTGATTTTTGTTTGTTATGGTTTGTGTTCCATAAAACTGCTATAAAAACAGATAGAGATCATTACTTCTATGGTTCAGATTGACTTTGTTTATTTTTTTCTCGTCTTGCAGTCTTGCAAAATGATCATTTCCTACAGTTGCTAATAACAGATGACGTTGAAACAGCAATGATTATCATGTCTGTTTTACACAATATTTTGAAGATCAATAGGTTAGTTGCTTTTATGTTCTTGTTTTCTTTTTGAATTTTAAATTTAAAAATCCATTTATTACCATTTTGTAAAGTAGAATAATTTGAATATAAAAAACGTGGTAATTTCTACAGTCTGTGTTGTAGATAAAAACAGCAATTTTTTCTTTTCTCATTGTTGAACCAAGGCAATGGGATAGTTGTTTGAGTACTAGTACTGCCCCTGCTCCTGAGTCATTGGCAGTCATGAATGAATTGGTGGCATTGTTTTTCTGATTTTAGTTGGAATTAACATGAGAATATCAACTCTCTCACACACTCTCACGCACACAAAAAAAACTATTCAGATCCTTTTCTTCCTATCCTGGATCAGATCATTGGTGCAGCTAATTGCTCAGTGTCTGACATTTCTAAGAGGAAGTCAGTGTTGAAAAGCTCATTGTTTAACATCTCTCTCTCTCTCTTTTTTTTTTTTTTTCCTCTTAATCTAGTCCTGCCTTGCTTTGTGTTGATGAGAAGATTCTTCACTCTATTTTGGATGAACTTGTTTATAAGCTTTCATCTACCACCAATCCTGTCATAGGAAATGCTGCTACAAAACTGCTACTTTTACTGGCAAAGTTTTCCCAGCAACTTGTTAAGTTACTCACAACTCGCTACAAAGGTTTGTAAACATGCATGGGACTAATCTCTCTACTTCTGCTTTTATTCAGTTTTAAAAAAAAAACTCAAGGGCATCTCAATTCAGAGCCCTCCAATACAGAGGGAACTTGCAGTTCTGCTTGATCCCTGCCCTGCTCAGCTTTGTTCATTGTCATTGTAGTTTAAGGTGCTGTCCTTATTTTTGCTTCCTATTTTTCTTCTATTCCTATTCTTCTGTACAGGGAGGTAGCTTTACCTCTTTTAGTTGTTGTTTGTCACTTTCAATCTGGTTCACGTCTTTGCATGTGATGTAGGGCATCTTCTTTCCTGGAAAGTTTGGATACAGATGGAGCTTGGGTACCTGTGCTGCTCCAGGGAGAGCTGGCTGCTGGACCTCTGCCAGTCCACAGAGCCTGGCTAGTTCAGAAGCAGGAAAGTTCTGTTTAAGGCTGTGTTCTGACCCTGGCTGTTACAGGTCTGCTTATCTGATATGTACTGCTTTGCTGCTGAGGAGTTGGTTGTCTTCAGATGGCCAAGTGATTGGGATAAACCTTTCTAAGAACTTGTCAATCAATTTTAATCATTCTGTCCTGATGCCTTTAGATGAGGAGACTGAGCATGCTGTCTTCACTATTTAATGTGGTGTCCCATTTAATGTTTCTGCCTTCAGCTTGGCAAAGAAGTCTGGCAAAGTCCTTTGTCCTCTGCTCCCTTGTCTACAGAGACCAGGAAAAATGAGTTGATGTTTGCTAGTGCTTTTGTATTCTGATTATCGCTGATGGTCAGAACTACTTGTGGGAAGCCTTAGACTTCTGGGGACAAGGGCAAAAAATAGCCTCTAAGCAATGGCACAGGCAGTCTTTAGACAAAAAGGGACCATTTCTGATTTGAATGGGCAGCTTTTATGACTATTACCTTCAAAACTGAGAGAGAACTTCCTTCCAATATGAAGTGAAATAAAATTTGCTTAATCCTGGTATCATGTGGATTCTACTGAAGCTGTTGTGAGGGGCTGATCATATCCCAGCTGTAGAACTTGTGGATGGTCTGAAGAGATGCAAGTCTCCATCAAAGGAAGAAGCATTACAGCATTTCCACCATCTTGACCATCTCATTGAAGTAATTTGGTTTCACAAAAGTTCAGAGCTCTTGCCAGTGTAAGAGCTTCAGTTTCTGTCATATCTACAGCCACCCTGAGGTGAAGAAAACCCTTAAAACTCCCATCTTTAGGGTTAGCACAGTGTTTTCTTCAGGATTCCAGGAGGACCTGGTTCTTTCACCTGTGTGGGATGATACTTGTCGCTAGCTGAAAGGTCCATGGATATTGCTGCATAGTCTATAGAAAGTGGCAAATGAGTTGTCAGACCTACAGGCTTCTGTGAGGGAACTGCATTTTATGGCCGGGCTACCTGCTGTTGCAGAGCTCAGACTGTCTTGGGGTAACCCCTAACTCTATGTTGCATCTGACCCCTTTCTCTTCGCGAGTGTATAACCAAAGTGGTGCATGTTTGATAGAGCAGAGGCTCCATTTCCATTTGCCTGGAGGATTTTGTGCCCCACATCCAAGTCCTGTACGTGTATGTGGTGGGTTATTGTTTGGAGTTACCCACTTTGTGAAGCTGCTTATGGATAATGACTTGAGGGCAGAAAAGTTATCTGAAGTGGGAATTCTTCAGGGGTCTATCCAAGTGTGCAACCTACTTCCTGGTGTCCTTTCTGCCTCAGACTTCCTAGAAAACTCTCAATCTGGGATTTCTGTAAGCTAAGAAGGACTGTATTCCTGTCTGCATTGTGTCCTTCTGCACGTAGCATAGCGGGGGTGTGTGTGTTGGGGGAACACAAGTGTACTTTTTAGCTGCTTGGAGCCAAAAACCAGCCATTTTATCTCAGGCACCGGGCTACACGCTATGCTGTAGAGGTAAGACATCAAAGAATTTCAAGTAAATACATTTTATTATGAAAAATTGAAAGCAGTACTAATAAAACCTTGCACTTGCATAGTGGATTATATCCTATTAGTAGCTTACAGAGACTTACTGATAAGAAACTAATTATTAATATATTAATAATTTTACTGCCAGTTATGTGGATGCATTATGTAGTGACTTGGGCATACAAAACTATAATTGTAAAACACCGTGGTGATGATTGGAGCACCAGGCATTCATTGATAATATTCTGCACTGAAATTTGGAAATAACCAATTGTATTCAGCTCTAGCCTAGTGCTCCTTTACACGAAGAATCAGATTTTTTTTTTTTTTTGACTTGACAAATGTTAGTTTGAAATCTTGAAAAGAAAAAATTCATCTTATCAGGATTGTATGCTTATTGTTCTCTCTCTCTCTCTCTCTCTCTCTCTCTCTCTCTCTCTCTCTCTGTAGGACTAAAATTGCTTTTAAGTAAGCAGTGGACTGGCAAAGGATTTGACAGAGATCTCAGTCAACTTTTGGACCTGCTATACTTGGAACAATCCAATAGAAAAGAAGAAATGCAGGTGCTGAATTTTAATTATGCTTTTCCTGGGTGAAGTTCTAGTAACATGTGATTTATATAGGTTTATAATGGATTTACTGTATCACTTTGTCTTAGATTTTCAAAGCTTGCATTATTTGTTCACTCTATCAATGGATTTTTTAAAATTTCTTATTCTTTTTTTCTTTTTTCCCCCATCTTCTCTGGAATAGTTACTTTGAGACAACACTTGAAATGTCAAGTGTTTCTGTTTTAAATTCAGATTTATAACATTAGTTAATGCAGCTAATACACGTTGTATATTTGTATTGTGGATTCATCCATTCACTAGAAAACATTGATCAAGATGATCAGAGAAGCTGCCTTTGGTTTAAATACAGGGTTCATGCTAATAACTTTCTTGTAGGGGCTTAAATTCTTGAAACTGTAACAGAAGTGCTGCATCTTGATGCATTTGAGAATTGATGTTATTTTGGCTAACACTTAGATTGTTCCAAATATACAAGTGGTAATAAAGTGTCTTTGTATGCAAAGAAAATATTCTACCAACTGCTTTATTAATTTCAGAGGCAGCATCAAGCAGCTTGTTTAATCCAGGCTACGTGGAAGGGATTTCAGATGAGGAAGAGACTAAAAAAGCTACCTCAAGCAGTGACTGCTTTACAAAGGAGCTTCAGGTAAACAGCCTTGTTTTGTAAAAAGCATGCAGGAGAACAATCTAGTAAAAAGGTTTACTTTGATTTTCCTCAGATTAACAGAGTCACAGGAAAATCTTAAGAGGTCATTTGATCCAACCTGCTCAAAGCAGGGCCAGCCTCCCAATTAGATCAGGCTGCAGTTTGTCAATATTTGTCTTATACTGGGGAGCCCCAAAATAGGCAGTTTTCAAGCTCTGACCTCATGACTGCTGAGTAAAGGGAAATAATGATTTCCTTTGCCCTGCTGCTTTCTCTTCTGTTAGTGCAGCCCACTTTGCAGCTACATTTGTTTTAGCAGGGGTATGCTACTGGCTCATGTTCAACTTGCCATCCACTAGAACGCCAGGTCTTTTTCCGTGGAGCTGCTGTCCAGATAGTCTGTGCCCAGCCTGTCCTGATTCATGGGGTTGTTCTGTCCCAGGTGCAGAACTTTGTTTGAGCTTCCTGTGGTTTCTGTTGACCCATTTTCTGTTTGTTGAGGTTTATCTGAGTGTCAGCCCCACCCTTCCATCTGTGGGGGACTCTGACAGCCTTGCTAAAGGCAAGGTAAATGACATCCACTGCTCCCCCTGGCCCGCAGAGCCTGTCATCTCATCACAGCAGGCAATCCGGGCAAGTACAGTCTGCCTGGGATACATCTGTGCTGGCTGCTCCCGTTCACTTCCTGTTCTCTGGATCAGGAAGCCTGGAAGCGCTTTCCCAGAGGACTTACTCTCATCTCCCAGGAAATGAGGTTGGGCTGACCAACAGGTCCTCTGTCTTGAAGATGCCTTTTTCCAGTCAGCTGTTATTTCTGAAACATAAAAGTGGTGTAATGTCAATATGAGCTGTTTCTCTGCAGATTCTTTTTGCAGAAGCGTGCAAACAGTGTGCTTTTCCAGCAGTATCAAACTGGCGCTCTGATGCCAAAAGCTCCAACTATCCCTTTCCTAGCTGCCAAACTTCCACTTCTCCATTAAACAACTTACTTGTGTAATGCTTTTATGTGTTTTCTATGTTTGTTTGTCTGTTTAAAAAAGCCATACGGGAAACTAAATTGTGGGACAGTATAGCATTGAATCACACTAAATAACACAGGAGATAATGTTGGCAGAACTCATGTTCACAGTTAACTTGTTATAAAATTCCACCATAAATTAAATGTGGAGCTGCCCTGTGGTCAGGGCAGAGTACTAAAGAAACCAAGGACTGTAGTCCATCAAGACAGTGTGCTGCATTAATATTTAAAGTCTTGAGTAAGTCTGAGTCACTTCAGTGAGAAATAATATTGTCTGGCTTGCAGCACTACAGAAGGATAAAGCTGCATAGAAATATTTGTCTTGCCTAATGTAGGAGTTGGGCACTAATGTTAGCACATGTCTGTTTGCTAACTCTTTTGAGAGGTTAGTGTGCCTTTTTCACATATGTAAAAGGATCTAACTAAAACTCAGACTGCAGCCCTTTATGTACATGTTAAACACTGTCCTGTCTAAACTAAATCTTACAAATCATTTAGCCAAATCACACTATGCTGATCAAGCTGTTAGAGAGCAGTTATGATTTGTTGTCTAGACTGGCATTAAAAAGTTATTGACTATATCTTTATATAGAATCATAGAATGCTTAAGGTTGGAAGGGGCCTCTAGAGATCATCTAGTCCAACCCCCCTGCACACGCAGGGTCACCTAGAGCATGTGGCTCAGGACTGTGTCCAAGGGGGTTTGGAAGATCTCCAGAGAAGGAGACTCCACAACCTCCCTGGGCAGCCTGTTCCAGTGCTCTGTCACCCTCACTGTTAGGAAATTTTTCCTAACATTCTGGAAGACTTGCAGGAGGAAGCAGTAGGACATACCACTTCAGGCTTTATGCTGCATTGATGGTTGGTATCCTTATGACTCCTCCCTATTCCACCCTATTCTTTCTTTGGGCTTATATTTCTGCCCCTGTTAGGCATCTAGTGAGTCTGCAAGCCAAAATTATAGCCTAGAAAACTTGCAGTATGGGTGAGATATAACTTCATAAAGCAGAAAAGAAAGGGGGTGAGGTTGTCAGCAGTGAACTAGCTGCTTAAATTTCTTGTGTCTCCATTTCAGTATTGCAAACTTCAGTGCTTGTCTCTTAAGTAAGTATTTCCTGAATCATTAAATAGGCCTGGTGTATGTGATGACTTAAAAAATGAGAAGAATTGAAATATATTAACATTTTTAAAGTCCTGTGTTCATGGCCCAATAAGTCCTGATGTACTGAGTACCATTTAACAACTGCAAAATGCCAGGGGTTTTGTCCTGTCTAATTCCTGCCCACAGTTAGACTGTTATGCTGAAAAATAAAACCAGTGTTTGGATCAATGTAAGAGCGGCTTCGGAAGAATTTTCCAGAGAACCTCTGAGTTCTTAGCAGTCAGAATCAGGTTATAGTTATGGAACTCCGTGGTGGGGATCTATTTTAAAGCAAGTGTGGTTAAATGCTGTTGAGGATGAAACACAAAACTTGGTTCATGTGCAGCTGCCGTGGAAGTTCTTAAGCTACAAGGTAAACACTTCTGAATCTCTGTGGTTTTAGAAATCTCCGCTCGGTGAATATTACAGCTTATCTCTCCATGAAATTCATTCAAGGACTTCTAATAATTATAGAACTGTTAAAATGTCAATAGTTCTAATTAGTCGTGTGTGTCTCAAAAGCTAAACTGTTTTAAATATGTAAATAGATAATCAGAGGAAGGTTGATCTGTGCCGTGAACTGCTGAAGGAAGCCTGAATCTCAGCCTAGGTACGTTTTACTTCTGTTCCGAGGCATTTCCCTGTCATAATGTGCAAACGAACAAATATGTTTTATGTTGAAGAGGAACAGAGAATGGAAAGAGTGTGTATTTTACAAACTGCACAGGAAATAACTAGTAGCAAAGAAACCTTTAAATACCTACACATGCTGTTGATAGCCTAACAGATGCACATTTGAACAGTCCATCAAATATTCCTATTGCTTTCCACCTAAGGGAGCTTCTAAAGACTTCCAAGGAAAAGTTAATAGTTTTATTATGAAAAAGTCTTTGTAAGTCCTGTTTGATCCTGTGACATCGTTCTGTTTAGAAGTAAAATAGGTTTCTGCTTGGATTAAAAATTCAAAGATTTATAGCTGCGACTTGCTGAATTGTGTGGGCTGAAAATCTTTAGTTTCCTTAGGACCATTCAAATGTAATCACATATATCATGATCTATGTCTGTAGGTCAGTATGTGGGGTGGCTTCAAGTCTGTATTACTGTCATAAAAGGATTATGGTCTATTAAACTGTAGTGGGGCCTGTTCACTACTTACGATCACATTTTCAAATCCAGAGCATCTCATTTACAAAACAGCTCCCATTCTATCTTCTCCACTGAGTTACAAAGACTGAGGGAAAACTGTGGTTGATGGGAAAGTTTCTGCTAAGTTTATACTAGTGATGGAAAATACATAGACAATGCAGATAACTGTGAGTCTACAGGTAAATGGCATGTTATATCATCAAAATTACTGGACATTAGTGATAATCTAATGCCTTTTTTCTTTTTCCTTCCTGCTATCCCTTACAGCTGTGCCGTGTCTGTTTGTTCCCCTTTCCGAATGCCTAGGAAGCTCCTTTTATTGTCCATAGAAAACAGCTAGAGAGCAGAATTTACAGCTATGGGCCCAGCTGGGGTGCTCATATTCTGAGATGGCAAATCATTCTGTTCTGATAGAAGAGAAGCTGTCAAAGCATTTGGATGTAGTTCTGCAGTCTGTACAAAAGTAATAGAATGTATTGTGGGAAAGCAGGTGAAATGCATGCTGATGCACCTCCTGCTAGCTGAGAGTGTCCCATCCTTACAACTGTATCCTAATTAAAAAGTTATCTTTTGATTTGATGCCAAATTGAGCAGCTAGTTCAGAATTTCACATGTTTATAAATGGCGTGGATAGTGTGTTAGCTTGCTGGTGGTCTCTACTTGCTTGGTGAGGTCCTGCAGGAACTTTGTGTTAATACCAACAACTGAGCTGGCAGATGATTCTGTGTTTTTTCTGCTGTACTGCTGGTCCATTCAACGTAGTGAGATGCTTTTAAAAAGGAGTAAAATTTAAGCTAAATTGTTAATTTTTATTTGTGTATTGCAGAGCTAAACGAAAACAGGAGCTGCAGCATTTAAAAAAACAGAAAGAAGACGAGGCTCTAAAACAGGAAATGCAACTGCAGAGACAGAGGGCCATGAGACACTTCCATGAACGACAGCTGGCCTTACTGGAGATAATCCATGCCAGTATGATTTATGTTAAACTATATCAGAAGATTAAATTGTCTATGTCTGCTTAGGAACATTTTCCCCAAATATATTTCCTAATCCTATGTGTGTGTCTACACTGTAGTCTTCCTGTCTCTTCTTCTGCCCCAGTTATCTGATGGAGGACATGCTGATTCTTCAAGGGATCAGTAACTGTGCCAAAAACACATGAGGCACAAAGGCATGGGATCTGCTGCCTTCAAAAGGCAGGGGGAAAGGGACGCCCAATTTTCCTGTGCTTGTAACCCTCCATTGTGGATCCAGTTCCTCTCTGAAAAATGTCCCACAACTAGTTCCTTACCTTTGATTTAGAATGAAGAGGGATTTTTAGTTGCCAGCACCCAACCCTTTTGGTAGGGGCTAGTGTAAGGATTCAAGACGCAAATTGTTAAGAGATAGCAGTCCACTCTTATAACTGGATTTTTGTCATGTTCTTAGGTCAGATGGATAAGCACATTCAGGAAATGGAGGAAAAATCAGCATTAGCTATCCAGAGATTCTGGCGAGGGTATAGAGCGAGAAGATATTTTCATCAACAGAAGCAATCTCTTAAGGAATATAAAGCTGCTGTCACCATTCAGAGAGCAGTAAGTATATAAATTTTGTTCTGGCAATAGATAGAACTGAGTGAATTATTACAATGTTTCCAAAAAGCACAGATTGCTTACTTTGCTTAATGGCAATTTAGCAATAATTTATGCAAAAATCGTTCACAAGATAGACCAAGAGCCCCAAGTTTCTTACATTAGTTGCAAAGTATCATGCAACCTTGTAACTAAAATATAAAAGCTGCCAGTATGAAACCAAAGGCTGGATTTTTTACACACCTCAAGTGAGCTAGTAATTTATTACTGTAAGGGTCATTGAGTGTTGAAACATGGTGCTCAGAGAGATTGTGAAGGCTCCTCTATCCTTAGAGGTATTTAAAAGAAGAAGAAGAAGGAAAAAAAAAAAAAAAGACAGGAGTGGCATGGCCTAGCAGCAGATTCTGCTTGAGCAGGAGTGTTGAACTAGACATTTCCAGAGGTTCCTTTCACCCTCAGCTCCTCTGTAGTTCTGTGACTATTAGTATTCTAGCTCATTATTTAGTATTCTTGCAGACTATCATGTCTTGCCTCTTCCATATTATAACGTTCTGCTTTAGCAGATGCAGTACTACGATTTTTTTCTTTAACTGACTGATTACAAGCAAAATGAGAAAACAGAATTTCTTATAGGTGATTATCATATTCTTATTTGTTCTTTTTAAAGGCTTGTAAATTCATAGAAAAACAAAGGAAAAAAAGAGCACTCTCTCCTTGGAAAGATACCAAAGGACCGACTGATGAGCAGAGACTAGCTTTAAAGCAGAAGGTGGATGACTACATCAAATTGCATCCGGTCTGTTCCTTGGTCATTTCATTATTCCTATTATTCATGCAACATAACACACTGTAGGGATGAAATATATTCGGCTTTGTAAATTCTGATCAAGATAATCTATGTGAGGTATGCATATATTAATCTTGCTTGTTCCAGAGCAAGGTACTAGGATCCTGAGGATTGTAACCATTAATCTAAGAAAACTGGTGAAAGCAACCTGTAATTGGAAGATTATATATACTTGGTGATTGATAGCTTTGGAGGGAGCTCCCCAAGGAGCAAATGACTAAGTTAACAATTAAGAACAGCATTTACATTTCTTGCTTAGATATTTACCCACAAAAGATTTAAAATAACCAATTCTTAATGGTGAAGAACTGTTACTTTTCTCCAGGCTTCCCAAATGTCAGAAGAAATGAGTAAAGAATTACATGTGCAGGCCCAGGAAAAGCTGGCGCAGTTCCTGCTGAGGAGCAGTCTGGATCAGAGAGCAGCACAGCGGAGAGAGACATTACTGGCTGAGGTCAACACTGATGTGGAGCTACTAATGAGTATGTGATTAGTCCAGAGTCATAGTTTTGCTTACACTTACCATTTGGATTAAACTGTTTAGTGGGAAAATTACAGGATCATACTGTGAACAGTGTAAAATCTTATTTCAAAACTGAAAGGTTTTTCTTGCCATATGCCATTTCTTGAGATACAAGTTGCTTTGTTAGAGATTCCTCATTTATTGTTACAGGTCAAGTGTGTATATATAAACTTGCTTCTCAAGTTATATTTCTTCTGTTGGGAGCATCTCTCTGATGTGTTTGCAACAAAAGCAGCAATCCTGTAAAAGGAATTAAAGTCTCCAAGAAGATGATCTTACACAACCCCTTACACTATATTTTTTTTTTATCTTATTCTGTTTTCTTATTTTGTAAGTAAACAGTCAGTTGATGTATTCTCACCTGCTGTGGTTGAAGAGGAAAATCTGAGCTACGCATTGAGTCAGATCTTCATTTTCACTGATCTAGCTGTTTTGGTAATGGAATTCACTATTGTGCCACCTTAGTTCCAGACAAATAGCCTGCAGTGAAAGAGCAGAACAGCAAACTGCAGCCACCAGAGAGCACCCAAACAGGACAAAATTCAGCAAGTTACTGAATGCTGTTGCTCAATTCTGTGAGGCACTGCATCGCTGCAGCCCGTTGCTCCCTGAGCAGACAGAGCAGCGACACGGTCTCCCAGGGTGGTGGAGCCCCAAGCAGGGCCGACGCAGAGGCGCTGCACCAGGAAGCACTAGAGTGATGTCACCCTGCACCAAGAGTGACTAACGGCAGCTCCTCTGCTGCTCAGATCATAGCTTTACAAGCAATCTATTTTGGTGATTGCCAGTGCTGCCCACAAATGAGGCAGTCCTGCTTTCTTCCTCCTCCTTCTGCCTTCCTGCTTTTTTATTTTCCTTAGCCTTAATTTGGATGGCTTCTCCTACCTGCTTTAGCGTGTATCCATAATATACTAATGCCAGCACAGGGAAAGCAGTGACCCAGGACAGGGTGGGGTAGGGCTGCTGCTTCTTGGTTTAAAATATTCTTAAACTTCAGCATAAGAAACAAAATACTAAAAACTTTTCTCCTTGTTGTTACAGATGCTCCAGGGCTAGCAGAGAGCACAGAAAAAGATCTCACCATCTTTATGAGCCGGTCAGTCCCTGTAGCTGTCAAGGCCAAACAGTCCCACACCACTATGCTGAAATATACCCACTGGCCGTGGTGGAGGAAGCTTGGAGATGAATTTGTGGAGGGTGATGTCATTCCTGATGAAGCCCTGACTGCAGAACTGGGAACTCTGTTTATTGGTGGAAGGAAATCCTTTTAGGAAACAAGCAGGAGAACCTGTTACATGCTCATTCAGACTCACTCCTTACACTGTACATTCAGTTGCAGGTGTTTTTTAAGGAAGGAATACACTTGAATGCTAAGACAAAGCACTGAAGAAGACCAAAGGTTTATTTCTGCATGCTTTATTGATATTATTAAGAATCTCTTCTTTAACCTGTTACCTGCCTTCCTGTGCATCTACAGTAAATCCTTATCCACTGTGCACTAGATTTAAGTATTGTAGTTGTAAACGAAGATATTCCAGAAATTGTATCATTTTAAGTGTATAATCATTGACTTTTTAGTTATATTCATATCTGGATTCACCAACAAAGAATCACACCACTGTAAAAGGCTGGGCTGTTACAGCAAAACATTTTATTAAGTGAAGTGCTCTGAGATAACATTGTGTTCATAGAACAAACCAAGACATAAAAAGGAATAAAGCAAGCCTGGGCCAGGCTTGATGCTTACAGAGCACAGCACTGCAGCTAACTGCAGTCAAGCATGGGCACAGCTTGGCCTTAGGAACCTCTACCAGCCTCTTGATTAAAAACAAATGAAAAACTATTTAAAACTACTGCTAGAAGAAGGCAAAATGCAACTGTGATCTCCTTGGGCTATGCAGCAATGATGGGGAAGCGGGAGCTGCAGAACACCTTAGAGCTGCTGGAAGCCCGTGCAGGTGCTTGGAGAGCAATTTGGCTTTTGATTGGGCTCCTTCACCCTGTTAAAGAGCCCTTAATGTTTTAAAGGGGGGGGAAAAATGCTCTTTTTAAAGAGGAGAAAAAAAAAAAAAAAATCACACTCCTGCTTTTCAGTGGGCAAAAGTCTTGTTCAGTTTAAGGAAGCAGAACCACATACTCCTCAGAAGCCAGAGGAGGAAGAAAAAGAAAGGTAGTCTTGAATCTACATGTTTCTTTTAAGATAATGTACTTTTTTCCACAGCCAGTACAGAGCATTATAATATAGATGCAGCTCAGATCTTACATGGGACCACCTGGATCATCAGCTCAGTCTTCCTCACCCCTGCAGGCACTGTTGAATCCAGCCAGTTCTCCAGCATGGGACCTTCACAGTTACTGTAGCCCAGTAGAAGGGCCAAAGGCTGCTGCTTGTAGAGCTGCCCAGTGTGCAAAGAGACCTCAAGGCCCTAGCTAGTGGTGGAGTTGCCTGCACTACTAATAAAGATATTTATTAGGTGAGAGGCCCTGGGAGTCTTGGGCATTAGATCTCGCCTTGCTGCAGAGGAAATAAAAAATGCAGTGATTCCTGCCAATTGTATGTGGGCAGCAGTGCTAGCTCAGTGTTTGTTTTTCATCCTCTTTTGAAGGTTTTGGGATTTAATTTTAGCAGAGATGAATGGAAAACAAATAAATAGAAATAGTGGGAAGAAGCCCAAGGCCATTCGGATGCAGCCAATACATTAAAGTTAATAACTGGACAGCTGCCAAGAGGAGCAGACATGCTTTGGGTTAAATTTTGTAATGGGAGTTGTGGTTTGGAAGGCACTGACCTGGCTCTGGGTCCCATTCTTGGGACAGCTAAGTGGTGGAACAATCCATTAAGCATTTGCCAGTGCATTTGCACATTTGTTGCAGCAGAGAGCTGCTATTACTTTTTGGCCATAATAAGGCGGCCCTGCAGTCGCCAGAGTGGGAGGAATCACTACACACTCTGGCAGCTGCAGTCGCAGCCGTCGGGGAGCTTTAGCGCTGTAAGATGCCCGGTATCTTGGGGTGAACTGCAGCAAACCAGCTGTTCCCTCCCAAACACCAGTGCTCTGCACACATCGTGTACCCCCTGCTCTGCACCCGCTGACCAGAGGGTTTGGGGAGAGCAGCCTGGGTTGCGGGCTTCTTCCTAATCACCCTCATTATCACTGCGCTTTAGCACACAGGGATGTCAGCAAAGATGCTTTGCTTAATCTAGTTTTTGTAGAGATGAGCCCCCTACGGCCAGTGTTAAATATCAAGTGAATTATAGAGGCATCTTACCAAAAAAACATTTATTGCAGTCAGTATCACTCTGCCACTCATTGCGGTTAGAGTGGATAATGAAATTCCCCTTCGGAATATGCAATTTTCTTTTTTTTTTTTTCTTTTGAGCAAACAGAGTCTGATGGAAGGTACTGCCTTGCTGGAGGAATTCAAGTTGCAGGTTATTTATCTGCAGTCCAGATAAGTGCAGTTGAGTGCATTATGCAGAGCTGGAAGGAGCTGTCAGGTGCCAGTCTCAGGGCAGCTTTGGACCAGCCACCTAGATGTAGAGATCCCTGAGCACCATGGCCCCTTCCCTCTCCTCACGTCCTGTTGAGGCTCCATCTGAGGTGAGAGGGACAGGGGTGAGGCTGAGCAGCCAAGGCAGATGCATTCAGGTCATGCATTAAATATTGATGCAGACTAAGCTGCAATTTCGCTGAATTGCAGGTTTCTGTTGCCGTGATAAATTGGACCAATTTGTCATGTGGTTTGGTGTCTTCCCTCCTTTAAGTAAAGATGCAGGACCATTAGTGCTATACTCTCAGCAATAACAATCTGGAAAACAAAATCTTCCAATGGATAAAGAATCCACTGATGGATGAAGAAGGGACAACGACTGCTGCCCTGTTGCAGGTGCTACAAGAGAGTCATGAAGCAGGAATATGGCAGCAAAGGGATCCAAAAAAATCATAGCCCTTTCAGAGCGGGAGGCAAAGCAGCGTCCTCTGCTAGCTCCCGCAGTATCTGTTTGCAGAAACGGATTGTTCTTTTCAACAGCTTTAGCAGTAATTGGACTTTGTGAACAACAGGATCCTCATCTCCAGCAGAGATGCAGGAGTGAGCCTGAGGCTGTCAGGTCCAAGAGGGTCTCCTGGCGTTTCAGACAAGCTGCAACTGGAGCACTGAAGTCAGGAAGCAGGAAACCTGGACACTTGGTATTTCAACTCTCAACTCTCCAAGTATCATGTACATTGAGCACAAGGGAAAAATGAAGGCCCTTCCCAAGTAGCAGAATCAGGGCTGTTTATAAAATAGCATGTGTAAGAAAAGGCAGTAACACAGCTGGTAAATAATGAGGCAGCTCTTTGCATGGGGAGCTGTTAAGATCATTGTGATAGGTCTCCAAGTTCTCCTTAATACTGTTCATACTGGCACAGTAACACCAGGTCACCCTCCAGGCATCCTTGACTACACTGAAAAACTCTATTAAGAGAGTGCTTAGCAAGTGATCGATACACAGGCCCAGGTTCACCAAGGAGACCAAAGGACAGGTGCCTGCCATGTCGCCTCACTGAAGGCAGGTCTGGCTCACTGCTTACCAAGAGGTGACAACTGAGGTCGAGACCCTGCGACTGGCAATCTTTTCCCAGCTGTGCCAGAGAATTCCTCAGCGACCTTGAGCAAATTCTTTCCCTGCCTCAGTCTTTTCCTCCTTAAAATGCAGCTAAGTGAGGTTTTGTGTGCTGCTGTTTGTAATTTAAGAGTCTTCAGTAGAGGATGCTGTATGAGTGCAATGTTACTGAAATCCGTTTATATTAAGTTGAAAAGAGAGTCTGACAGGCCTAAAAAAGAAAGACATTTGTATAATCAAATGTTGAGCACACAGAAAGAGCTCTGGGCTGCCACCCTACTTCTGTCTGCAATATTTAGTTCTGCTTTTTCTGATTACATCATTAAAGAGAAACAATTTCCTTACCTGTGCTAGATCACTTACTTACTCTAACCCATAAAAACAAGAAATTCCATTCAGGAAACTTCACTGAACATGTGGTACCAGCTAATACAGAACCTGCCTGCTCGGAGCAAGGTGGGTGTATGCGTATACATGACAGATAGGAAGCCACAGCTCCATCTGCTATCGCACGCTACAGCCAGTGAACAGCGACACTTAATCCTAGAAACAATCAGAACAATCATTAAGTCTGCCAGGTTCTTATTGTCTAAAAGTGAAGGAGTTTGGTCTGGCACTGTTATCCCTAAAATTAATGATGAATTAAAATAGAGAGACGCAAATGCAGAGTGCAATGCCGTTCAGTTCTGTGCTCTTGAAAAGGGTAAAATGTGGCAGGTGTTACCATCCCCTTGGCTTTATTTGAGCAGCTCTGCTAGCTGGAGTGAGACTACTCGTCGTGTGTAAAAGACTGTGAAGATTTTACAACTCGATACAGAAAGATAATCATCAAAATTAATCTTGCAAAGCCACACTCGCGCAGTATTAAAGACAAAAGAACCTGCAAGCTGTGATTAGATCTTATTAAGGACTTCCAACGCACCTGAAATAATAATGATACCTATGAAAAAACCTACTGGATATGCAAAATGGAGAATCCCGAGAAATGTGAGAGGGAACTAAAAACTAACCGAAAAACGCCCCGCCGTGGCCAAGACCCCTCCCCGCGCCCCGCCCCGCGGCGGCCGTTGCGCGGCGGCCG
>VZSV01000018.1:7992751-8046723 GCA_013398735.1 Nothocercus julius | reverse complement strand
AAAAAAAAAAAAAGTGATATGGTCACTTCAGCCCCCGCCGCGGGGACCGACTGCGCGGGGCGAGAGGGGGGTTGCGCGGCCGAGCCCCCCTCTTGCCTCGGCCGGCTAACGGCCCTAACGGCCGTAAGGACGCCTGGCGAGCCGCCCCGCGGCGCTGCGCAGCGCTGCGGCGCCCGCCCGGCGCTTCCCTTTCCTTTTCCCGTTCCTTTTCCTTTTCCTCCCCGCGGGCGGTATTCAGCAGCCTCGGAGGCAACTTTAGGGACAGACGTGTTGGTGAGGCTGAGCACATTTCACGGGTGCCGCTTTTGTCCTGAGCGAGCAGGGATGCTGCGTGCACGAGCAGCCCGAAATCACACCGCGGGGGGCCCGAGCACCCCAGCAGGATGCAAAGACGTCACCCCTCGACTGGCTTCTTCGGCGTGAGTCACTGTCGGGGTTTCAGTCCCAGACTATGTTTCTCTCCAGCATGCAGTCAGGTTTGCTGGCAAGGGCATGGGGTTGGGTGCGCGGAGGTGGAGGTGTTACCGGGTCTCTGAGAACAGCGCAGAGCACAACAGGATTCCCTGGGGCTTCTCTGAGCTTCCACCATTTTTCTTCACGCTGCAGCAAAATGCTGTTGGTTGCTGTGCTTTGGGACTTCCTCTGTTTCCTAGCTCATTGTGGCTCAGGAAAGCTCTGTGATCAGCAGCGCTCGACACTGCTTGGTGTTACCGCAGGGGCCGAGGGGCAGGTAACCGCAGCTTCCATTCGCGACTCTCCAAGCGCTTCACACCTCCGTTAGGAATTGGAGCCCTGCTCCAGCTGGAGAGGTTTCACTGATTCCGTTTTATGGGTGGAAAAGCAGATCAGAGCCTTGAAAAACTTTGAGACAAATCCAGAACTACACCCAGGATCACAGAGGTCCTAAATCCTGTGTTTAAGGTACTCCCCCACCAACATTGTGTCTTAAACTCACTAGCTGCTCCAGGAGCAGCTTTGGATGTTGATGCATTGGGGTTTTTCAGGTACTATTGCACATGTCCAAACCTGTGTGTTTTATAGTCCTAGACTGTTGAGTTGCTGATTAAAAAAGGTCTCCGATTTTTGTTTGGTTTGTGCTGAGGTAGAACCCAAGAGCTCTGTCATGGATGAGGCTGTATTAGCCAGGCATCATACAGTCACAGAGTTGATGAGCTAAGTAGTGAGTATCTGGGCTTCCAGCATGACTTGTCCACCAGCCTTCCTCCCACAAGAAAGAGCATCTTCAAAGAACTAAGGAGTAGGTGATGTTGTAATGATGTCATATGCTTCCCAGTCGGTAGTCACTGAAGAAAGGGAAAGGAAGACAGATTCGATATGATTAAATCTTTTCTGTGTTTAACATCTATCAGGTGCTTGGAGAGTCCTGACCAACCTTCTGTAGTCTTACAAGGTATTTTGGAGAGCCTTCTTTCTTAAGATCTAACTTTGTAGACATACAAGTTACACTCTAACCAAAAAATAAACACCTCAGTGCTGCAGTTGCAAGAAGCATCATTTATAACTAGCAGACAAGATGCAAAGAGGTTGGAGTCGCTAATATCCTCCCAAGTTGTTTTCTCTCCAGTGTTTCAGAGGGACAGTTGTTGTTGAGGAGGACAAGCGTAGCTCCAGGGTCTCCATTGCTAGGCATCAGCCAATTACTGTCGTATCAGATTAGCTCCTTAGCATATGAACACTCATTTATGCTAATGCACATGCAGCATGACTGTTCCATAATATTGATAGAATTATTGCATTTACAGCCCTATAACAGGACTAATTGAAAGGGAGGTTCTGATAACAGCAATGGACTGTCAAGGTGATTCTGGCTGCTGCTTCTGTACAGGCCAGTTTCAAACCATGAAAGAGAATGAACTATTCAAAGATCCAGTCCACAGTTTATTTAACACTGAAGCAGTTACCTCTCAGCAAAAAATCCTGATACCATAGAAGAAACAGAAAAAAACTTCTGCAGGCAGCTGGCGCTTGGGATCAGCATTAGGACTTGCCCAACTTGTGCTGCTGTGTACAAGCACATTCTCCTTGTCCAAAGCACTGTCACCTCAGCAGTTGCGGGGGCTTGGGACGGTGAGGTCTAACAGACAGGATGGTAAAACTGCCGCCCCTCAGTGACTTCACTGCTCATGTGTCACCAGCAAAAATTCAGAGGATGCATCCAGTTGTCCTGGGCATAAGCTGGGCATCCCTGGCCAGATTCCCCTCAGTCCCTTCTTCAGAGTTAGCTCAGCTTCTAGCTGCCTCGCAGCAGCCCTAGTTACCTGGCAGCCATAGGAGCAGCGGTAGCTCCGAGTGCTGGGAAGATGAGCAGGGCTGGCAGCATCCGCAAGATTGGGAAGGAGGGAAGATAGGCTGAGCACATACGTGAGAAAGAGGGGAAAGGGGAGCAACAGGTAACACAGCAAGGCCCTGGTCTGTGTGGGCATGCAGAGGATGACCCACAACTGAGGTAGGAAGGGGAAGGAGTCAGGGAGCTCCGCAGCCTGTAGGAACAGAGTAGGGGATTCTCCTCTGCTGCCAGGTCTGCTTGCATTACTGCTCACAGCATGACAGCCCAACATCCAGAATTTATAGCTATTCAGATAGCCCTGGGACACTGCAAGCATTTATTATTTTCAAAATGCCCTGCTGGAAGTTACAGCAGCAAAGAGTAGCCCCAGGGACTGCCTAGGAGAGTTGGGATCAGTAGTCGAGTTAGCAGCACCAGCCCTGCTCAGGGAGACTCCCAGGACTGCCCGTGTTACCGCAGCAGAGACCAGCATCACTTACGCAAGAAGCAGGGATTTGCTGCTCAAGGACAGTGAAAAAATACATGATTTCAGGAACTAGTTATAGAAAGACCTTCAGGCTGAGGTAATGAAAATTGCTGGAGAATTAGGCAGTTCCCATATTCATGAGCTGACAGACTGCAGTCCCTTTGCCAAGGCTGCATTAAATACACTGGGGGACAGAGGAGTTTTCTGACTTCGATAACAGCTGCTTCAAGGTGAAGCACAAGGGGAAAGAGAATTTCATCCACTGTCTCCTATTATTAGTTCCAGCTATGGAACAATTCAGAGCCTGCAACAATTGAGGAGTCTGTGCAGACTTTGTAGACACTAGATTTAAGGCAGTTGCTTTGCTGTCTAGTAACAACCTAGTCTGGGAATAAACAGCACCTGTTCCTAGGACTTGCTTCCAGGAAAGAACTAAAGAGGATTTTGAAATCCTCCTCTGTCTCCCACTCTAGGCAGACGGTCAAGCAGCAGCAGCTACTATTTTCCTAGAAATTTTTGTATTTTGCAATATTTTTCATCTAGAGAGAGCATCTGCACCTCTATTTCCCCTACAGCTGAAATACTTTTAAAGATAGACATAAGCAAAGATTATTTTTTTCCTTGGGAATAGAAAACTCCAGCCAATGCTTGCAGGAGTTCACACGCACAGTTCCTCAGCAGCACCTGTGGAGCAGCCAGACACTGCGCTGCCTGTAGGTAGGTTGGCTGCAAGGGCTGTGCCAGTCTGACCCCACAACCCCTCTCACAGCTTCCTTGGGGTCTAGGAGCAGCACTGGCTGTCCTATCAAGACACAGTGGTTTGTACCAGAGCAGCCTGACCGCTTCTGCAGGCCTGTTGAGGAAGCTAGATGGTTACGGAAAGGCAACAGTGGTTTTGACCACAAGAAAATCATTTGCAAGACTGCCTGGTCATGGCAAGGTTCCAACCCCAAGAAGGGAGTTAAGGATCCTCTAACAGGGAGGGAAGACCCCTTCATTCAGAGGTAGTATAGAACTCATACATGTCTGTTGCTAGTCTGACTAGACTGTGACATGTTTGTCTGCTGACTTTGTAGCTTGTCTCAAGGACAGCTTGTCTACCATCCTCTCCAGTCACATCCTTGGTCTTCTTGAGGATCTTTGCATTTCAGGCATCCCACTCGAGACTCCCACCCTGCAAAGAAGCCCAGAGGCAAAGCAGTAGCTGCAAGTGTGACTGGAGCAGAGTTAGTACTAGCCATAGGCAGTACTAGATTAAAGCGGAGTCCACTGGACTAAGAGCATCAGTGCCTGGGTATATTGTTCTTCCATATGTTGAGGTGCTGTCGCTCATGGTGTTGTGGCTCCCTTATCTCCCTTCCCAGCTCATAGCTATGGAAAAGGTAAGGGACAAGTTAAAAAAAAAAGTTTTAATCTATATTACTAGATTGCAACTCGGCACAGTCACTCTCAAATCATATTCATCTTTGCCCTAGGATTCAGTCCCACTGCTTCTCTTATAGGATCAATAGTTTCATGACTCATTCTAACTCTGGTAGTTTAACAGGCAGAGTTGGGTGGGGAGTGGTTAGGGGAGGAAGGAGTCAGTCCTAAACTCACTCGAGTCCTGTCAGGTGAAGGATATCCAAGAGCTCTCCTTCAGGGGAGGGACGGGCCATAGTTACCTCCTTTGCGCTGTTTGGTTAAGTCTAGATTTTTTAATAGGCAATTTCAGCCCCCAGGAAGAAACTCTCTCTCTTCCACTGCATTAAGAGCAGTGCTTTCACTTGCATCTCACCTCTTGTAAAAACAGTAGTGCATTAAGACAGTCTTTCTTGAGTAAAGCCATATTCAAAACAAAACTTCCAACTGTAAATCAAGCTAACACTACCATAAAGAGTAGGTCCTTTGAGGAAGTCTAAGCATAATCATCTCAGTGTGGTAACAGCAGAGATAAATTACACATATTAAACAGTACATCATTAATAATAATGTTCCCATCCCCACCACAAACAGAGAAACACACTTCCCTTCTTAGGGTCTATTAAAGCACTGCTTCCTCTTCCCCAAACATTTCTTTTGTTTTCTTCACCTCTTCTTCCCACACTAATTCCTCAAATCTTATACCCAAGGTGAATGCACCTGCCAAATGATCACACCTGCTTGCATGACACAGCAGAAGTTCCACTGTTCCTCCTCTGCTAAAAAGGTGCCCTAGCAGAAGAATCCTGACCATCTGTACTGAAAGACACCCTGCTACATTCTAATGGAAGGCAGAGAAATGAGGGAGGTTTGCCCCAAGATAGGCACTTACTCAAGCCACAAATTTCCAGAGGTTTTTCTGTAGCCCCCGCTGAAATGTTTTGAAAGATGCAGGCACTTATTCATGGTGAAATTATATAAGGTATTTTGTGAGAATATGACTGTGAATATATAGGTTAAACACTTTTAAGAATGAGACAGTTGCTGTTTATTGGTAGATCTGCATGTGCTACAGAGGCAGATGTTAGAAGTGTGATTTAACTTCTGAAAGGGAAACTGAGGCAGAGCCAAGCCCAGAGATGGCCATTGTTCCAGGCAGCAGACAAGGCCAAGCTATCTAGAAATACAGCTCAGCCTCTGGTTCCGCTTGCAGGACCAGACTTCCTCCCTTTGTAAAACAGCAGTAACAATCTACATTGCATTATCTCCATAAAAAAATCATATTGTTGTGTTATAAATATGTCTGTGTGTAAAAAAAAAAAAAACAGCAATAAAGTACATGTGCAGACTGGAGTTGCCATACACAACATTTAGCAGCTGCATAATCCCAGACTTCAGCAGGACTTCCATAGATGGAAGAAATGCTCAGTGTAGGCTAGAGGAGAGGTAGCCTACACTGATAGAGATAGAGGTTTGTTATAAACTTGAAGGCTGGGCAAGAATACTCAAAGTGTCCATCTGATCTTTTTCTAGATGTGAGCCATAGAATTTCCCAAAAATGATTCTGTCCAAAGCCTCTATTCCTTAAAAGTCAGGAAAGGGGGATTTTGTAAAATGAAAAAGAGGGTGTAGCAGGGGTGGCTGTGTTGAAAAGTGGGGAGAAGAAAGGGCAGCGGGGCTCGGAGAGCTGGATGAGACAGTAAAGACATAGGAGAGGGATGCCAGCAAGGACTGATGAACTGCACTTTTACATATTTGGCTTGGGAAAGCCAGCAGATCCCACAGTTCATGAGTCACCGGAGCCCTGCATGCAAGTGTCCAGAGCTTGAGATTCAACCCCATCAAGCACAAAAGCAGCAGGCGGCCAGCGCAGCTCTGCAGGGCGAAGAACAAGGAGCAGAATGACTCACTCCTGGCCTTCCCTCTTCCTCTGCTCACTTTGCAGTTCCTGCTGCTGTTTGCAGCATGCAGTTGGCATCTGGAAAAAGCAATGCCCTTTTACACTGCTTCTGGCTTCAGGAAAGTTTTTCCAGTGTTGAATTTGGCTTGTGGATTTTAATTACTCTCCACTGTGATAATGAGAGTCTGTGGTATTGTACTGATTTTATTTCCTTTTAATTTGTTATGATGCTCTGGATGCAGATGAACTTTCCCAGCTCAATATATATTGATTCATCTTGCCTCATAATGTGATAAATGGCTCAGAGCTGGCAGGTTTCACTGCAGCTTCCCCTGGTAGTTCTGTACCCCAGGCCATGTCCTTCTTGCTCCAGCAGCAGCTCAAGTCAGGTACTGTTGCTCCCTTCCAATTGGGAGATTTATAGTAGCATACAGGATTGAGAAGAAAATTAGGCCTACAATGATATTTCTTGATATGCAGTAGTCCAGGTCTCCCAGCTTCCTTGGTTTGATGTACTAGGCTAGATGCTGTGTGTGAAGCCAGCTCTGTGATCATTGGATGGAGACAAACCTGATTCTTGCACCTTTATACAAGGGTGGTCCTCATTGAGGAGAATCCTCTTGCAAAGGTGTGGGAAGCTGCAGGTCAAGTATCTTCCAGGAAATCCCTGCTCATAACAATGCCTCAGCATGGACTGCAGCAGGAAGCCCAGTGTGCCACGGTCTGTCTATCTGAGGCTGCCTTTCCAGCCATGCCCTTGCAGTTCAAAACATCCCTTCAAGGAAACTGCTCCCCTATCTCCATGTGCCACTAGAGCATGGTACAAGTGTGTCCCTCAGCAGGTCCAGAGGGACACAGACTGCACTGTGTGAGGCAAGTGTCACATCACAGGCTATCAGATATCCAGGTGCAGTCACTGCTGCTGCTGAGCAGCCCTGCAGCTCCATAGTTATTAGCCAGTTGCTGTTACCTGGGACTTGAAGGCATTTCCCAGAGAAGGGGCTGCAGTGACGCCACAGGAGCTTTGCTGCAATTCACAGAGGGTCTGAACAGCGCTTTTAAGCATAAGAAATTAGTTGTTCCTCCTCTTGTCAAAAAAATACATCTGTCAATTCCTTGGATGACTGTAATGCACAGAACACATATGCAGTCTGTGCAGCACTGGGCAAGCAGAGGTACAGGGGGTGACAACTGAATGTTTGGCTCGTCACACAGCTGACTTTCAGGCTCAAAATCCCATATCCAATTAAAGCAGCCAGGAAGTTCACATTAAAACAGCTGGGTCTGGTCTTCATCCAGTTCATGTCAACACCACTGCTGTAGCTGCAGGGAAGCCTCAGGTTTATCTGACTGCATAGGCCCCACTTCCCTCATCTTCATCTCGCTGAACTTTTGCTCCTAAACCTTGTCCCTAGCATCATGGAGGCAGCAGTTTGCCAACCGTTTTGATCTTCCTTTTTCTCTGGAGGCACCTTGTGCAACATCCCGCTCATGCTGATCCATTAACTGGGAGGACTCCCTCATCAGCTTCCTAAAAGCTACCAGGCAGCAGATTGAGAAATTGCTTTTTGAAAGGTTAGAAAATACAACAGCCAAAAAATGAGGTAAATTAGGCACAGCAAAGAGTCAAATAGTAGGGATTAGATCCCAAATGGCAGCATCCTAGGGAGTTCTGGACAATACCCCACAGCCTCAGCAATAGACACTCAGCATGTATTAGTCTGGTGGTGTCACACTGTCCTTGTACTTGGCAGGATTCCTGCTAAATACTCCAAGTTCATTTAGGAAGAGCAAAAGCTTTGGGGACCTAGTGAATCACCAGAGAAGGCACTTACGCTGCCTTAGGCAGAGCAATATCGGTACACATTTTTGGCTTAATTCACTGTATCCTCAGGGAAAATTTAAGAAGTGTTTAACATTTTTTCCCTGCTTAGACTAAGACAAGTTTAACACTTGGCTAGGCACATCCTTCAGCAGCACTGAGTGTGTTCAGCACAGCACCACAGAGGGCAGAGCTAGGAAAAGAGCCCAGCTGGGAAAAGGGCCCTTCTGTTCCCTCTCTGTTGGGCTAGGGAAAAAAAATGTGCCTTCAAGCAACTTGTAAGCTGCTTTGTGATCCTAGCACAGCTCAGTCTAACCACATCCATTTCCTCAGCATCCCAGCCAGCTCTGTTTCATCCAATTTATTCCTTTAAGGTGAATAAAACTGAGGATAAGCATCTAATTTACGCTACTCTTGATTTACACTGTTTGCCTTCCTTTCTGCTTGGAATATGAACTAGGCTGCCTTGGTCCCTTTTATTTACTGTTTAGGCTCAGAAAGAAAAAAAAGTGAATGTTTTAACAGGATACAGCCTCTACTCTTCCCTCAAGTTGTTTCTGCTTTGCTTTTAATATCTTACTGAACACAGCAGGGTTATTTTGGAACGGGTAAAATGCTTACTTCCTCACTTCTCTTATAGTCTCTACCTCATAGGATCCCTTTGAGGGGAAGAGCTACTCCTCTAGCATTTTTTAAAATCACCTTTATCTCCACTGAATTGAAACTCCCTGGAATGCTGCCACATTATTGCATCTCAGGGATGATGTCTTGCTCAGAGGTAGTACTGTAAATGCAAAATATTTTCCTAAAGAACAAGCCCCAAAAGACACAAATCTATGTTGTCTAGCTAGGCAAAAGGACATCATGCCTCAAACTTGCTCCTGGAAAAATTGTACATCATCACTAGGCAGGTGTCCCTTCCTCCCTTCCAGAGGATAACAGATGACCACAGCTTCAAGAGAGAGAGAAAGAAAAGACAAAAACCATGGTGAAAGGCCAGAAAACTCTTGATATCCAAAGGCAGCTGTGCAGACAGAACTGTGCACACAGTTACTCTGTTGATGTGTAAAGAGGCAAGCGTGTTTGTGGTCTGGTCCCTTGACACTGCAGCCCTGTGCTTGCCCACGTACCTGTATTTCTCTCCATGCTAAGGCAGGAGGGCACCAGCATCTGACTTTTCCACACAGCATGGCCAGAGTCACAATAGTTGCTTCATTCAAAACAGTTCAGGGTGAGAAGTCATAAATTCATAGAAGCTTAAGGTTGGAAGGGACCTCTAGGGATCATCTAGTCCAACCCCCTTGCACACGCAGGGTCACCTAGAACATGTGGCTCAGGACTGCGTCCAAGCGGGTTTGGAAGATCTACACAAAAGGAGACTCCACAACCTCTCTGGGCAGCCTCTTCCAGTGCTCTGTCACCCTCACTGTCAAGAAATTTTTCCTTAAATTCCTGTGGAACTTTTGGTATTTCAGTTCGTGGCCATTACCTCTAGTCCTGTCAGTGGCCACCACTGAGAAGAGGCCAGCCCCATCCTCCTCACTGCCTCCCTTGAGGTCCTTATAAACACTGATCAGGCCCCCTCTCAGCCTTCTCTTCTCCAGGCTGAACAGGCCCAGCTCTCAGCCTTTCCTCATAGGGCAGATGTTCCAGGCCCCTGATCATCCTTAAAGTCATAACATCAGTTTGTGTCTTCTCCATGTAATCTTAATCCATGCCCAGAAAGCTCAGCAGCATAAATCAAGGCCCTCTGACCTCTCCCAGAGAGACTATTAACACAGCCCCAACAGCAAGAGCAGAAAGTTCTGCCTTCATTTTGAGGCAATGAGAGCAGACTATTTTTAAATCGCTGACACAAGTGATTGGTGAAGCTGTATTTTTGGAGAGGAGTGGAAAGAAAATGAACTGTCTCCTCTCATAGGGCTAGGTCAAATGTCTCATAAGGCCAACTGCATATATCAAAGTTCTTCCACCAAAATATTTCAGCCACTGAAGCCTATACAAAATCCATCTGTGACTGAAGCAAGCATGGCAATTGGAAATAATGTTTAACTTGAGGCAGTCAGCAAGGTCCTTGGCCAATTGGAAGGAGGGACAGCACTGGACTTCAGTAAGTCTCTTATCTGCAGAGAATTATTATGTTACTGCTTTAGGAGACCCTACCCCAGTAGCTAGAAGACAGGAGTGTGTTCATCGCCTTTATCTACTTGTTCTTTCCTACAATACCCCCGAGTCCTGCAAACGAGGAAATACAAGAAAAAGGTTCATTTTTTCATCTCAGCCAAATTAGTGCCTTTCTGCTCCTTTTACGCATTCATGAAAGGTTTTACCATTGACTTGAAATAAAGGCTCTTTCTCAACTTGATTCTTCAAGTGGCACAAGATTAAGCTAACATGATCCTCATGCAGGGCTACTCAGACTTCCAAAATCCAGCTCTGACACTGCCCAGGCTGTGGATGATTTGATTCTTCTACCAGCAACAACAAAAAAAAAAAAAAAAAAAGGAGCAGTAGCAGAGATTGCACCTTAGCATCTGCAGACTCAGGGTGATAGTATCTGCTTATTTGCATGTCCAGTTGATTTATTTTCAAGTGCAATGATGAGAAACTCAAGTCAGCATCTTTAGACATGTCTACCTTCTGGTGAATATGAAAATTGATAGTAGAATCCAATCAGAAATGTGAAAAATTGAGCTATTCTGTGGAAATCAGTGGCAGAAGCAGAATGCTTGATGTCCTGACAAACATCCATGGTGTTAACTAGGCTACTTCCATTTGAGGAATCTCAGCTATTTTCACAGATGGCAGCTGGATGACTCCAGAAACAGGAGTCAGGGCCCCTCACTTCATGACTGGACACAGGCAGCCCTTCAGTCTTTGACCAGTCTCACTATTTTATTTAGCATGTGCAGAGATGAAGATTTTGCTGAGCTCCCATTACCTCAGCAACAGATGATAGGTAATGAATTATTCAGGAATAGCCAGCTCATTCATTAATTTTAATAAACATTTCCACCATGTTCTAGGCAGTGCTGCCAGCTGGGAAGAGACAAGGTGAGCCCCTAATTTCCTGGAGGTTTTTGGCCTTCTTCATTCAGATATAGGTTTACCTGCACAAGGGCCCCTGTAATTAACAAGAAACTAGAAGCAGACAGTGCTGATTTAGCAGAAATTCAGAGTGGGTAGAAAGAACAGACCTCACATGTCCCTCAGAGGGTCCCAAACTCCTGTCCATACATAGAGAAGGTGTCTCTGCATTTTCAGAGATGGCCACAGCTGCTAAATCCTGACCCTTAGGGTAGAACATAACCCTTCAGACAGGTAGCCTGGACCTCAAAGCTCAGATACCTCCTCTGTTTCAGTTTTGCTCCCATGAAATTGCTATTTGGTCTCTACTATTGCCCCAGAGCAGGCAGAATGTGGTGTTAATGGATCAGGCCCATTTAGATCCATCTACATGGAACAATCAAGCACAAACAGCATCTCTCTATACTCTGCATATGTCTTACCTAGGTTGCCGGTAAGCTTCTCATCTTAGTAACTGCCACAGTAACCCAAAAGCTTTTCAGGTGACTCTTGCAGTCTTTCTCTGAATTTCTGCTGAAGGTTAGCAACAGAAAACACTTTCCAACAGTGAAGTACTGTTGGCAGTTTCTGAACATCTGAGTAAGCTGGGAACACTCATCCTCATTCATTCATTACCAGGCTTAATTACCTGGGCTGTTCTTTGCTTCCACTCTCCCTGGCTAACACAAAGCAACTGCATAATGGAGTCAGGCAAAAAAAATATATATTTTACTGCATTGTGCTGTGTTACATAAAGTCAAATTCATATTTCTTCCCATATTTCTCCTTCCCTGTAAACAGCAAGGTGCTTAGAGCAGGGAATTTCTCCACCTCAGCTTGTACAAGATCTAGCACTTAGGACCGCTATCCAGCACATAGGACAGATACAGATTTTACTGGAGAGAAGCAGAGAGCCCAGCCCAACCCCATTTCTACTACAGCTGCATCCAGTCCTAATATTCACAGTGCTTAAATTGTGACCAGAACAGGGGTGGCTACAGCATAGCTGTACTTTACTGAGCACACGAGGAGGGCAGAAAACCCTCTGTAGCTGCTTTCCATGTCATGTATTTTAGGTGAGCAAAGATGAACTGCTGGGGAGAGGAGAGGCCAGAGACCAGCATAAACTGTTTATAGCCATGGTGATAAATTCAGCACACAGGTCAGCCCCTAAGTATCTAAGCTGCCAGCCTCTGTGTGATGGACACTCACAAATGCATTGCTGATAAGGAGTCTAAGCACTGCAGCTTATCCACATATCTACCACCAAGACTCAGTTGGACTGATCGATCAAAGACAGACCTTGCTAAAGGAAGGTCACAGCTATGGAAGACTTAATGACTTGATCTCAGGGAAAGGCCCAAAAAAACAGCAGCTAATAGCAAGAAATAAACATGTAGCTCCTCAGTCCATTAAATAGCAATATCCATACATATCCATACATCTGTTTCAAGAAGTGGGAGGGACATAGCAGAGCACTACAACCATTGCACATGCTAGCTCTCACCACCTGTCTCACAGACACAGAGTTGTCTATCCCCATCTTAGTCATTCCCATTAGTTACCACAGCCCCCAGAAAGTTGTTCCAGGTTTAACTATGCTCACCATGAAAAAACATGGGCATGCTCCTTTGAGTGTTTTGGGTGAGCCTCCATTCCCCATCAGCTGAAATGTGTTGCACTTACAAAATACACCTTTCAAACTGACCTAAATCTAAGGCCACCTTTTTCTTTAAAAATTAAAATGGAAAGAACACAAACCATCTAAAATTAGTATCAGAGCTCCTAAGACTGCTGAGCACTGACAGAGGATAACTTGCTACTTTACATTCATGGCAGCTGACAGTCATTCCACTTCATTTTTGCAAAGGGACTATGCTTTCTTTAGAGCTCAATACATTTCAGCTCCTTCACATCATCCTTAACCCTGCAGTCTTGAATGATCCCTGTGCCTTTATCTTTCCTGTATCATTTTTCATGATTCCTCACTTGTCATTTTTATTTACTGCTTTCAATTTGCCTAGTGTTCGTATGCATAGCATACTTGCTCTCACTTCCCCAATGAAAAAAGACTTTTTTTCCTCCCAAGACACTATTTTCCTCAGTCACAGGATTTTTGACCATTTAACAAAAAAGAAACTCCCAATTACCAGTCATATCTTCTACCCAAATTTCTCATCTGACCTGGCCATTGTTTTCAGTTCTCAAAATGACATTTTTAGAATCACAGTGTTGGATAATTGGTTGGTACTGGGCTCTGTTCACATGCAGCAAGTAGAGCTGTGTAGGGATCACTGGTAACCAAAGTAACCAGTTATGTTTTTATTTCCTTGATCAATTCCTTGCTATCCATCAAGATGAAGTCTAACACAACATGTGCCCACAAGGGATACAACATTTTTTTAAAGTTGAGAACAACTTATCATCTGTAAGGTTGGGAGCACTGGTAGCATGAGGCCTCTGACTTACCGACTCTGACTGCAGTCTCTCACAGGGATGTGGCCTTTTTCCTCTTTTGGTGGATGTATCTTGTAGTGCTCACAGTTAAGATGAGCGTTATCCAGAGGTAGTTATTTGGCTGCTAAATTTTTACTGTTTTTCAGTAGCTGGCAGCAAACATGGTTTTGTGTTTTATCTGTTAGAACACAAATCCACAAGCAGTCAAATGCTCATCTGCCATTCAGAAGACTGACAGGCTTGAGTTGTTTTGCACCTACATGCATGTTGCCTCCAAGGTCTCATGGCAGAAGCTGGGGTGCCAAGCAGTTAAAGTCTCTTGCCTTCCCCCTCACTTGTTCCCATGTGAACATTTCTTTCTTGTACTCAACCTGGGACAGTAGCACCCCCCAAATCTTTCCAAATCCAGAGGCTCAGCAAGTTCCTTGTTAGGGAGCAGCAAGAGCAAATGGCTCTTGCCATTTGAGGTGAGACTCAAACGTGAGATGGAAGCCAAAGACAGCAGGGCAGCCCTTCAGCAGCAGCTTCAGATGCAGCAACTGCACCTAAGTTGAAGACCAGAGCAGGCCCAGGGAGAGCTGCCACATGGAGCTGAGGAAGCACCAGAGAGACCTGCAGCCCTCACACAAGCCCAAGCCACCCAAAAAGTTATGCTGATTAGAGCAAAGGGCTTATATGCTGCTCCTGTGAAAGTGTAAAGTCCCAGCTGAGGCTGGTTAGGGCAATTAGGGCCTGTTGTGCTGATGGCTCTGATACTCCTCAGCCTTGTCTTGGACGTGGTCTCCCAAGTTACTCAGCTTCTTTTCTAGTGGAAACACTAGTAAATGTGCTTCATGCAAAAAAAAATAAAAAAAAATCCATTTTAGCTTTATCCAAAAGAAGAAAAAAAAAAGACAAGGTCAACCTAGGACAGGTCATAGTAACTCCCCCATCAGTGGCCATCTGCAGCAAGTTTTAATTGGCACCAAGAAAGAAATCCAAACATATTCCATCTCCAGACTGCCTTTGCAACTCCCACTTGCTACTGCTGCTTGCTGAAAGGGATCTTTCGACTTTTGTACTGAATGTTGCATGGATGCTAATGTGTAAGTATATTTAGAGATGACATATGGGTGATAGTAATGAGTTCTTTTCAGTTCAGATTACGCAAGCAAATTCAGAAAAGCCAGTTGCCGTAGTGGATTAGGCAGGAGGGTGCCTTTACCTGGAGTCCCAGGTCCCAGTTTTTACTGAGGTTTGTTTGCCAGCAGAGGTAGAAAACCCTGAAGACTTGAGCCCTTTTTTAAAAAATAAAAACAAAAAACCCCACAATATACCACTTGATCTGGGTGGTATTGTAGATTATTCAGAGACAGAGAACTGTAACTACCCTTTGGAGCACTGTAGGGACATACATGTCAGAGTAATTTATGTCAATTCAGAAAAATCATGTTGCAATGTAATAGCTGAGAGAACAGTTTGCCATAGCCTGCTAACTGAGTGAAATTCCTCCTTCAGTTCGGAGGCCTCCCTGGAGGTCCCGGAGTATGTGGGGATGTGTGCGTTTCAGATGCCTGAGCTTTCTCTGTCGAGGAGGGCAGTCTGATTTGTTCTGATACAGCACAGCGTAGTTCTCCTCAGGCAGCAGGTATTTTGGAGCTGGGTCTGAAGGCTCTGGCCTGAATCCTGTCTTCTAGGCAAGCAGCAGTCTGCCCAGTAACTGACTACATTAAGAAATCTCCCACTAACTGGGCTTTGTCTTTTATGATTTTTAAGTGATGAGAATGATGTAATCTCAGAGCTTAAGCAAGAAAATTTCCAAACTGAGCAAAGATGGAAATTTTCTGTGGAAGTACAGATGGAGAATCCCATTCAATAATACTACTGTAACTTGATCTGCTCTGATTAAAAGGTTAATTAGATTTAGAGCGCTTACACACAAAGGAAAACTACAAGATTTTTACAATTGCTCGTGTGTTAGCTTATAACAAATCCACTGGGGTCATTACGTTCCCCACCTCTGTCACAGCCTAATGTCTCTTCTTTACGACCTTGCCTGCAACATGAAATAGCAGCCATAAAGCATCTTGCTGTTGCTTCTGCCAGCTGATGAGTCCATTTTAAAGCCTGCTCATTGTGCTGTGTGTGTTTCTCTTTGCGCAGAGAAGTACTTTTGAATGTCACCCAGTCCTACAGAAGCAAGTGGAAGACGGATTATGCTGGCAGCAATCCATCCATCTGTTCATCTGCCAGCACTAATGTTTAGCTTCTCAGGCTCCCAGTTGTCTTAAATAATGCTGACCTACAGGATCTGGGGTGGGAAAGGTCACATAGCTCATTTTGTCTTCCATTTCTTAAGTGGTAATTAAACTTTCTGAGGTGTTATAGCTACATGCAGTTAGTGTTGATTGGCAGTATATATAAAGTTGAGGTAAAATGCTTTTCAGAGGGGCAGTGTTGCATGAGACTCTTATCACCCACTGGCAACAGCATCCCCATCCTGTTTTTCTTTATTCCAGCACACCATGGCTGTTCAGAAACATCCCACTGCCTCAACAGAAGGTTTCCGTTCCTTCCTACAAGCAACTTTTCTTTCTTTTCTTCAGTGTCACACATGGTGATCGCTAACCTGCCCATCACTGCTGTGACAAGCCCAGGCCAAACTGACCACAGCTTCTCAGCCCGGAGCTGCTGTGAGCAGTTCACCCGCTGCTGCATCTCTGCAGTCCCGAAGTTGCTGGCAGAAAAATAATAGCTGCATACACAGCAGAAATACCAACAGTTCCTCACAGACAGACATCCTATCTAAAGAGAGTAATACAATTTTACAGCCTCCCCCATCTTCCAAAGGAGTAAAGCAGCACCTTCATCGCTTCATGTCTAGCCCTTGCGATCCCTCTTTTCTCCCCCGCAACTATAGCATCCTCAGCTCCCTGTCACATGCCCTTGCTCCTGGCAGTGAAGGTTGCTACTTGCAAGACAAAACATTTCCTACGGGAAAGTTAACCCAGCCATCAGTGTTCCTAAAGCTTCTAATATAGGCAGGCAGGCAAAAGGAGCTAGGGAAAAAAAATACCATAGCTAATTGGAGTAGAAGTGAAGGGAAGAGGTGCAAATCCGACTTGAAAGAGTAGCTTTGTCTCTGATAGTCAACTGGGAAAAATAACTTACTGGAGCATTCAAGAATATGAAACACAAGCAAATAAATGATGGTGACAGTCTGATCAAAGGGTGGCTACATGTGAGAAAGCCTCTGTCAGCGCAGTCAGGTCTCCACGTGCTTAGGAACCTTGCCCAATAAATTTGATGAATAGCCACATGTAATGTAGGAGAAACCAACTAAATTTGGCTCCTGGGATCTGTTCCTGATGTAAAGTACTTTAAGAATCCATACTCCATTAAAACCACATTTATCAATAGATGTAAAAGCGAGAAACTGGAAGCAAAATTATTGTTCCTGAGTTCACAGGGAGGGGAAAAATCTGAGCATTCAAGTGATGGAAAAGCTGACACATCAATTGACTTGATCTACACAGGGATATTTACTAGGGAATCTCTCCCAGCATAATGATGCTACTATAGGTATCGATCTCCTGTAGATATTCTATAATAACAGATTCAAAACAATAACAATTTTCTGGAAGAAGAGTACTCACTGGGGAACTATGTAATTGATTGATACCACTCTTCAGAGTAAAAAGTTCTCTGGTTAAAGTTTGTGAGTGTGTGGGGCAACCACATATAACACAACAGCAGGTGTTGAATCTTCTTGGAACAAACACACAAACAAAAACCCCACCTTGCTCCTGTGTTAACTAATTATACTAAAATCCCCCCAAGAAACAAGACATATTGCTGTTTGTATATGCCTTGTGGGGTTGAGATAAATAGGTGGAGATAAATACCATGTACAGGGGAAGAGCGAGTTTTGCTGGGACTTGCCACTTCTTTGTTAACTTATCAGCTAACCTGAATTAAGAATGTTTTTTTTTTTTGTTTTTTTTTTTTGTTTTTTTTTCACAGAGAAAGCAAGGCCAAAGAGAACTAATACTTCAGAAAGACAGTTCCTGTCCCTCAGATCCTTAGGATACTTTTACAAGGCAAGAAAGACCAATCACAAGTGGAACAGAGTCTCTCCTGCCCAGCATTCATCACTCGGCTAGGATAAGGGTAAGAGATCACACTGAGCTGTGTAATGCAGAGTAGGAAGCTGGGAGACAACCTGTAGCACTGCTTTTACAGAGTGTGCTTCTTCACTGAGCCTCTGGAAAATAAAGCAAAAAACTCTGTGTAACAGCAGCTTTTCTGTGCTTGAAATAGTCCTGGAATGGCAGGAGGTTCCCTGTGGCTATTGTGGCAGCTGAATGAAATTGTCACTTGTGATAAGGCGTCTGATAGCAGGGGAAGATCCTGGCTCTTTGCCCACTGGCAGAGGTCCCAGTGATTTCACTGTAGCCAAGATTTTTGGTCTGTATGTAAAATGAATTACCAGGGTGAAGCTGCAGAAATACCACCTCATAATGAGAGGCCTGCAGGAATCCATTGCAGCAGTGTGCCTGCGCACCAGCATCCTGCTGCTAAAGGGAGGCTTTGCACTCATCCTGAGGAGCAGTGTAGTGCTCTGTCAGGAGGAAGAATGAGGTAGAAGGTGGTAAGTGCCACTAAATACACCTAGGATGTCCAAGAACTGGTCATCTCTAGGCAAACTCACTCATTCTGGGGGTATTTTTTGACATACATCCCCTTTTTGTTCTCTCTTTTTTTTTTTTTTTTTTTTTTTTGCTAGTTTTCTTTGAATTTCCACACCCTCCAGGGACTACTTGTCACTATCTATCAATATCACCTTGGCAACAAGAAGTGGTTGATGATATCCTGCCTATTGACAGTCAGATCCTATAGGATGCTGAACTGGGCGAGCCACAGCAATCAGCTTCAGGGAGAATAGGGAGTTTGGGACCATTGTAAAATCAGGCCTCTTGTTCTTTCCTTACCTCTCCCCAAGGAGGTCCTGCCTTGTGTGATGGCAGGAAAGGACACATCTCCTCCCATAGCAAGTCATGGAGAACATGTGCTATGGGGAACTGCTGCCAGGAAGAGCCAGGACTGAATTCTCTGCACAAGGAAGGGTGAATGTGCTCTCTCAGGGTTGTTTGCACCAGGCTGTGGCACTGAGAGACACTTTACATTGCAAATAAGCAACTTATCCAGCAGTCCTACAGGGATTTCAACGCAAAGCAAGAGACTCAGGGGCCAGGACGGGGGAAAGGCAGACTAAACTGCAAGGAAAGATTAAACACATGTCATATAATTCTGCAAAATGGTGTTGAAGGGAGGGAAATTCTCAGTGGGTGTAAATTAACATTGACAAACTACACTGATTTACAGCCAGCTGATGGTCTGGCCCGCAGTCTAATTGTCTGAAAAGCAGCAGCATCTGAAAGGGAGGGGGTTATTTAGAGAGGCCCATGGGGGATGCTGAGGACTGATGAGTTGAAAGGGAGCAAAAAAAGAAGAAAACAAATGTGCTTGCAGCTTGGTGTGACCGTGATAGTTCTCTCCGGGAAGCAGGTGGGGATGCAACCACCACTGGTTAGATGAAAAGCAGCCCTGGGCAGCAGGGCTGTCATCTTGTCCTGATACTGCCTCACAGGACCGGAAGAATCCCCAGCAGTCATTGGGGTGGTGCTCACGAGGGACTGGGAGGCAGAATGGCCAAGGAATAGGCTTGTGATGTTTCCTGGGGTGATACAGAGCTCTGCAACAGGAGCCTGGCCAGCCACAGCACATCTGCTGGGGCTCTCCCTGCCCGGTGACAGGCAATATGCACTTGCAGACTTTGAGAGGACAATTTTTCTAAGTATCTGCTACTGACCAATGCTGGACATGTCTCGCGTTGGCCTGGGCACTGCTGGGGTTGTGCCAGGGTGTGCCTCTGTTGCCTGGAAGCCAGAGAGTTGTCTGGAGCTGATCCTCGTAGTTAGAACTGATGGTTTACTTTTGCTAGAGCTGAGCTTCAAGTGACAGCCTTGACCTTTTCTGCCATGCTGAGGAAAACAAATTTCCTTGCAGCCATTTTGCCATCATTTGCTGCAATAAGTGCTTAAGTTGCGCCTATGCAGAATAGAAGCTTGGGTGGAGGAGCAGAGGTGTTGGGATGTGAAGTGGGGTCACGTGGTTTTGTACTTCCTAAATCTCAGGAGGGGGCCTGGATGGGTTTTCCTCGCTCAAGTTTGTCTCCATGAACTGCACGAGTCTGAGCCAGAGATATTGGAGACAGGTGTGGAGCAAGGCTGGAGGCTGCTTTCAGCTCAGGCCTGCTGCGACTAGGCTAGGAGAGCTCAGCATATGCTAGGGCCAAGGCAAAGGAGGCAGAGGATGCGTAGGATCTGCTCTACAGGACCCAAAGGCAGAGGAGTGCTCAGTTCATGATGTGTGTATGCAGGCCAGGGGAAACTGCCTGGGACCCAAAAATCAACTGGCTCCATGTGAGCATTGGCAGAGCTCAGTTAAAAACCCCATAGGCTCTCCCTGTAGCTGCAAGCGGGGAGCAGAGCTGCTCATAGTGGTATAGTGAAGTGCAGGATCTATCAGTCAGATGGTAGCTGCTATGGGTTCATGGTAATGTGTGTGATCTGTCCTCGCAGGACACTTGATTCCAAATAGGCCTTTCTTCCTCCTGAGGAGGATTCAGCTCGAGGAGACTTGTGGTCAACCAGGGTCCTGACCCACTCAAAGCTGAGGAGGTGATGGGTGATGCAGTCTCCTGGGACACCTACAGCCGATGTTGCTGAACACCAGTGACTAGGACACAAGAGGAGGTGTGATGGAAGTGTCTCCAGGAGCAGAACTTACAGTAACAAATGTACTCAACCTTCATCTGCCACAAGGTGAATACTAATCCCTTGCAAGCTCCATTCCCGCAGCTGCTCTATCAGGAAGACTGTTGGAGCAATATATTGTCAAGAGATGGAGTGATGCAATGATGAAAAAAGGGTGATAATCTCTCCCAAAGCAAGGAAATAAGTGGGAACTGATACGAAGTTGGAAATCCTTTGCCTGAAATCAGTGTGCTGGAACGCCTGCCCTCAGAAATGGGCTGGAAGTATCATGTCATCTCATCCTTCCTGAAGGAGGAACACAAGGAGAAAACCATGCTGTGTCACAAGAAAAAGCTGCTGCTAAGACTTAGAGAGCAGCCAGAGAAGTTCATAAAGGCACCACTGCCAAGTGCACAGATATGTGGAGCGGTTTGGCTTCTCAGGTGAAATCTTTCATGCTAATACAGCAAGTTTTCAATACAACTTAAGAAACCTCAGAGAAAAAGAGCCAACAATGCTTAGGACCTTCAAGGAATTCCATAAAAAACTGAGATCACCTTTTACACTGCCATTAGATAATTTAGATAATATTATAGGACCTCTGACCAAAATAGAGCTTCACATGAAGTTATGGTGATTATTATATTATCCAGGTTGGTAGATCCCCATAGCAGGGTTTTCCCAGCGTGACCAACAGGTAACATAGGGAGATATTTCCCATCTGGCACATGCAGCTGGCAAGTATGTACCTCCGAGCTGCACTGACTGAGTGACCCTGATCAGATCCAAGTGGGATTCTTTTTTGTCGTTTGCTTTTGTTTTGTTTTCTGGGAGCAATGTAAATGATGGGGTTGCTTTTGAAGTGATACCTGTTCAGCTTCTGCCAGAGGTGGGCTGTGTAAACTTGTGTTGAATGCAGTGGGATGGAAGAAGAGTTGGGGAAGCAGGAAGCAAAAGGAGAAGAACTGCTGTTTCAGCTGCTAGAATAAACAAAAAAAACAAACAAACCCCAAGAAATGAAACTGCAGGCGCCTAACCTCCTACATCATCAACTAGTTCTTGCAGCACTGCTCTGGCCAAGTGAACAGCTAAGAAAACGAATACAATCAAAGCACTTTTATTTTTCTTGTTAACCTTTAACTTGGAAAATAGATGTACTGGCATTCCTTCCCTTGAGACTGCTGGTGTTCTTCTAGGCAGTTCCTGTGGAGTGGCATGCATGGCAGGGCAGTAAAGACATTGTGCTGTGTCCATGAGATTTGCTGTGTTGGATGGCACAAAACTCACAGCAGTATCATAGCTTGCTAAAATCCTGTGCACAGCTCTGAAATGTGCCTTTCCCATCCTGCTAGCTGGTTGGATCTCTCAAATAAAAGGGACACTGTGCTCTGGACTAATCCATCCTCCATTTAGTGGTGTGGTTTGCAAACCCTCAACCAGAGAAATAGGAATAAGATCTGAAGGTTCATTCAAGTCCTGTTTCCCATGCTTTAGTAAGGTGTCTCCCATTCCTCCCGTTCCTCAGAAATGGATGCCATGGGTCAGTTTCGTGTGATTGGTGTGACTCATAAGTTGATTTACTTGCAACTGAGGGTGGAAAATGTACCACACTCACTTGATGTCACTTGATCGAGGCAGAGGAGGCCAGACAGCAGCAAGCTGCTGTCCACTGTCTCATGGAACAAGTTCCCCTGTTTGACAAGTCTGTTGAGCAAATCTCGCTGCAGTAAACCCTGCAAAACAGCACTGGCAAATCTACTCAGTCCGGACTGGTTTTTGTGACCTCTTCTCCTAAGACCTTGTGAGACTCTGTGGTCCCCTGTCTTGATGTCCCAGGAATCATCCTCTGCATAGTGATTTTCACCAGAACTGAACAACTTAGTCTCATTGCCTGCTTTGTACTTCTGACATTTTGTCTGGTGCTTTGCTGGAGAGGTCAGCCAGGCAGAACAGTTCTTGTGTCTATGGGAAGGAATAATTTATCCTTCAAGCTTTAATCCTTGATAAATAAGTTCTTTGGGGGGATTTTGCAAGAAAATCAAGGTTAATGGCAAGTGTCCAAACAGGCACTTATCAGAGTAGCGTTGGAGGACAAGTTGATTAACAGAATCACATGGTAGAAAATAAACTGCCCATACCCCATGCCTTTAGTCTTAGCTCACTTAAGGCATGAGGCTCATAACAGCCACAAGTTTTTCAGACCCTGAGCCAGGGAGGAGGCACATGTTGCACAGACAATGTGATCAAAGAGCCATTCCCACAGCGACAGTGGGAATAAGCTCCTCTTTGCCGTTCGGCCTGCAATAACCTAGTCTTGGCCAGGGGGATTGCCCTGGTTTTGGGGGAGTGCAGATGAGGCAGCCTGGGAATGCCCAGATGGGTAAAGGAAGGAGTGCAGCTTCAACCCATAGTGCTCAGGAGCGCTGGAGGCAACAGAGGCCTAGCCATTCACTGCTTGGTTTTAACTGAAAGAAAAGAGGGTTCATTAGTGCTGTGTGCTTTCAGTAAAAGGTAAGTCAGGGCCCTGACCTGGAGACAGTGCAGGAGATCAGCTCCTATTGCTCTCCAATGCATCTTTGCTCCCACTTCTGGGGCATCTGCTAGTTTCCATGCCTTGGATTCCCTGCACTCTGCAGCTATAGCTCTGAGGCAGTGGGGTGACAAACTCTTCCATGTCCCTTCTGTTCCCAGTATTTGCTCAATGGCAACCATATATGACTGCAGCTTAGCTCTTCTGTATGTACGGTGAGTCTGGGAGGATATGATAAAAAAATCTTCTTTTGACATATTAAGCATGAGAAGCATATTAACCAAATGGTTTAGTTAGTCTCCATTTCACACTTTCCTTCAGCAGAATGCCTGCAACATGCTGCCAATAACATTACTTTGGAGCTGAGGCTGAAGACACGCACTTTGTGTTGCAGCAGTTTTATTGACCTGGCAAACTTATGCTCTTGAGCTGGAACTGTGATGCTGTTGCTGTGTGCAGCCAGGAAAGGAACACAAGAGCTGAGGAAGGAGGGAAAAGGGTTCAGTGTTTCCTGGCTGCAGTCCAGGTCAGAATTATCCCCAGCTATTTGAGGTGTTTTACAGAAACTAGTGTTTTCCTCCTGTTCCTGGTGTCTTTGGACAGTAGGGAAGCAGGCTGTGCTGCAACATAAAAGGCTCCTTCCCAGATCACGGCTTGGGCAGCGACTGGCCTGTGTGTTCAGTGGAGCTCACCTTAGACATCTAAAATGATGTGCATAGCCCTCAGCATGGTGACATGAGGGGAATCAGTGGGATTAGAAGAGTTTAGTAGGAAAGAGAGGGTCTTTCAAGAATGGAGTGAGTAGAAAGACAGATGCTTCTGTCTAAGCTGTTTTCTATGACATCTTCACAGCTGGTTGCAAGCATGAGGTGGATCAGAGCTCACCTATTGCTGGGGCTCTGATCACTCTAGCTAGGGCACTGAACTCTCCTTCGTGTGCAGGCCTCTGAGGTACATCCATGTACACTTTGCTCTGAGCTCCTCTGAAAGTATCAAAGGGACTGTCAGTGTCTAAGGTGCTTTGTTAGAACACAAAGTCACCTTTTAGTCAAAGAAAACTCATCTGTGATGGGTGACAAAGATTAGCACAAATGATCTGGAAACAAAATTCCCCTCTTCCTTTACTTAATCCAGTATTTTTTGGTGCCTGCCTACCTGTCAGAAAACTTCTCTAAAATGTTTTTCTCTTTTCCTCCTGCCATCGTGCACATATACTCTGTCTGCTCCTGTCTTCTCTGGGTCTTCCACTCTGCAGTGCTGCCTCCAGCTCCCTCTCTCTGTCTCTCACTCTCTGTCTATTCTACTATTCCAGCAGGACGTATCTCCCAGCTGCTCTGTCCACGAAAGCAACTTTTTACACCCCATTCCTCTGTCCTTCCAGAAAATCCTGCTCTGCCAAAGCAGCGGTGGGTCCCTGCTGGCCAGCAGAGTTCACAAACACATTCCATGTCCACTCAGGAAATCAGTGGCTGCAGGGCAAACAGGTACCCTTCTCTGAGCAGGTTTGAAGTGCTCCTCTGTATGAGAGGTCAGCTCAAGGGATGCAAATACTCATGTATTGTGACGGGCCTGTGCCCTGTAGCTGAGCAGGCCAGGGCAGAGTGGGTTCCAGCCATCCAAGCTTGGTGTCCCTGTAACTGTCCTACAGCTCAAAGATGGGTCAGAGCTTCAGGGCTTGGCAGTGAATTTCTACCTGAAGAAAGACTGTGATTGCACAAGTCAGTCACCTTTTCAGTGCTGCGCGCTCTATTAATGAAGATAGCATGCAAAGTCCGGGACTCAGTTGAAAGAAGTAGCCGCAGACAGATGGCACTCAGTCATTCCTATGCCTTGGAGCTTCTCTGCTTCTTTACTCTTCTCATGACTGCTTCTCCTCCTGTCTGTGCTCTTTTCTTCACTAGCTCTTTTTTCACTGTCTCTTTCACATACGGGCACACACAAGTATGATGTAGCCTCATGTGTGTATCTGAGAACCTGCCTCACAAAGGGCTTAGTTTCTCTTCAGGCCTTGGTCAATGACTGCTTTAGTTGCAGCTGCCGCTACAGCAAGGGTCATTTTCCCTTTCTGCTGAGTCTGAAAAGAGAATGCAGAAAGCCTACTGTGGCTTTTAGTTCTGTGGTCGTGACTAGGTCACAGGTCTGCCCGACAGACTATGATATCTCGTATAACAACACTTTCTCACAGGAGCCTTTCAGCACAACCAGGAGCCCTGTTTCCTACTCTGTGTCTGGCTCTCATATCATCTCATTCTCTCTTTCTTAACAGATCATGTTATAACCTATGATCACAGAAAGTCCCGGGCTTCATATTTCTCTGCTGTTGCCTGTGGGCTCTTCCAGAGCCACGAAGAAGGGGAACTCGAGTCCCAACGTGAGAAGATGGGTGAGAAGTGCCTATGACATCTTGGGAAACAGCCACACCTTGAGAGCTAGTTTCGATTAATATCCATGTTTAGCGATTGTGAAGGACTGCTGTAATATTCTTCACTCAGCAGTGATCCATAGGAGCAACTCTGCCTTCCTCCTCTGGGATTAGGTTAGAGAAAGTTTCATTAACACATTGGGGGGTACATTATCTTGAACCATTGTAAACAAGGGGAGAATCAAGATACCAGGACCAAGATTGGCCCCAGGCAATTAACTGCTTCAGATTTCTGCTCAGATGGAAGATGTCTGCTTGTGCCTCACATGGTTAGATGAGTGGGGTGACTTAGCGTCAGAGAGAAACAAGTCTCTTCATTCTCCTCCTGGCCAAGATGTCTGTGTCACCTCGGTGCTTGGCAGCATGTGGATAACCCATACCCAATACAAGGCAAACAGTCTCTGCAGCAAACAGCTCAAGTTAGCCCTGTAGTGTCTGCCAGGTCTTGTTCTTTCCTGCTGTATGTATGGGCCTCACTCATTGCCTTTTCATTTCGATGCCAAAGGAGTGGGCAAGGCTCTAGCAGACAAACTCTATGTGACTGTGGGCAAGTCCATGAGGCAGAAATCCTTAGGAGAAATTAGGTGGAGTTAGTTTACTGCAAGGAGGCTTGTCTGATTCAGATGGCTCCTTCCATTTGCAAGGATGACTTAGACCCTTAGCCTACATCCTACTAACTTTCTCTGAATTTAAATTGAGTTTTAACTATCTGCATTCCCTGAACATGGGATTTAGTCGTTTGGGTCCCCTGAGCCGTGTGCTGCTGAACACAGTGCATATGAACAGCCTTGGAAACGACAGTTTCTCTTTTTGTGCCTCCACTGAGCTGTAACATGTGGGGATCTTTCAGGCCTGTTTTCTAAGGGGTCAGGAAGGTACATTCATGAAAATCAGTGTAGGGTATCTCAGTCTCTGCAATGAAAACGCTTAGAAATGCTTGTCTCCCAGTCTCTAAAATACTTGTGCCTCCCCTTATACTTACCAGCTTCCCTTACTTACCTCCTTGTGAAGGGCAAATCAGGGCTCTAAAGGGCTGCAGTGTTAGGGACAAAGCCACTACCAGTCAGCCTTCTTCTTTCCCCTTGTTATTTGAGTCTTCAAGGAGACCATACCTTCAAGCCCCAACCTTCTCCTCAGCTCCCCACAGTACTCTCTGCAACCCCTTTGAAGAAAAGAACCTCCCTGGCTCTTGTAAATCTCCCATCTCCTTCTTGCTTCCACTTGAGCAAGCTGGGCCCACAGCAAGCCCTGCTGAGGTACCTGACGCTGCAGTTGAGCAGTGTTGTGAGGGCATAGCTGATGGTAGAAAGAATCACTCCAAAATTAAAATGGGCAGTGTAAAGCCATCTATATATTGGCTAGAGGTGGAAAAGACTCTCCCTACCCCAAGTCCTGCAGCCCATCACCTAGTTCTGCAGCTCTGTCTGTCCACTGTGGGCTGTTTGGCTTCTGCATTCCCTGGCGGCAGACTTGTGATTGCTTCCTGGGAGCCGTGACCAGGCTGCCTCAGTAACTCGTCTTTCCTTCCGTTCACAGGTCTGCGCATGGTGACTCGACCCATGTGAGAGCTCTCTAATGTGAGTACCCAGCAGCAAACTTTGCTGTCTGTGGTCTGTGGACTTTGACTGGCATCTAAGCGACACCCCAGCTCCCTCTTCTCCCCCTAGGCACCAGAGTCTTAGAGTCTCCATGTTCATTTGCTATGACATACATCAGTGTTGATGAGAGACAGGAAAACTGCCGGGTGATCTTGAGCTGCCAAAATAATCAGCTTTATGTCCAGCATGGCTTAAAGGATTTTTCAGTTAGCAGCATGCATCCCCTAAAGAACTTAGACACTGAGATTTTTTCTGGGGAGTTCCACACTCTAGGCTCCTGCCACACAGGCAAGGCACCTTTGGCCAATCCTGTGGAACACCGGATGTATCGGAGCGTGGAAAATCTTCACTGGGCAACAGTAGCTGATTCTGGGCTGTATTCTCACTGCCGGAGCCTGGATAATGAGATCATTTTCCGCTATAAAGGCACCAGGCATTGGTCAGAAGGCTGTGTGGATGCAACCGCAGTACAGAGCACTTCGGACTCTTTGAGGAAGCTTTCACTCTGTGCTAAACAGGCATCACGATCAGCACAGAATGTGCTCCTGCCTCCCTTTGCCAAAGTGCCTCAGTGGCTCTTCCCTTCAGCAGAGGATAGACCGCTCCATAGGGATGCCAAAAAAGAACTGAAGGAGAAGCTGAGGCTGCACAGCATGAAGGTGGCCGAGCCCAGCAAGCCAGTGCGCCCACAGGCAGCCCTGACTGACCTGATGGCCCGGGAGTTCTTTGAATGCCAGATGTGCCAGCAGTACAGAAATGGTTGTGCTCTCAACTGCTGCACAGTGTTGGTGGAACACACTGCTCTCAGGCACGGCCTCACAGGGAGGCAGAGACTGTGTCTTGCACACAAAATCACCAGTCCAGAAGACATCAAGCAGGAGGCTAGGAGAAGACTTCAGCTCCGAAGGCAGAACAGCTCCCCCAGTTTGCCCCTTCAAGACACGGGGAAAAGCCATGAGATGACCAAATCCAGAACAGCAGAATCCTTGGAACAATGCAATGGGGAAGCAGATGTCAAAGTGACATTGGGGCAGAGTCAGAAAGGCCGCTGCAAAGGGAGGCTTTACATCCCCACCTTTGAGGAATTCAAGCAAATGAAAAGTAAGGAGGCATATTCATCTGCCAGCAGCAATGGGCCAACAAAGTGCCCAGATAAGACACTTTGTGCAGGCAAGACCCTGGAGACGGAGAACGATAAGAATGTCTGTCCAGAAGCTTTGGAGACCAAAGCTGTGAATGAAGCCACTGTCACAGCAGAGGAGGAGGAGGATGTGTTCCATGAAAACCACATCTCTACTGGCTTTTTCCATTGCTCAGCCACATCAGATGGTTTTGAGATGAGCAGCTCTGAGGTGAAGGACATGACCTACCAGATCTCCAGCCCAGAAAGGTCCCCAGTCCCCATTTGCTCTAGCCCAATTCCACGATCACCTTTGCAGGCAATAGCAATCCACAAGGCTGGGCAGGAGACCTTCAGTGACGAGCAGCAGAAAGACAAGACAAGACAACTGAATGATGTCCTCCACCTTACAGGGCAGTCACTACCTTCTGAAGCCCAGTCGTCTTGCTGTTCATCACTGCTGTTAGAAGCCACGGATTTATCCAGCTATGGAGCTAAACTACAAAAAATGAAGGATGAATTCATAGGTTCAGCCCTGGAACTTATTAAGAAAAGGTAACATGGTCTGTGGGGTCACCTGAAAGCAATTCCCGTATAAAAATCCAGTCCCCTGATATGTACATGTAACTCCTGTAGCTGGAACACTCTGCAGGCAGAGCTTTTCATTTTAGGGATCAATATCTAGGTGGGTGTGTCTTTATGCTATTGGGCTTAAACTCCGATTTTGTATGGAATTAAGTCTCAAAAAGCATTTTCATCAAGACTTTGACTCTCTGGGCACCTTAACCATGTCCAGACAGAAGCCAATAGTAGTCCTGATGCCCCAATTTTGCACATTTTTATTTCCATTATAAATTGTTGAGTAATTTTTTGAATGTCTGTCAAAAGTAGAGAAAGTGGAGAGGTGCAAGTATAACTACAACCTCCAAGAGAAAAAAAAAAAAAAAAGATGTAGAGTCTGGTCCCATCACCACAGGATGTGAATTCAGGGAGTGAGACATAAGCACTTTCACTTGCTGCCTGTAGGTAGTGAACTGGCAAGCTAATGAGAGTAGGATAACTGCATGAGGAGAATCTCTTTTTTTCTCTTTCACCACTCTCTGAAGACCAGCACAGACAACGAGTGAAAGAGCTTGCAAATACCATCTCCCTGCCAGCTCGGGCAGTGTAAATAGTGTCTGAAAATCCTTCCACAACATCTTTCTCCCTCTCCTCCACCCAGAGTTTTCCCCTTCTCTAGGTAGGGCATTCACAAGGACTACTTCCCCCAGACTGGTTTTGGACATTGCAATCCTGCTCCTGCCTTCTGAAGAAATCGGGATCCCTTTCCATACAGACAGGTGGCCCAACAGTAAGCAGTGAAGCTCTAGAAGAGGAGCTAGGAATTTGGGATAGTTAATTACCATTGACTCATCACTAGATAAGGCTGATGGAAGAAGCTGATGGAAAAAGGAAGAGTAGGTGTTGGTAGGGTGTTTCTTTTTCCATAAACTTGGCTTTCAGGACTGACTTTTCTAAGAATTACCTTTGACTTGGTTCCTGGCTGCTTACAACTTCCACAGATATTGTGTGAGAAATGCCAGGCTTCCAGCCTTGAACTGGATGGTTCTGGAATGCTAGAGCTCTAGGGCTGGACTGAATTTTTAGAAGGAAGAGACTTTTACACAGGAATGGCAGTCATCTAAAAACATTTTTTGAAGCTGAAGCTGCCTGTGTAGACAGAGCTGAAGTGACAAGCAGAAATACTTCTGCAAGTTGGCAATCCAGAGAGAGTTAGGTGGTGTCAGAGCCATAAATGCTTCCTTCAGCTATTCACTCCAGCCTTTTTGCTGTTGTGCTAGAGCATGAAAAGCTGATGAAGAAATAGATGAGAAAGATACGGTATGCAACCATTTTCATTGACTAGGCTATTTTTTGTTATTGATGTGAGATGAATTACACAGAAACAAATAACACAGTCTGTGAGTAAGAGCATAAGAAGAGCTGTCACTAGGCACATCAAAGGTCTCACTAGTATCCAGAGTCAGAGGTGCATGCACAGGAATGTGTACAAGAAATGGGTAGTGCATATGGTATTTCGTCCTACTACTCGCCTGTCTCCAGCTACCTTCTGCTGAGGGACTTTATGATTTCATTGTGGTTTCTGTGCTTTTAATATCCTCAATCATTTCAGTTTCTGTGCTTGGCCCAGACCCTTCACTGAGATTTGTTAAAAAATATGAAATGATTTTATTAACATGAAAATGGAAACTCATCTGAAAGCATGAATGACTGTGGTTCCATGATTAGAGAGACTGTTTTATCGGACGACTCGCACGACCTTCTTTATTTTAGATAGTAGTAACAATTAATGGATACCTTCTGGATAGCAGTAGAAAAATAGATCTGTTGGCAAAGAACTGGTTAATTCCAGTTTCCTTTGGGTAGAAATTTCTCACTTTTCCATCATTTTCACATGAGACTGTAAATTGACTGAAGATTCATTCATAACTCAACTTGATCCTTACACAGAGGCTTGGATTTTAGGGTTTTTGTGAAGTTACACTCACTGGAGTACAGGCTACTCTTTTTCTAGGTCTCAAACTAGACATTCACTCCCATTTCCACAGGTATTGAGCTCAGGAAGAGTAAAGTGAAGTCTTTGATATAGATGCTGAGATGGAGGGTAATAAAAGAGCTGAGGCTGCCTTCTCTTTCTGGTGGTTTTGTGAAAGTGTTACAATCTTACCAAGCAGTTTTGTCTGGTGGCTTAATTGTCCCCCCAGAAATTCATAATTCTTTGCTTATAGTTCATTTAAATGGCTTAATATTTCAGCATTGAGCATTTGTTTGATTTGCAGTTTTATAATGATGGCAGTTTATGAGTTGCTGGATACGTTTATTTCAAGATCTAGGTGGAAATCTTTTACGCGTTTTAATGTATTCCACTTTCTGAATCTGTTTAAGCCACAAAGAGCTCAGGATAAGGATGGGCAAGAACCAGGGGTTCCTGTGTATGAAATGGGCTGAAAAAGATGATAACAAATAGCTACAAAAGAGAAAGGGAGAAAAAAAAAAAAAAAAAGACATACAACTGGGGAAGAAGAGTTGAAAGAAAGCGTGATTGGGTTTTTTTGGGATGACACAAAGATGGTGGGTTATGACACAACTTCCCACAGCAAAGAACCCCAATTCTAGGAGAGTGCTGGGAAAGAAAGGACAAGAATGTTCCTGTTAGCTAGAAAGAGCTAGGCAGGGCTGAGAACTGTTGCTGTGCATTTACAACTGTGCATCACAGACCCAGTGCCTCTGTTGCCTCAAGATTCAGAGAAAGATGATGGCCCAGAGATGTAAAAGAACTTTCAGAAGAAGCCTGCCCTCCCAGTGCTGGTCTGAGCCTACCATGTGTCTGGGAGAGAACAGGAAAAATTCATGTCATCCCCAACCAGAATATATCCTCTCCCAGGAAGTGGTTTGGTCACACAAAAGGAAACATGCCAGACACTCCAAGGGGTTCAGCAAGGCCTTTTGCCGTTATCCTTGCATCGCTGTAAGGAGCAGGGGTGGTAAGGCTGACACTAGGGATGGCAGCCTCTGAGCCCAGGTGGCAGGATCGCCATGAGCCATCAGTTATGTGTGCTGGCAAAGAGGGCAGAACACGAGGGAAAAGCTGTATGCGGGGCCTGTGGCAGGGTAGTGGAAAGAGAGACTGTAACACAAGGAGGCAGAGATGAGATGGGGGATTAATGCAGACGGTGTAAAAGGAAAGATACTCTGAAACCAAATGGTCAGTTTAGACCATTGTGTAGGTCGTCTGAGTGATACCTGAAACCAGTGTGTTCAGTTCAGTTTTAAGGCTCAAATAAACAGAGTTCCCCCGAGCTTACTGGTGGAAAGTTGCTGTCAGCTTCACTTAGAGGAGCAGTAATACTCCAGAGCACTTTCCGTGTTTCCGTGGATGATCTTGAAGCACTGTAAAAATGTCTAATGAAAGCTCAGCTTCCATCTGAGAGCATGGTCTGTATGGTGGGAAGTGGTGTGATCAAGAAGAGAAGGTCTTCAACTGACCTTCAACCTTTCCGTGTCTCAGCAAGTTCCTTTCTTTTTGAGTATTTCAGCCAGAAGCTGTCTCGGGAGGAGCGGGGTTTGGGAAATGGTGCTTTGTTCACAGGGGCCGGTCCCCTTCAAGAGTTTTCTTTCTCCCTGCTTACTCCCTTCCCTCCCTCAGCTGAGCCCTGTGCAACTGCATCAATGAAATGGACTCGGGAATAAGTACTTATGAGGGTAGGCATTTTTTTTTTAAACCCAAATCATTTCACAGACTGCAGGTCTGTACACGGGTCTCTAATAGAGACCGCTGTCTTCTACAGGTAGGGAAAGAAGGGCCTGGAGAGGTGAAATGATTTGTCCAAATCCATGTGACAGGGAAGTAGCAACAAAAAACGTTAAAGCTGCAAGCCACGTGTTAACACTGCGCCGACACTAAACTCTTCTATAAACTTGTAGGTCCTTCAGTAGTGTCAGCTGGGGCCTGGAAGCAAAGATGGAGAAAAATAAAAAAGCGTCAGCTGGAAAGTTGCAAACCAACTTTTCTGGCTTGACAACAGAGCTAGTTTGTGTTCTGGGAGATTTGTTCCCTCCTGAACAGTTTCAGCATTGGCTGATGGTTTGTTGTCAGAGCCAACTGTCACTCGTTGTAAAGAAAATGCCCATCTGTCTCATGTGTTTGCATGTAGTTGACAGTGTTAGATCTGCATGTAGCCGTATGACCTACCAGCATCAGTTTACAAGTGAAGCTTTTAAAAAGAAGTGGATTTTATCATAGGAGACTTCTGTTAAGCATAAAATACTTGCATAACCCAAAATGTGTTCCTGACCCTGGCTGCCTCTATGTGGAATGACATACCTTTTTATGCCTGACAACATTTTTAAAGGCCTGACAACCTTTTTAAAGGAATCTAAGCCAGTAGAAATTAAATAAGCTTCAAATGAAAAAAAAAATATATCTGGATATTCTTCCAAGTATGCTTTATTAGGCATGAAAATAAAGCAACCCAGAGAGTGTGTGTTAAAAAAATAAATGCAGTCTCTTCATCTGTCAAGTCAGTGGTTTTGCACCAGTCTTTTTCTGACTAGAGAGACAGTGTTACCTACAATGAGGGGGTCTTGAGCAAGTGCAGCAAAAGGCACAGTTAATGGTTTCAGAGTGCTTTGGATTGTATGAGATGAAAAACAGAGGGAAAGCTCTTTTAATCCTCTAATCTTTTTAAAGTATTATGTTTATTAGCAAGTGATTTTCTTCCAGATGAGCCATATAATTTCTATATTGACAACATCTCTTTAAATAGTAGAAAAAAAATGGGTATGGCCTTCCTGGAGTTTTTTCTGGCTCCTGTGGGAGAATCTCATGTTTCATGGGCACAAAAATGTCATGTGAACACCTTAGACTTGATACCCCAAACTGAAGCTGGCATGAGTGCAACTAGCCAATTTGCGCTTCTGTAACTGAGCTGTGTTTAGAGTCCCTAAGCACATGCACAGCTCTACAATTACCCAGGAGTCTGATCTATGCCAGGCAGGCTGGGTTTCTGCCTGAACTGGCACTGAACTGTTGCAGTTGGTTGTTCAAACCTGGTTTTTTTTGCATCCAGGTCAGGATCGGCAGGTACTGCACGTGTGACGTTAATTCGAATTTGCTCCTTCCCCTGCAGCTGCAATGCTGAAACTGCTGCCAAATCTGCCACCAAGGGACAATGTGATGTGAGGAGAGAGGATCTCCTGCCTCCAGAGCACAGCCAGGATCCCACAGCGATGTCCATGGCAACAGAGACCTGGGAGAACAAGCCAAGCAATGAGGCATCTGGTGATGCTCAACCTGCAGGGAACGTAAGGGAGAGAATGCCCCTGTCATGGTCACCGCGGACATGTATTTAGGAGCCTTCTTTCTTCCTTTCTTTATTCCTTCCTTTCATCCGAGTCTCTCAGGGAATCTTCCCTTGTAGGAAACTGCAGGGTGGGAGCCTGGTGTCTGAAGTCACCCCAACTTGCATGGTCAATCAAATTTTGTTAAAAAGGGGGGATTTCTAATGCCTTTTTTATTACAGTTTATGAAACAGAAGTCAATTATTTGTCCCTGCCTGCTGACCACTGCATCTCTTGCAGGCCATCTAGCAATGACTCCTTCCCAGCCTCCCGGGCCATGCTAGTGCACTGCCTGGGGGAGCAGCCAGGCTCCTTCTCTAGTGTCCAGTGAAGCCACTGGCTTAAGTAAGGCTAAAAGGCAGGTTGTTCCTGAACCCAGAACACCCATGTCACAGAACAGAGCCAACCTAGCTCAGATCCCCAGAGGATAGGCCCAGTTCCTCCTTCAGGAGCTGGCGTTTCTGGGGTCCCTGGCCAGAGCTGTGCTGTTCACTTCTTCCTGATTCTTTGACAAACCTGGGCTGGCCGCCACGGAGCCGCTGTGCTCAGTGCTGTGCGAAGTCAGAGGGAGAGGAATCCCTGCTGTCAGGCCTGAGCAAGACAGAGACCTGGGAGGACAGATTTCCCTGTGGTTGGTCATGTAGCAGATCTGGGTTTGTAACCCCACCGCTGATGAAATGCCTTCTCCTTCCTTTGAGAAGCGAAATGCAGTGGTGGCAAACCGGGCCCTGCTTTGCCCTTCCTGCAGCATGTCCAGCCCCTACCCCAAGCCCACTTGCCTCTTTTACAGACCTCCAGTGCTGCCTGCCGCCGGTCCAGCTCTGACATTATCCACGAGAGCACGGATGGTGCCAAGGCGCAGCGGGAGTGCCGCCTGCGGCCGCACTTCAGTGACCCCATGCCGACAGACTCCGTGAAGAGGAAGCAGCTGGAGCTGAAGATCGCGGCCGCCGCGCGCCAGCATGCGCAGAAGCGCCGGCAGGAGCGGGACTACGGTAGCCACCTTCCACACGCTTTGTGGGGCTGGTGGGCCACATGCTGAGCCCTGCTATGCTGGCATAAATATGGAATAGCTCTACTGACCTGGGGAGGGGAGGCATTCTGGATTTAACACTGGTGTGCAAGAAATCAGGATCTACTCTGGTGTGTCTCTGTCCATGCCTGGCAGACGCAGGGGAGAGGGAGCCCAAGGGAGCTCACAGCCATAGACAGTGCAGGGCTGTTGGGCCCCAGGCCTCACTGGGGGAGCTCATTTGCCTCTGTCTCCCTCTTCCCAATAGCAAAACAGGAGATGAGGTGGCTTGCAGCCCGGCTTTCACCAAATCTTTGTCCCTGGGGGTCCTAATGCTCACAGCTGTGCCAGCTTGAACTTCCCAGGTGAGCTCTGTGCAGCTGTAATGATTTGTGTCTTTTCTCAGGTCCAGTGGTAGCAAAAGCCAACCTCGGCCATGGCGGCAGCTTCGATGAGACGCACCGTGCCCCACGTGGCTCCCTCCGCTCCAGGCACCACTGGAGCAACGTCAGCAGCCTGAGCACAGACAGTGGTATTGTTGGGGTGAACGAAGACCGGGATAGCCCAGACGCCAGTGGGGGCACCCGAATGAGGTCAGCAGAGGTGGCCAGGGCAGACAGCGGCATTGGCCAGACACCAGCCAGGAAGTGGAGGAACAGGGCGTCGGAGACACTGAGCTCCCTGCAGGCCTGGGAAGCCCACCGGCCCTGCACTGACTGTGGAGAGAGGGACCTGCCAGTGGAGACAGATGCGCAGAACTGCAACCAGAAGCGGGCTGACCTCTGTGAGAAGTGCTGCAAGCGCAGGACGGAGCGCAAGGAGTCTGTGCTGGAATTCGTCAATACGGAGGCCAGCTACGGAGAGGACCTGCGCATCATCAAAGAGGAGTTCTACCTCCCTATGCAGGCGGCTGGCCTCCTGAGCCAGGAGCAGCTCCTTGGTGTCTTCAGCAACATCCAGGAGCTCATCGACCTCAATGAGAACTTCCTGGAGATACTCCAGGAGGAGATCGATCGGGCTTTTGACCAGGTACGAATGCTTGTGTTTTCCGTGGGGCTGGACTAGGGAATGCCCAATGCTTTCCCCCCGCAGCTGTTGTAAAAAAAGTGATCTCACTAAGTCTCTGACAGTTCAGAGCTGCTGGCCTAGCTCCTCTGCTGTGGTAATGCCACTGATGTTAGCAGAACATCAGCCCAGCTTGGGCCTGTTACCAAGTTAGCTTTAGGATAGTTAGATTGGACTGATAAGAGTAAGACCACAGGGGTACAGAGCTCAGCTTGATCTGGCCAGAAGGGTGAAGGAAACCAAGCTAGCCGGCCACACTCTTCTGCAGCCTGAGCTGACTCCTTCACACTGGCTTGGTTATGCCTGCCTTGAGTCTGAAGCTTGTTGTCACTTGCCTCCAGGCGAGTGCTCCAGTGAGAGCCTGCACTTGCAGCACAGTGCATGAGCGGCTACTGCTGATGCACCCTGCCATGCACAAGGGACTTCCATGGTGGTCAGAGGGCAGAGCAATATAAATAAGACTGCAGAGCACCAAACGATCACTGCAGAGAATAAATAAACAGCTCCACTCTTTGCTTTCTTCGAGGAACCACCACTCACTCATTGATCTATCAATTTTGCCAGGATATTTTGCACTCTAGGTAACACATGTCCTCATCTCCCCCTCCAAAACCCTGAACATCAGATTGAGCAACAAACATCCCAAAAACTGGCAAACGTGACAACTGCTGCCTTACACCTGGCACAGCAAGGACAGCTGTGTATTGCAGCCAGGATGTCCTCTCCATGAATCATTTATTGAGACAGGGCTCCTGCAGACAGCTACTGGTTTCCCTGGTTCCTTTCCTGTCCCTGCCTCCATGTTGCCCTTTGCAGTCAGAGCTGAGCACTCCACTGAAAGGCCATCAGCAGCCAGGGAGCTGTTCCATCTGCTGCTGCTGAAATGGGCAGCAACTGCAGATCCTGTCAGCCTGCACCTAGGCTAAGCTAATAGCATTATGTGGCACCAGATTATTGTTATTCCCCTTATTCTATCACACATCCCTAAATCAAAAGATTTTTTCCATGACATTTATTTTTTACCTAGGCCTTAAAATAGCTAGTAGCAGCATGGCTGAAGGAGACTCGGCTTGCCAGCCAGGCTGGTTACTCAGAACAAATGCAGTTGTTGTTACATGCCAGGTCTGTTACCTGAGTTACAGGCCTGCCCTGCCCGTTTGTTCCTCAAGTGCTGTTAATTTTTGCCTTGCTGCATTAGCCTTACAGCGAGAAGGGCCCCAGTGCACCCTCCTGCCCAGAGAGCTCATTCTGACCCCTGAACCCCTCGTCTGCCAAAGCCAAATCCAAAGCCAGTTGGACACCCTCCCCATGCACTGTTACCCCTAGACATAAGGAGCTGCCTGTCTGCCACAGAGGGCCAGCCCTGTTCCATCTTTGGCCTGGTATTCATCAAATAAGTTAATGTAAGTTAATGTTGTTGGGATGGAGTGTGGGAGGACTCTGTGCTTCCACCTCTCCTGAGCTAACCCAGCGGGGTTGTGTTGTGCGCTTGCAGAGTGACGATGACCTGATGACCGTGTGCATCGGCGAAATCTTTCTGGAGTTTGTCAACATGCTGCCAGCTTTTCAGACCTACTGTCTTCAGCAGTCCTCCTCCGTGAATATGCTGAATGCCTTGGAGAAGGAGAAGGAGTTGCTCAGGTGAGAAACATTGCTCTGCTAAGAAAAGGGCTGAGAATATTTTCTTCAAGATTTGGGGAATAAAAGTCATGGTCAGAGGGTGAAGCCCTTGTTCAGTTCAGCTAAATCAAAGTTTTTCATGCTGCCTAATATTTGTCATTTGTGAGCTGCTCTCTTTGGTGGCAAAGAGAGTAATTTACTCTCCAAAACATATTCAGTCCTTAATATATCCAGTTAGTGCCCAGCTGTATACTGCATTTTGTGATGCCAGTGTTTGTGCACTAACCACGGGGCTGAAATTTCACCAGATAACATAACTGAGGACAATCCTCAGTCTCTGCGCCAGGCTTACACTGTTGTACAAAGCACATATCACTTGAGTTTGTTTCCCAGCTCTTGCCCCAGCCTGTTGGACAAAGTTGGATGAGTCACTTCTCTGTTTCCCCTGCAACAGCTATAAAATGATGATGTTACCAAATTCCTGTTCAAAATACTTAGTAATGTAATGATGAAAGGAGCTACAGATGAATATAATCTGATACAAACTGATGTATCTGCCACAGGCCTATGTCAGTGCTTACCAGGGAAAGATCACGCCTTTGCTGTTTTAAAATAATTTTATAGTGGATGGTGCAGGGGTTACGTGTTGGGGTCCCAGGCAATCTCGCTGCTTTGCCACTGAGTACAGCTGCAGAAATTGTTGTTAGTTTTTGGGAACACGTTAAAACCAAAGGGGGATTGTGGTGCTCAGTGTCTGTCAGCACCACGCAGTTCATTGGTATTCGGGATGCAGCATCTGCTGGCAGAACAGCCACCATTTCATTCCCTCCTCTTAAATCCCTGCAGAATATTCCTAAATGTCTCCCAGAATGACAACACAGCACTGCGGCGGATGAACTTGAGGTCCTTCCTGATGGCCCCTTTACAAAGAGTCACCAAGTACCCACTGCTGCTCAGCAGAATCATAAAGGCTACCACCGAGTACCACCCAGATCATGGCAGCCTGCGAGAGGCTAAGAGCCGTATTGAATCCCACCTGGAGCACATCAACATGAAAACCAAGCAGGAAGGGAACACATGGACCCTTCGCTCTTTTCGCCAGGACAGCAAGAAGAAAAGAGAAGTCATCAACATAGAGATGAGAGAAACTGCCCTCAAAACTGTAGGTTGGCTGCGGGAGGAGACACGATTTGTGATGGAAGGACCTCTGCAGCTGGCTCAACCCCCTGATGGCCAGTGGGTGAAGAAAGGCAGCAAGACCCTGAAGTTCCAGAACATGCAGGTCCTCCTCCTGGTGAACATGAAGCGTGTGTCTGAGTCCAGCCTGGAATCAGCCGAGCCAGGGCCTGTAAAAGATGCTGTGCTGGTGCTCATCAGGGACAAAAATAACGGGAAGTTCCACTTGCTCAGGGAGCCCTTGAGGCTGAGTAATTGTGTTGTCTCCACGGATCCTGACTGTGACGACACTTTTGAACTCATTGAGATCAGGAGGGAGGCGTTTGTGTTCCGGGACAGCGACCGGGCACGGACTCACCACTGGTTCAGGCAGATCCGACGCTACTCGAGGGAGCTGGGCTCCTGGAAGAAGCGTCGCAATGCGCTGCCCAACATCATGATCAGCACTCCTCACACTCGGCCCTAAGTCCAGGGCAGGCAGCACACAGGAGAGTCTCAGCTTGAGCAGGGCCATGTGCAAGGCCCCTCGAGAGATTCAGTGGCTTGAACTTGCTTTGAGTTTTCCTCCATGCAGAACATCAGAAGGAGCCTGGCCCATAGCCTAATTCTGATCTTCAGCCTTAGGACTCAGTCTGTATGTGGGCAATGTAAAACACAGATAGGCTTCCCCTGAGCAGCGAATCTCTGGAGGAAAATATGAATTTTACTTGTTAATATTGCGCTGTGGGGGAATGGTGTATGATGCTTGCCATTGCATGGATTGCGTTGAAAGCAGGTCTTGACCACATGAGAAAGGTTTCCACCACTGACTATATTTCATCAGCATTAGGTAAAGTCAGGGTCAAAATTAGGTGCAGTATTACCCAACAGGAGGAAGGTTGGAAAAAACGTTTTTCACCACTACTCTTAAGGATTATATTTCATTATTCATTTCTGTACACTCAGTCAAAATACTTGTCGATCAAGAAAAGTCTTTAATCCAAACCATGTGGGTATTATATTGTTCAAATTCAGCTGCATGCACACAGCAAACAAACAAAAACGTAGACGAGAATAAGTGGAGTTGTTGCTCTTTCACACATCCGCAAGGTTCCAGACACATCTGGAGTGTAAGAGCAGTAAAGTCTCCATGTAAAGTCTGTTATTTAACTGACTTAGGGACTGGAACATAACGCTGCATCTGAAATATTCCGGAACAGTATGTAAATATAGCTCTGCTACCACTAATAGTGAACTTAAAAATTGTGATTATTTAAAAGATGTAATCTAGTGTATTTCAAAGTTTAATGGAAAGGAGCAATTTACATTGTACTGTAGATTAACATAAAAGGTTTTAATAATATGTTTCAATGACTCTAGGTGGGTATTTTTTGGTATTGGGTTCATTTGTTTTCTGCAGTTGGTATTTCATTTGGTGTGGAGAGCACTCAGGTGAGTGATGTGCCTATGTGTGTTCTTTGAACTGCCCCCACCAAACAAACTTCAGAAGCTAGTCCTAATCCAAGCAGGAGAAGGGCAGCGGTCTGCTGCTCTGATTATTACCAGACAACAAGGCACTGGCACAACCTCTTTTGCGATGGAGCCAGTCCTGATGGGGCACTTGTCACCAACATGCGGCAGGAGCGAAGGCTGCAACCGGGGCACAAAGCACCCCCTGGAAGGCCCCCCCCCCTCCCAGTTCCTCAGTGTGGAAGTTGCTTGAGGCTCAACAATGGTAAAAAGGCAGAGAAGGTTTTAACCTTTTCAGCCTGACATTACCACTGACTGTGGCCTTGTGATTCCAAGATCAGCAAAATGTCATGTTGCAACTTAAACAGCAAAGGCCAGATTATAACTCCAGAGGCTAAACTAAAGGAGCCTGAATTTTGGACAGCAGATCTCAGAGATCATTCCATAATTGTGGGTTGGTTTTTTTTGGATCCATACAGTAATGACAAAGCCAGTCAATATTATTTACTGTGAACAATATATGCGTGCTCTGGAGACTTTATGAACTAAGTGCTCAAGATGTATAGAAGTGTGTTCTGCTTCTAGTTGTGCCTTTTCTCTCATGGCGCAGTGCACTCCGGCTGTACTTATAGCAGGTAGCTCCTTGCATAGATTTTTTCTTTCTCATCTCCAAACTTAGCACTTACAGTGTAAGATTTTTCCTTTTCTCTGATGTCATTAGTTTCACAGTTCTTTAATAAGATCCTGCTTTCCAGGGCAGCCTTGCAAAGTCTTCAGCCACACTGAACATTAGAGCAAGCAGGTTCACTCTTTCATTGTCCTCAGGAACAGCCTTACAAAGAGCCCTGCTGTCAGCACAGAGGAAGCACTTCTGTTACCCACTGAAAGATTAACAAATCGAGCTGTTCTGATCTGTATAGATCAGAACATTGCACTCAGAAACAGTGTCTGATGGAATGAGACCTCTGTCTTATGGGTGTTCAGACAGCTCCCAATTCATTTCCTAACTTGCTCTGCAGACAGTGTCCTGATCCTGAAGGTGATGGAATGCAGAATATATTAAAAATTAAACACCTTCAGTGACTTGGTGAAAATGTGAGGCTGTGCACCTCTTCCCCCATCCTAAGGGTAGCAAAACGGAGCTCATCTCACTGGCTCTGTTAGCCTCCACCATATGCAACCACAGGGCCTTTTCAGCAGACCTAGGAGGGCTGAGGACAGGTTGTGTCCTCCCAGATGAGACTTGGTCCTGCGCAGGACTTTGGCGGAGCCTTGAGACACCAACACATGCACAGTGAGATTCTTCAAGTCAAGGCTAGCACGGAAAGGAAAATGCCTGGATAGGAGAATGAAAGAAGAGGGAAATCCAACGGAAAGGTCCAATGCTTGGGGAAACTGGCACGTGCCCTGTTGACCTGAGTAGCATAGGGAGCCAAACGAGTTTGGGTGGCAGCTCCCTGCTGAGCACTGGCCTGAGTGATAGCTGGCCAAGTGCCTGTCGGGGCAGGCGCTCGACTTCTGCAGCTGAATTGGAATCCCTTCTGCCATTTCTAGTTGAAGTAGGCAACAACTTATTCCCAAAATACACGCTGAGCAGCCACTGAATAGCTTTGCTTTAAGAGTTTCCTGTTTATTTTTCAAGTCAATTCATGCCTAAATGGAGCAGCTGCTGGAGAAAGATGCTTTGATGCTCTTGTAACAGGTCTGCATGTAACAGCCTTCAAGCCTTGTTCACGTTATGAACAAAAAGCAACAGCTTGCAGCACATTTTCATGACCAAAATAGTTCAGCTTCTGTCCCTTCATTACCTCCAGTGGCATGATGAGAAGACACAAGCACAGTAAGCCTAATAGCTTAATTTTTGTTAGTGTTTTCCACACCCACAGAAAGCAGCAATTTCCAGAAAGTTTTCAAGTGTTTTTCCAGAGCAGTGATTTTCTCTGTAGCAATCAAAACGAGCAATGGACCGTTTGAACAGTCACATCTCTAAATCAAGGTACCTTGCGTCATCCTGGCTGTTACAAAAGGCTAGAGCAGAAAAGCCTCATGTTATACGTAAGAAGTCTGTATTTTAATATCTATCTTGTGTTTGTATAACTACTCAATTTTTAGACTCTTTTTTTTTTTCTAGGTATCACAGGAAACACATGTCAGCCAGGTTCCTAGTAAACATGTCCAATTTCCTCTGAACCGACAAACTCTCCCAAAAAACAAGTCCATAAATAATCTCCCGGTGTTAAGTTACGAGCAGGACGTGTACTCGGTGCCATCGTCCTGTGCTAAGACGCCCGCGAACGGGGAGCGCCGCAAGCTCTTTGATCCCAGACAGCGTGCTATGATAAGCAACAGGGTGAGCAGGGAACCTGTCAGACGGGACTGAGGTTATGTTTTGAACGGTATTTATCTTTTAGGCATCCGCTGTGTACTCAGCTGCTCGCCTGCTTTTAAATTGCAGGTGTTGAAAGGGAGCACGAGCACGGAGCGCTGTCTGGCCCTGCGAGCGCTCGTGCTGTGCGTGAGCCCGCACAGGAAGGCTCGGGGGTGGCTCTCAGCACCAGGATAACGCAGTTGCTTTCCGTGAGCCCCAGGTACCTTTGTGAACGCAGATGATCCCTCTCCTGGGAGATGCCAGGTCTTTCGCTATCACAGGCACACGTCTGAAGGGCAGCCCTGGGGATCAGCTGTGCTGTATTTTTCCACTTCTGATTAACAGACCTGACGCAGTGCTATTATAACTTGTGATACTCAGCAACGGGGTCATCTACAGGCCAAGAGAGTATTTGTTCCAAATTGGCCTTCTCTGTAATATTTTTTTGCCTCTCAGAAGTCATAAATGATGATCCTAAAATTCCTTTTCATGAATCCTTCCAGCTGACCTTATCCAGCTAGTATAAGCAAGCCAGAAGGACTTACCCTGTTTGGAAGTACCATGTTGAGCGAGAGGAGAAAAATAATGAGTCAGACCATCACCACTGACTTAAGAAAATTCATGTACCATCTTTGACAGCAATTTAAGATCAGTCTTAGTTGTGACTTACTAAAGGGAAAAAAGAAAAAAAAATCTCTAATAGGGATCACGCAGCTTTGCAGTGATAATGAGAGAGATGGCCCTAGTGCAAATGGAGGGGCTTGCTACGTCCCCATGGGATTCTCTCGACAGGAGGGTGTCAGGAATACACCCATGTGAGGTGGAGAGGCATCCAGCCTGTACCCAGAGGAGTGTTCTGCTGAAAAATTCAGATCCAATTCTGGACAAAGATATGGAATCAGCACTTACAGGTATCACTTCGGTAAGGCAGAGGCTCACACCAAATTTCCTCAGGTTTCGTCAGGTTTGCATGTCAAAACTACCGGGGCCAAATCCTCGTGTATAGGAGTATCACCTGGGAGCCATCTTCCATCACTACCTTGGAAAATGGCAGAGCAAAATGTCATACCCATCACAAAAGAACAGAGCTGTTTCTCACGTGTGCTGCATCAGAATATGGATTTGATTGGAGACAGGTGCAGGTGATCAAGAAATCAAAGATGGGAGAGTAACACTGCACAGTTTTAAACTTCCTGGCAAGCCCCAAGGGCACTCATTAAATGAAAAAAAGTAAGGCATCTCCCTCAGGAAGTTGAAAGTGGTTCCATAACAGAAACTTGTATAATATGAATGGAAAACTTGAGCAGTAAAGGCTCGGAAGGCCCCCATCAGCAGGGAGTGAAGAATCTTAACAAGGAACCAAAAGCCCAGCAGAACATCCTCTAGCACTGATGTCCGCTCAGGTTTGATTGGCATCAGTTACCTGATTGGAAGCAATTGAAAAACTATCATTAGCTCTGTGAGCAGGGATGAATATAATTTGCAATTCTGCAGCTCAATCCACCCCACTCCTCCAGCATGGGCTTTGCATCTCTCAGAAAAGTCCTCAACTGAAGGTGAAGAGACCCAGGTTGCAGGAAAGCTCTCCTAGGAAAAGATACCCTGAGAAGACTGAGAGGAGATTTGATCAATATGTATAAGTACCTGAGTGGAGAAAGTAGGGAGGCTGGGGGCCAACTCTTCTCGGTGGTGGCCAGTGACAGGACAAGGGGTAATGGGTACAAACTGAAACACAGCAAGTTTCATCTCTGTGTGAGGAAGGGCTTCTTTCCTGTGAGGGTGACAGAGCCCTGGCACAGGCTGCCCAGAGAGGCTGTGGAGTCTCCTTCTCTGGATATCTTCCAAACCCGCCTGGATGCCGCCCTGTGCCCCGTGCTCTGGGTGTCCCTGCTGGAGCAGGGGGGCTGGACTAGATTATCTCTAGGGGTCCCTGCCAACCTTGACCATCCTGTGATTCTGTGTGCTCCTGTTAATCCCCTTGGTGCACAGTGACCTTCCCAGCTGAAAGGGGAGTGATGCTCTATAGCACAGGAGTCATCACCTTGCAGTAAGACAAGTTACCTGCCCAGAAAGACCGTGCTTGGCAATCCTAACAGCACAAGAACTAGTTAAATTATTGCAGGAAAATCAGACAATTTACCATGCAGTGTTACAGCTCAGTGAATACTTTAAGCCAGCACTGCCTGGAGAGGAAGGAGCCTCCCGCCATGTACTGGCACGGAGTGTGTGGTACTGTGCAGTGAACCACACTGGGAACAAACCCGCCTGAAAAATAAACATCATTTCAGCTACATCAGTTCTTTGATCCTGTTCTCTGCACAAAGGCTTGCGCTGGCACCAGAGAAGGGCAGTCTGGAAGTGATAACATGTCCTTTAGCAGGTGCCAGCTTAGAGAGTTCGCTGGAGGAGGGCTGCAGTTTGTCAGCGCTCCTAGACAGCGTCTGGTTAAGCAGGCAGCCTCAAAGCCGGCCCCGCATCCTGCGCCATGCAGCTCTATTCAGCCCAGCTTCCTGCACGGTTCCAGGTCAGCACTTCCACTGATCTGCAGCAGAGGAACATACAGTGCTATAAATACAGAGCAGTTAATCAACTATTTAAGTGCCCTTTTTACTGAAGCAAAGAGAATGCACAGAACTGACGTCAAGGTCGGGGAAAAAGCAGAGAGGGAGCACCAAGATGACCCAGAAGAGCCCTCCCTGGCACAGGGAGGCTGAAGTGCTGCAGAGAATAGCTGTGCTGGCCACTGAGTCACTTCCCAGCGCCCCTGCACTGACTCACTCCCCTCGCAGCCCCCGCTGCACAGCCCGTCACGCCAAGCAGGAGCCCTTTGGGTCAAGGTTCAAGTGCATCTGACCCACCGTGAGCACTCCTCACCCCCCAGAGCTTCAGAGCCCCGTCTCTCATCCCATTCCCCACTGCGTAAAGAGCTTCAGCTACTCCTGAAGTCAGGAGAGGCACGTGCTGGTCCTACTGCAGCCACAGCCAAAAGCCATCGCTGTCCTGCAGAAACTGCAAGAAGAGCAATGTGTTTCCCAGCTTTCCCTGCTCAGACTAGGGGGAAAGTTTGTCGCTCCCTTTTCGCTTCCCCAGACATGACTTTGGAACACAGTATGCAGCCTTTCTCCTGCAAGTAATCTTTTTCCTGAGGAACATGCCAGGCTGTCCCAAAACTTAGGAAGGAAGGTCTTTGCTAAACATCATCCAGGAACACAACACTGGAATGTTACCCTGGACACTTGTTCTTCACAGGCCTTGGACTGAAGGCCGCCTCAACTTGCAGACCTGCCAGGTAAGAGACTTGCTCTTCCATGGCCTCCCACAGCAGCCACATCTGCAGCAGGGCACTGTTGCCTCTCGCTGCCTCCATGAAACCACATCCGATGAAACATTTGGCAGATGTAGGACCTGCTGAGAAGCTGCGTTTGGCACATGGGATCCCAGGCCAGGAAGGAAACCTGCCACAAGACCCAGGGCAACCAGAGAACTCAGGGCACAAACTGGCCCAACACCTCAGCAGAGGCCGTCGCTGCAGCCAGAGACCTGCCCTGCCCTGCGCCTGCCCTGCCCGTCCTACGTGCCAGGAGCCCTCGCACCTGCGACGTGAGGCGGATGCTCAGGAAACCTCTGCCTAATTCCCCTCTCCCACACATTTCCTCTGTGACCTTGGCCAGGGAGGCCACATCTCAGAGCCTTCAAATGTTTCATGAGTCTCTGGCTCAAGCTCCCCTCCTCCTTCCCACCTCCACTGAGTACATGTGAAAAAGAAGCAAATAGTGGCACTGGGTAAAAAACAAAGAGCTACTTCTAAGGCTGGTGTCACCAGCAGTTACACCCTCATTTTCTTCAGCTGTGGAAAGAGGGTATTACTATCTCCTTGTGGGAGATACTATGGGACAAAAGATACGAAGGGCAAACATTAAATAGTATGAGATGCTCAGATGTCAGGAGGGCAACAGCTGTCTGAAGACCTCTGAAGAAGAGCCTTGCCACATTTTGGATGTGGCAATAACTGTTTTTCAGAGCTCTCCTGTTTAACTTGGTGAAATAAGCTGAAGTTAAAAAAAAAAAAAAAAAATCTATGAAGTCTGTTTACAGCTTGACTTGTGTTCCAGTTGCCAGCGGATAAGAGTGCTCCGTTTAGCAGCTTTTACATGAGGAATTACATTATAGTCCAAATACATTTGAGGACTGAATCTGAATTATGGGATTTCAGATTAGGGTCCCAGGAGGGGAAACAAACAACAGCAACAAATAATCAGATGAGAGACAGAATTACCAAATGGCCAAAACCACAGTTTTTATTGGCCAAAGTAACCAAGAAACTATTTTCTTCTAATAAAAAAATACTAACCAAAACAATGGGAAATCTTTGCCAACAAAATGAAACACAAACAAACCCCACATAACTTTGATTGTTCATATTAATCTTTTAGAAATACTTCTTTTCCCAAGTTAGTTTTATTTCTTAACCCTATGGGACCACAGAATGGTAAAAGAAGGGAAAAATTCAAAATCAGAAAGTCCTGTAGGACATGAGAACAAACACATTGGGAGGTAAGAATGTGTCCATTTACACAAACGGAAGAGCCTGTTTGTGTCTGAAAAAATATTACATGCAAAATATCTAAAACTACGTTTCCCATTTTCTGAAGATACATACGTTTACTACATGAACTATTTTTTTTAATCCCCGGAAACAGGTGAAGTTGTGTCTATTTAGGCTTTCAGGACTCAAATGCTACCTGCAGTTTATCAGTTAACACTTCACTATTTGGAAACTTTGGTAGTTCAAAAGAAATTTTGAGAACACAGAGTTCTCAAGGTAAATGATCATTCTGAAATTCAACATTTACTCATGTCATTAAAACAAATACCAACCAGTGAAAGCAGGTGTTTGAAAAAAACCTGCTCTCCCTGGTAACAAAATCCCCATTCAAAGAGTTAAAAAAAAAAAAAAAAAAAAAAAGAAAAATGAGAAAAAGAGAGAGAGTGACAGGTATGTGTGCATGCATATATATATATATATGTATACATATACGCGTGCCTGGGTGCAATATGCCAGTTGGAATAGACAAAATCTCAGAATTCTTTTTTGATTTCTCAAAAAAGAGGGTTTTGATACATTAACTGAAACCATTTTAAAAGATCTGAGTAATAAACAGCTATGCAAATTTCTTCCTTTCAACTTATTAAAGTAGATGAAAATTTAAGAAAAAAAGGCAAAAAATAATCTGTCGTATGAAAATGTATAGGTATTTACACACTGTGTTTCTTAAAATATCATGTGTATTTGCACACATCCTCAAAGGAGTGTGAGCATAAACAGCTGAAACACAGCACTGCCAGAGCAGCAAAGCAGCACTATGGAAGTAATGAGAATTTCATCTTAGGAGAGTTACTGAGAGCTACTGCTGCTGGACGCAGAGCAGCAATGTGTTTTGACAGAGGAATTTCACAGAAACAGAGAGCCTGCTGCCCTAACCTAGGCATGATTTTACAAAACATTTGGAGACCTAACACCCGTACTACACATTCTGTAAGAAAATAGAGAGCAGCTTTCAGCTGCAGTTCTTCTAAACTACTGCAGGAGGGCTTTGCTAACATGCCTCCGAAATTGGCAACCATCTGAGGTAATCAATGATGCCATTGGAACGAGCATCTCTCATTTCTCGCCACCAGCACCACCTGTTGCCTCCTTATTGAGTCCTCTGATCGACAAGTCATAAACCACTTCCTCAATTTTCTTGACATCGTACTTGAGGCCATCGTAGCGCTTCCGCAGGGAGTCGTTTTTCAGGTTGAGGAGACGGAAGCCAGAATCCAGCTCGTTAATAAAAGTGGAGATGCGCAGAGGGCGAGAGTAGTCGCCAGCTGTGACGCTGTTCACTGCCAGCCTGGCCTGAAGAGGAAGACGCACAGGATCAGCAGAGCAATCCACCCAAACCACACCAGTATTCCCAGATGTTACTCTACAAAACGAAGCAGTATCGTCGCAGGAGTCAGGCTGATTATACTCAGATCTACTTTTTTGTTCACCAGAGCCCTGGATTTTCAGTGAAATGGCTGGTTTCAATCTTTGGATATCAATAAGGAATGAGCCTAACGTCACAGCGGGGCAGAGGCAGTGTCCCGGAGGTTAAGACCCAACCACAACACACCGTAACTTCCAGGAAGAACTTGGGGAATTTTGGAAACGCACTACCTGCTGCTTATTTAGGTCAGTTTTATCCACATATATCCACAAAGAGTTTGCTTACCAGCTCACTGGCAAGAGTTAACACACCAGAAAGATAGTCTTCTATGTCCAGATGAAAGCCTCTCTCTCGATCAGCTTCAACTAAGATAAAGAACAGAGTCATAATCTAAGCTGATACTGAGCATGATCAAAACCAGCAAGCTGAAATTGCATTTGTTTACTGTAGCTAATTGGAAATATCAAATTTATGAAATGCTTTTACAAAATAAAAGTCAGCCTTTTCCTGTACATGATGTAATTACTGTTCTCAGCATTTTGACTGAACATCTGATACATCCTCAACTGGACACGCAATAGGTTATAACTGATCCAAGAGAATAACTGAATTTCCATTAATATACAGCAGAGAGGTCTGAAGTCCTTTTTTAAAAAAAATATTTTACTGTTTTTTTTTCTTTTTTTTTTTCTTTCAGAAGACAGTTATCTTACAACCTGAGAATGAGATCTCATTTCCCCACCTATTTAACACTGCAAAAAAAAGGTGAGAAAAATAAGCTGTCACCTTCGTATTATTCTTTTGGAAGATTTAGGCAAGTTAAACAAATAATCTTCATTCATGAAGAACTCTGACAATACTTTTGTTTATATCATACTTTTTGATTTCCACCTTCTAAAATAATTTTTAATTATCACATAATGAAATCAAATACCAGATAAATGTTATAAACTATTTCTTGGGAAGAAAATAAACTCCTGCTGCTTTCCTGTACCTTGCAGCGTCAACATCTAAAGACGTCGCAAGCTTTTCCCTTTGATTTACAATATTAACTTACTCCCAAGTATTTCTGCAACAGCTTCTCGGGTCACTAATGTTTCTGTTTCCAAGTAGACAACAAACGCTGCCAGAAACACCAACCGCTGCAGCACAAACCTCCAGTGCTCATGAAATCTGTTAAAGAAGACACCAAGTCAAGGCAAAAATAGGCAACATCTATTACTGCAAATTTAAGCCAAATGCATTTTAAATATCTACAGTACACATTACCTTTTGTGCCTTTACTTTACATACAGTACCTCCAGGTCTCTGTGGTTTGTCAAAAACACACCAGTTTTTAGGTGAAAAATCACAGTGCTCTATAACTTGGTACTCCCAAACTTCAGGCCCTAGGATATTATGTTAAACTAGCCTTTGCTTTCATCTCACACACACGCTGCCCATTCCTGGAGTCGTTCAGGTTGTCATGCCCACAAAAGGAGAGCATCAGCAGCTTCCCTCCTTTCCCCTGCCAGAGGATCAGCAGCTTCCCTCCCTTCCCCTGCCAGCAGATTACAGCTGACAAGATCCCCATTCCCTGCAAGGTTCCTGCTAGACACTGTCCCCTTCTGGCAGCAAGTGAAATGCAAAGACGACAACTTAATTTAGAACCCACAGTATCACGTAGCCATCTGATGACAGATTTAGGGCTCTGTTTTCAGAAATGCTCAAATCCTAACAACTTAATTAAAATTAATGAAACAGAAAAACACTCTGCTCCTAGAAACACAGGCTGTTCCAGTACAGCTTTGGCTTCTTAAAATCTTTTTTTTTTTTTTTTTTTTGTTTCTAGGAAAATAATTAAATACTAGACATTTTAGTGAAGAAAATAAAAAAAAGACTTTGAGCTAGAGCATTTTCAAAGTGTGCTGATAAAAAGCCACACTTTTCTACCATTGGTTACTTTTTGGAACAGAAAGGTGCACGTTTTTCACATCCAAGGCCCATAAACCCTTAAATCACTCTTGCGAAGTTAAGCCACCTCTGGCCAAGCAAGTCTCAAATCCTTGTCTGGCTGTGTGTGATCCTGCACACCTGTAGTACTGATCAGCAGGAAACTTGGTCTTCAGAGATGCCAGCTGGGTTCTGACTGTACCAAAGTGTTCACGAGCCTTCTGACATTTCTTTGGTACTGAAAAAGAAGCATGGCAACATTCAGTATTTGACAGACAACAGGATTTTGTAAAGAAAGCCACGAGTTTTCTAACGCAGATAGCACCATGTATGCTCCTCTGAACACCCAGAGCTGTACAGCTGTAGTGGTAGTCACACTACCACCATGAGTCACCAGCAGATGGATTTTGAGCTGCTCCTTGAGCTTGAGACGTGATGCCTCAGTGTTATTTAACCATATGCACTGATCAGGGCTACGCATCAGCAAAGGTGAAGGAGAAATGACGAGTAGGAATGCAGAAAGGCTGCAAGAGGCCTCGAGTGGGAGGCCAGGTAGGGTGTATCTGATGTAGCAGAGCAGCGATTCTGAAGCTATGGCAGGCGGGTGGAAAAGTAACTGCCCGAAGCAGGTGGAGTGTTAGAAGGCCTTGACTCACTGCACAGAGCAAAGACCTTCCCCAGTAAATGTTCAAGGGCCTGTCAGCATAAAACAGTTGAGAACTACGGCAATGGATAAAAGGGAGACAGGGAAGGACTCGACATGAGAAGCGACGAGGTTAGAGCAGAACGCCACAAAGCCCCGCAAAGAGCAGCCTTCCAGAGCGGCAAAGGGTCGCGACGTTTGCCACGGACTGAAGGAAGCAGGCAGCGGAGACGAGGGCACAAGCTCACGAAAAGGGATGCTTAGAGTCTCAGCTGTGTGGATGGAGCAAAGGAAAAGGGAAAACTAGTTGTGTTTTAGGTGTTACAAAGAGAGAAAGAGGGTGTTTGAGAGTGCGCTCTGGTGCAGCAGTTCCGAGAGACGAAAGCAGTGGGCAGAGCCCCAGCAAGAGGGAGGGCAGCGCTGCGCGCAGCGGGACAGCAGGCACGCCGTGCTGTACCGCCGCGCGCAAAGCGGCTCCGCTTTACTTGGAAACCTCTCAACGCCTGCCCCAACAGGCAGCGTTAGGCTACGTGAGGCGCAACCTCCCTCCAGGGAGCTATGTCGTAGTCTTCCTTCTGAGCACTGTGTTTGCCAGGGCTGAGGTTTTGCCTCTTCATTCTGCGTTAAAGTCCCACGGGGAAACGGTGCCGCCTGCTCGTGCACCTCCTGCCCGCTAGCAAGAACCACAGCCCCGCGGGCAGCTGCCACCACCAGTCACATCGGCACGTTTTAACTGCAGCCTTCTCAGAAACAACCCAAAGGGGCAGGCGGTCAACAGAGCAGCATCCCACCATCTTAAAGTACAGAGCTGTGCCTATTTAAACAGGACCCATATAGATGAAATAATCTGAAAGGCATCACGCCTGACTTTTATCAAACAGCTACCAGCAGTCACTTCTTAAGCATCTGTCTAAAAGCTTCTTTCTACTAATCAAACATTACTCCCAATCAGAAAAACAAACAAACAAAAAGGATTTAAAAATGAAAGTTTCAGAAAGTAGAAGGTTAAAGTGTTTCATATAGGAGTGAGAGTGAAACACATTAGGAAGCTCCCTGAGAACTGCCCTCTGAACATGGTCCTCCAGCTAGATGCTGCCAGAGGGCAGCTGGGACAGAACGGGGAGCGTCTGCGCTCCGGCTCCTGACAAAGGAATCTGTGAGAGAAAAGAAACCTTCGCTGGGAAGTCGCGCACAGCCCTGCCTGGCGCCACACAGGCACAGCGCCCAAGGCAACACTACCCTCACATCACCACGGATGCTCTGCTCAGCTTCCCCCATTCCACAGACTAAGGGTAAAGTCTGTTACTGAGCACACGCAGAGCCCGTGGCCATGAAATAGCTCCTGCCTGTGTGTAGGTAGTTGCCCTGCAGTAAAGGAAATTAGATGAAAAATTTAATGGAAATGGGGTTGGCCAAGAGGAATTTTAAGTCCCTAGGAGCATTATGCAATAAGATCTTTTAAATATTACCCACTGATACAGCAAAATGCCTTTATCAAACTGCCAACTATCCTGTAGTTAAGAGAACTTAGGCTGTTCCTTACCATAAATCATTCATGGAAATACAGCCGCATCATTATTTACCCTTCTGCTACCACTGAACTTTTAATAACTGTATCAACAGTTTCTCTTGCATCTTGGAATAAATAAATACAAGGGTGTAAAAAGCTTGATGCTGCAAAATTTAACTGTGTTTTAAGAATCATCAGTTTGAAGAATCATCATTTTAACCTATTAGATAAAAAAGAATCATACAGGTTTTGGACTACTCTAATTTCTTAATGAAAATATTGTGCTAAGTCAGCAGACAAAATGTCATACTAGGCTAAACAGACATTTAAGTGCACTACAGTACAGCACCTACAATGACTACTGGCTAGAAGTGTCATATAAGTACATATCATCTGACAAGTGCTAGTTTTCCCCATAAAGATCTCTGGGTTAATTGCTATTTAATTGCTACTAAATTACTCTGCTATTAACCTTTATTAATCAAAACCTCTATCGACGTTTGTTATTTTGCTTGAAATTGATGTCAAACTGACAGGCCTATTATCATATGTTAATTCCTAGCCCATTAGAGCTGCATTCATTATCTTTGATCTTGCAAAAACTACAAGCTGCATGTTTTTCTTTTTGGTACTTAAACTATTCCACAGGTCTGTTCCTGGACCCTGCAAGACTCAGGACCAGCTCTCCCTAGAATTAAACCAGAAATCCACACTGAGGCACATACAGGTCTCTACTATTAAATACTGGAAATTATCCCCCGAAAGGTGATTCCCATGCAAAGTGATTGTCACAACGTCCATGGTTTCAGCCATCTTAGAAAAAACAGAGCGCGTTTGACTAAATATTACTCAATTATCCATTCTAAATTTGCAGTACTAGTGGATTTCCTAAGCAGTTGGAAGTTACACTCACCAGAAGAGGCTGAGCCTCAGATGTTGCACATCTCTCCACACTTACCTAGTGGTTACCAAAGAAATCCCACTCAGATCAAGCACAAAAGTAGTGGTGAGTGTCACCAGGCTGAGAAACAACCAGCCAATGTAATGGAGGAACGAAACAGGGGCTGAGGAGGGTTTTTTCTTCCATTCTCCATCTGATGATGGCCTGGCTTTTCCTCGCTCCACAAGTCCCTCTTGAGTTTCCATAAGATCAGAAGCTCATTAACAGGGCTGAAAGGCTTATAAATCTCATACTGAAATGAGAAACCTGCTTATTCTAGCAGCTGCAGCACTAACTCTAAAGCAGGGTCGGGATGAGGGAGCGCATCCAACATCCAAGTCTGCACCTATATTTTTACACTCTTGAGCAAAAGCTTTGGCCAAAAACATTATCTCAAATATCCTTTTTTTTTTTTTTTTTTTTTTTTCTCTCAAAAGTAAGGGAGTGCTACAACTTGAACCTAAAAGACGACAGTGCGCTTCCAGCTGCCACCCACG
>VZSV01000018.1:7977144-7991590 GCA_013398735.1 Nothocercus julius | reverse complement strand
TGGCGCTGGAGCCGCGGCTGCAGCGCGAGTTCCAGCAGCAGGTGCAGCGCGTCCGCCAGAGCCGCGCGGCCAAGGTGAGCGGAGCGGGGCAGGGCAGGGCCGGGCCGGCGCGGAGCTAATGCGGCCCCCAGCGTGGCCCTCACGCGGTCCCTGACGCTTCGCGCTTTGTGTTTGCCCGCAGGAGCAGCCCTTGGCCGGGACCGTGTACGTGGGGCACCTGCCCCGCGGGCTGGCCGAGCCGCAGCTCCGCAGCTACTTCAACCAGTTCGGCACCGTGACGCGGCTCCGCCTCTCCCGCAGCAAGAAGGTAACGTGGGGCCCGGGCAGCTTCCGTGCGGTCCAGCGTGGCGGCCGCGCTCGTTTCCCTGCCCCGAAACGCCCCGAAATGAGCTTAAAGGCGGTAGTGACGTGCAAGGGAGGGAGGCCCCGCAAATGAGCAGCCTCGGTGCCAGCAGAGGTGGCCCCTTTCCTCACAGGGAAATGAGTTGGAGTGGGATACTCGTCAAAATACTCTAGTTAAAGTGTGCTCTGCAAAACTTCTTGGAAAAGACTCTCTTTTAGCACTTTAAGTGCTTTGTGCTTGATAAATTTAACTTCTACATACTAGTGGTTTTACTGCCATGTTACAGTATTGTGTAAACCTGGTAATAAAAGTTAAGTGACAAAGATAGGACCTTTTAATATATGTATAAAAACGGTATTGGTGAGTGGTTTGTTTCATGCACAGGTATGTATTTGCAAATACATATCTGTCTTACAGATCTAGGACAAGACTTGGCACTTCTCATGAATTCACTGAGACTTTAGAAATTACAGTAGTTCTGCTGAAAATAGACGTTCATTTCTGAAGCATAAAATAGCTTATTTTTTTCAGTGATCTTTCTAAGTATCACTTTGGATTTCGTTTTGTTGCTTGCAGACTGGAGGTAGTAAAGGCTATGGATTTATTGAGTTTGAATCTGATGATGTGGCCAAGATTGTTGCAGACACAATGAACAACTACCTGTTCTGTGAAAGACTTCTAAAGTGTAAGTATGACCCAAGGTATAAATTGTCTGATGTGCAAGGGAAATTTATACTTATTTGTGTTATTTTTTTTGATTATTTGAAGTTTCTTGTTTCTCCACAATGCTTCAGCCTGAAAGAATTTTCTGTGTGGCTGAGGCTTTCTTGCTTTCTTTCGTGTATAAAGAATAGCAGTAGCAGTCTCTATATCGTTATTATTTTGTTCTTCTCTAGATTAATACTGCTTATTGCATAATAACACCATACAGAATCTTAGTGTGGGGAGATATTTTCTGTAGAGCAATTCCAATTCCTTTAGTGCAGAAATTTTTTTTTTAGTTTATAACATAACTCTCTTGTAGCTGCTCTCAGTGCAGTTAAATGCCAGGAGATTTTTTTCATTTGAAAGACTAATGAACACATTTTTCAGGCAATGATGGTAAAAAATGTATTCTAAAGCAGTATGGGTTATATACGCTTACCAACTTGAGAAAAGCAGGTTTATCTTTTGACTGTTTTCTGGATTAAAGTAAAAAGGGATATTTTTTTTTTCCCTCCTATCCATCTATTTTCAGTAGTGTCAGTAGTAAGTATTTAGTTGCTTTATGGTCTTTGGTAAAATGCTGCCTAATGCCTTGCTGTAGGAGTGGATAATGTTGGAACAAGAACTGAGTGTGTTTGGTGAGAGTAGTAGCTTCGCTGTAATGTGATGTTAAATGCTTTTGAGGCAGGCCAGTTCATACCTCCTGAGAGGGTTCACAAAAACCTCTTCAAGGACTGTGACAGGAAGTTCCAGAAGCCGTCGCAGCCTGCGGTCGGGCGCTACAACAAGATACGTTCTGCCAGCGAGAAGGCAAAGATGGCGAAGCGACTGCTGCGGAAGGAGAGACTCTTGCGGAAGAGGCTGGCTGAAAAGGGGCTTGATTATGACTTCCCAGGATTTGTAAGTTTGGGATTATTTTAATGAGTGTTCAAGCAAAACTTAGTTTTAAAATGGACTTGTGAAATGCGAGAAAATCTTGTGGTTTATGTATATATAGCCGATGTGAGAATTTTATTGTATCTGGAGTAGTAGGGAGAGTTCTTTTGTAGAAGCATGGAGAAATTACGGTGTAGTGTTAATGGGTCTGTGTGTACATGGATTTGTTTTTAGAGAGGCACCTTGCCTGTACTAATCAAGCATATTACTAATTTGTGGAGTGCTTGGATTATAGACCTATGATCTGAGCAATGTTGTTTCTCTTTGTAGTATTTGAAAAATGCCCATTGGCAGCTTTTCATATGTAGCTACAGATGTTTTTGTTTAAACCATGTAGTCCCTGTATAGGCCATCTTTATTAATTCAAATTGACTTTTACAGGCTGTTAGGTGACACTGTCTTCACATGTGTAAGTCTGTTGGATTTCATCTGATCTCTCTTGCTTCCTAGGCAGCACAGAAACTTCACATAAAGAAAAAGAAAGTTAAAAAATCCAAGCCAAAGCTGGATGTTTCTTTGAACAGCCAGGTAAGACTGAACAGTCCTTGTGGTTAATTTAATTCCCTGGAAACATGGACGTTATTTTCTTCTGAGAGTTGTCCTTTGCAGTGATAACAGCTGTTTTGAGGTGCATGAATGGGAGACAGTGGTTGAATCCACTCAAATTCCTTGTCTTTAACAAGGCACTGAGTATTTCAGCAGCACGTGCTTTGGTTCAGTATATTTTTATTGTCATTGTGTTCGGTAAAACTCATATTGGTGATAGGAAAGATCAGGGCTTTAGACTAAGATTTGAGACACCAATAATCTAAAGAATCTGTAAACTTTTTTTCTTGAATACATTTGCAGTGCTTGGGAAAGGACTGGTTTTGAGAATACGAAGTAGCTCCCTGTTGGCTCGTACATGAGGTCAGCTGAGTTCTGGGAGTTTACTGCTAAGTTGGGATGCTTCAGCCCTGCTTGAACTGTGCCTTTTCTGTATGCCAGTCTGAAATATATATACATATATTTTTGACTCTTTTCCTCTTGACTTTTAGTGCTCTGAGTCAGAAAATATGCACAGTAATTTTCTAAATGTCGTAATAGCACTTTAGAAAATATGACTTCACTCATATTTGGCCTTTGGCTTTGACTTTTAGTCTGAAGAAATGTGTAGAAAACTAGTTATTCAGCTATAAAAACAAAACAATTTTCCTTTAAGTGTTCTGATGGAGAGCTGGGCTCAAGTGTCTTGTGGTACCAGACAGATGGTGAACACTTTTTCTGGCAGATGCTCTGCAGTAAATTTTGGTTTTCTGGTCTCTTTAGGATCCTACGCCGGTCTGTACTCCTACAGTGCTTGAGCGCCGGAAAGCTCAAGAGGCAGATGATGACACAGAGGACAAAGAAATAACTGTCAAACTGCCCCCCAGTAGTGTTGAGAATGCTGTGCAGAGACCAAAGAAGCAGAAAAGAAAAAAAAACAAACCTGGAGAAACAGAAATAAACTCAAACTTAAAGTGTCTGTAGCTAAGTTTGTCCTCAACTCCAAACCTGGTGAGGTGGAGCTTCTGTTGGTTCTGCTGACGTATCTCAGTCCATCTTACTGGACTGTGATGTTCCAGCCTTTCAAGGGATTTCTTCCCCTCCTGTTTTGCTATCGGGAGCTACGGATTTTCTTGACTTTACTCTCGTGTCAGTGTTCTGACCTGCCTGTCGGGACCTTCAGTTAGTTCTGTAACGTCTCTAGTGCTCACTGCTTTGCAAGATGTGAAGCTGTTTGTGCAGGGCTTGCTGATGGGGTTGTATTTTATAGACTGTCACTAATTATTAGTATAAAAAGGTTTTCTTTTTTATCCTTTTTTTGTGTTGTTTTTTGGTAGTGTTTCTTCTGTTTAACTGAATATGTGTTTAAATGTGAATTCTCACATAGGTACACAGGTGGAGGGGTATTTTTGTCCCTGAAGGAAAACATACCTTGATTTATCTTTGCGGTAAGTCAGGATCTCCCTGAACAGTCCTGGGCAGAGGCAGAATACTGCACTGCCCCAAAACCACATGGGCATTCATCCCTGCCTTCAGCAGTGCCTGAGCAGCTCAGTCTTTGCTGGGATTTGGAGTGGCTGTGGAGGACATATTGGGACTGAGTCTAGGAAGGTGGTGAGAAGAGAGAGAAGATGGCTGAGGTGTGACTTGAATCCCAGATCCAAATTTCTTTCTCAAAGCAGGCAAAATTTGTTTTGTCTGACAGTGTTCTTTGCTATTGAGGATGTGGGTGAGGTTTATTCTATTGCTAGTAGCTTAGCCAGAGTCACAGCTACCCTTTTGTTCCTCACATATTTCTGAAAGATGCACTTCACTCAGCAGAAGCCCAGGGCTTGCACCTGTGACACGCTGCTCTACCTCTGACCTGACCAGGCAAAGATAACTTAATAATTCTCTGGCATTATGTGTGTCATAAACTTGCTGTTATCTGGGCCAGAAAACTTGCAAGGAACTTGAGTTAAAGATGGGTGGATTTAAAACCTAGTACTTCTCATGTACCATTTCCTGTAAGTGTCCTACAGTGCTGCCAAGTTTGCTGCCTTTCTAGGGTCTATTTGCAGGGCTGTGGAGAGGAGCCAGTGGTGATGGCAACTTTATATCTAATAGCCCTCAGGCTGAGCTAAGTTCTGCTCTACCATGAGAAGATGCATCAGTATTTGGAGCAGCCTGGGTTGTGTCAGCATCTCCTCCACGTATCTTAGTTTCAGCCTCTGTAGAACAAGGATAACTTCTGCTTCTGGAGGTGACAAGCACCTGACAACATGTGAGTAAACTATCCACTGGGTGGGTGAGCTAGGATGGGCAGGCAGGTTTGTGACACTGATAGTATGAGTTCGGAGAGCTGAACGTAGTTCTTCTATTGTGCAGCAAGATTTTTCCTTGTTCCAAATTAACCTGCTCTAGCTGAGTCAGCTCTTGAAGCTGATGTGCTCAGCTCAATGATGTTAATCTTGCCCATGTGAACTGGGTAACTGCATGTCCAAACTAAACCCTACAGAGCTATCTTTTCCTCCCTGGAGTTAGCATAGCAGCTGGAAATGCTTTTTAGAAATTTCTTCTGCAATACATTTTTATCTGAAATTTTCACTGTGAGAAGCTGTTACAGAACTAGCCTTGTGCTCTGTCCTCCTGGAAAAGCTGTTAGTGTTGGTTACTACTCAGTGAACATGACCTTTCTTTAATGGGTGCTGAGATATAAAGAAATACGCGGGAGGCAGCCTTAATAGCCAGTGTCTTATGCTTGTACCTATCCATTGCTGTTTGAAAATGCAGACTGGCTGTACTCTTTGAATTTGGAATTTGCTGCAAATCTGAAACAGGTAGAAACTGCCATCTGAGTTCTGGGGAATGTGCTTAGGTCAGACTTGGCAAAAGACTTCCTAGAAATGTCTAGGCCATAACAACTAGCTGCTCAATAAGTGGCCAGCACTAGATCCTTGCTATTCTGAGACTTGAATTCTGGAGAGAGGGGGAAATTTGATCTATTTGCTGTCTAATTCTGTTCTGTGTGGCCTGATCGTTTGAGCAGTCGCACTCGTAATGACATTTGCAAGTGACTCAGATTATTTTCCTTTGTCAGTGAACTGTCAGGGAAGCCATCGAAGTGGCTTCCTGAACATGGCTTCATATCAAAACATTTGCCATCTTGAGCATGTTAGGGAAACATCCTGACCAGCCATCTGCAGGGTTTCTTCTTTTCTCATTGTAAACTTAATGCAAAGCAGGCAATGTTTATACCTCAAACGTGTGGAGAATACGTCCATAGTTAAGTTCTGGAGGAATTTTGACAGTAATCTGATTGGAGCAGTTCAAAGAAATATTACCAGACATTGCTTATCTGTTAATAACAGAGACATCTGAAATGTGGATTCATTTTGATTCTCAGACACTGACATGCAGCTCTGGAGAAATTTTGCCGTAGCTCCTTTGTACAGCAGAGTGACACAACAGGAACAGAGCACACGTGCCCAGAAGGGACAGTTTTCTTTCTTTCAAACTGCATATTCGTAACCTTATGTAAGTAAAGATGGCTGTTAGATCCAAACCAACAAGAAATGTGGCTGTGCTTTCTCCGGCCCTCTCTCTTAAATGCAGTTCCAACACTGGGTGGCAGCACATTTCACCTGAGTGCATGCAGAATATTTTTTGCTGCCCTTTGTCAGCATAAGGTTTCCTGGGAAGTGACTTTGTGGATTCATAAACCAACTTGCTTCACTGGTGTCTCAGAGATACCAGTCGCTAATGGGTCTTCAGGACAATATGAGAATACAGGAAGAATCTGGTTTGGCTCTTAACAAATATGCATGTTTCTCTGGTGCCAGTAAAATACATTCTCTTGATGAGGCCACTTGATTTAAAACTGCTTTTGAGATATACTTGATAAAATACACTTAACTTATCCAGTCAAATTTATTGTCATTAGTCTGAGCAGCTCTCTTCCAGTTCCTCCCATTCCAACTCCCTGCTCTGCCTTTCCTGCTCCCCTGCTTCTGTGACTGTGATCTCCTCTGTGCCTTGCGCCTTGCCTTTGCTTGCTGTGCCTACTTGCTGTGTTTTCTCCGTGTTTGACTATTTTTCATATTGCTCATCATGCCTGGGCTATTCTGCCTAGTTGCATAAGCTTCCAGGGCCTCATTCTCATGCTAGTTCCTTCAAGCTCATGCCCTGCTTGATGTTCTCAAGCCAGGTTCAGTCCCCTTCCCGAACTTGTTTTCTTTTTTTACTCATCTTCCTCAAATTCAAATCAGTTTACTTGGCAAATGTGAAGAGCATGGAAAGAAAACTCTGTGCTGCTTGAATAAAGTCAAGCTCATAAGTCCAGCAATATCTAGACTACAGCAGGAAGCTCTCAGGAGAAGAGTAACTTCTTGGTGATAGTTTCTGTTTTTAGACTGCCTGTGTTATTAATGTACTGCTCTCCTGGGAGATGTATGTAAGCAGAAATTCAGACACCTGATACTTGCCAAACATAGTTTCCATAGCAAATGGGCGGACGTGCTGTGTCATGGGTTACAGCTCAGTCCTCGCAAGCAGTTCATGTTCTCGGCTACCCCAACATTCTATTCATTCAGCTTCGGCGCAGGAGGCCTCTTGCCCACTGTGGTTGTAGGGCAGGCTGTGAAGTATTTTCACCTGGATGGCTATGTGCTGGGGACTTGGTTTCAAGACACAACTTGAAAGCTCTCTGACCTTTTGTAAGTGACTTACTGGGGCTAATTTATTGAGTCTCTGTGCATGTAGCACCATTATCAAGCTTCAGGAACACCTAGATGCCACTTAGGAGCATCTGCTCATTTATTCTTACTTATGCTGATTTCTCCGTTTGGCAAGAATGGAAGTTGGGTTTAGGAATGTCCAGCATTTCCCAGCCCTGGAAGTAAAAGGGGAATGGAGGGAGGAGGAATTGGCTGGAAAACAGGAGAGAAAGAAGGCAACCATGGAGCAAATGCTCAGCTCCAGAGGAAAAGGTGTTGGTGCATTTGGCAGTGTTAAACTGTGGTCGGAATTAAAGATGTGGCCTGGTGCTTTCGCATTTGTTACGCCTGATAGGTGCGCGAGGGCTGTGGCCGTGGCCACGCGGAGCTTTGGGGCAGTGCTGTAGAGCATGGCACGCGTGCCAGGGCAGAGCGCGGGACGAGAGCAGGCCGGGCGAGGGCCACCCGCTCCTGGGGTGCCCTTGCCCATGACGAGCCCGTTGGATTGCACGTCCAGCTTCCAGGATGCCGGTGACCCTGAGGACCGAGTCTGCGGCTGGCTGCAAACAGCTCGTGGTGCGAGGGGGGAATTGCACGCGGCTCCGTGTGGTGCCATGCTGGCCTGCAGAAGCAAAGCACCACAGCGGGCAGAGGGCAGCTCTGGCAAATCCTTCCCCTCCTGCTTTCTGATGGCACAGGGGTATCGTTAGGCTCTCGCTTTGCCTGGGCAAATCCCTGTCCTGGCTCCGGTGTTGCAGGTAAATGCGTGCCAGGAACGTGGTGGACGTGATTGCTGGTAGATAATGTGTTCCAGGAATAGCCACGGCCCTCTCCTTGGACCAGGCTGCTGTCCAAGATGCTGCTCAAGCACAGCCTGGCCCCAGAGTTTACAGTTTAACGCACAGGCTCTTAATGACAGCCCCACTTTAGTGCAACCAGCTTTGCTGTGAGTGGCTTCCCAATGCAGCTCAGTGTGGTGCAAAATGCAGAGAAGGAAATGGGATATGCAGCAGCAAAGCGCTTTCTGAGGGGCAGGAGGAACAAGTAAAGGAAGTGCTTCCAAGTGGGATTTAGGAAGGGATGCCGCCAGTTAACTGAGTACAGTTGGAGCTGTGGAGGAGACGCAGCATGGTGCTAGGGGTGGGTTTCTATCCCTTGTCACTGTGGTAGCTTGTTCAGCTGCTAGATGGTAGGTGGCACCACAGGCAGGGCGTGCAGACCCGAGAAAAGTGGGATGCAAAGCTGGAACGTGACTAGAAGCATGTGTCTGTGGCTGTCTCCTCACCTAATGAGTGTCCCTGGGGGCTGCTCCCAGCTCGTGTGACAGACAGGGCTCTTGCTGCAGGTGGGCAGCGAGTGGCAGCGCTCAGGGAGTGCGAGGGCACGGCGGGGACGCACAGCAGGGCTGGTTTGTGGCTGGGTGCTGAAGCGAGGGAAGCCAGAGAGCCACCTGGAACGGGGCACAGAGGGGAGACTGCGACAGTGTGTAAGCCCAGGGAGCTGCTGCTGCGGCCCAGGAAGCGGCACATGAGGACGGTGTTTGGAAAGGCTGGTCAGGATCACTGAAGTGCGAAGATGCAGAATGTGAGAGGACTGGAGGTCCAGCTCCAGCAGAGGTGGAGGTGGTTGGTCTGACCCCAGCAAATTGGGACTGGTTAGAAGATTAAAAACTGCATTTCTGCATCTCCTCCTATTTGCAGAGCCAGCTTGGTCACTCTGAGCATGCGTTTTGCTGCCCACGCTGCCCGGAACCTGCACTTGTGTGCCCTGGTTTGGCCCCTGCCTCAACAAAGTGTTTGGACACGATGAGCCAGTGCCTGCATGTCCTACGAGCGGAAAGATCTGGCAGTGCTTGCAGTGTTGCTGCCAGTGCTTAGACTATTGCAGAGGCTGTTTTTATTTTTCATTTTGCACTTCTTCAGTTGTGGGTGAGTGCTTGGTGAGCGGGACAGATGTGGGAGATCAGGCTGCTTCCTCCTCAGCTTGGCATTGCCACGGGTTCCCCACCGTGCAGGCACAAGCCCCCAGCTTGTGTGTGCTCTGCTCCCTTTAAAAGGGGCAGGGAGGCAGAAGTTGCTCTGTGGCGGTGGCTCCATGTGCAGCAGCATTTCCAGAGTAAAGGCAGCTCCTCGCCCCTCTGTCTGGCTTGCTAGGGGCACTCGGAGTTGGCAAATGCTGTTCGAATGCTCCAGCAGCGCAGCTGTGGCTTGGCCGCCTGCAGGGATTTTACCTCTGATGATGTGAGCTGGAAAGGCCCCAGCAGGACTGGGAGATGCTGGGCTAAGTTTGCCTGTCTGACCACTGGAAACGCTGTCTCCCTTCATCTGCCCAGAGTGACAGGCAGGGGAAATGCAAGGCAGCTCTCTAAGGCTTTTCCCTCAGCTGTCCCACGTATGTGGTTTGCTGTTCATTAAACAGGCAGCACTTAAAGCACGTTCTGCTGTGTCCTGCAAAACAAACTGTCCGCATAAAATGCAACTGTTGTTGTTGTGCCTTGAGTGGGCTGCAAGGAGCTGTAAGTGCAGAGTATTAGTGTTGGAGGCAGAACAGCTCCTAGGGCAAACCCACTGTCAGGGCCGTTGCATCGGATAAATCAGAGTCCTGCTCTTTGTCCTAAGAACTATTGGCTCAGCCTTTTTTTCCCCTTCAGCTCATAATTTCGTGAGATGAAATCCTGCCACGTTAATGCACAGTACAGACCTAACCAGTTGGTTGTTAAGAAACATTTGAAGTCAATGCTCTGATCAGTCAGTTTTGAGGGGGCTGCCAGTATTTTCACTGCGTTGTTGTCCAGCCCCAGCCTTCCTGCTGCGATCGGTGAGAGGGTGAGAGCTTTCATTAATTTCAGTGGAAATCTGCATGGGGGGTAAAGGGTGACCTAATCTTTAAAAAGGATCTTAATCCATTTACTTAGCCTGTCTTGCACCGCTCAGCGTTTTTTCCTTGTCAAGAGCAGACTGCATTCCTAACCTTGATGTGTCACTTTCCAGTTGGTTTAATATTTGGGTGAGAGTAAAAAGGGAATGTTTTTCAAAGATTAAAGGAATCCATGCTGATACAGTATGTGAGCGTGCCATGTGCACGTAGGAAATGAGGAGGTGAGTAAAAGAGAGTGTTTTGATGGTGGGAGATGAAATAAAAACAGAAGCTGACTAAAAGCAAGATCAGGAAAAGATAAATCCTTCTAAAGGGGTGTAAGTGGGTTATTATGAGAGAGGAGGAAATGGGGCTGAAATGTGACTTAGCGTAAGTTTAAGTGCAAGACAAAAATAGGACTCCTATTGGTTTAACCTGTAAATGTCTTTGCAGAGGCCCAAGGGCAGCCAGGGAAGACATGGGCACGTATAGCTGTGACAAAAATAAGAGACCCAGTGCCTGCATCTCGCTCACACTAGACACCCTTCATCCTCGAGGCCGCTGCATTTGGTGTAGCACTGCTTGGAAGAGATGTAACCTGCGTGCTGTGTGGGGAGGCTCTGGGCAGACCCCAGGGTCACAAAAGAAAGATGCCACAACTGGCACTAAGATGGCACAACTGGCTCCCGGGACCTTAGTGCCAGTGGAAATCTCGACTCGAACTCTGTACCACGTCAGGGCTACCTGCTCTGCACTATGTTCTGCCTGGGTGGCCATGGGGCTGCACGAGGCGAACGCACGGATGCATCTGTGGGTGCTGCAGCCGCAAAGCCATTTGCTCCTTCAATCAAAACCTACTCTTGGATTTTCTTCTGTGTTTCGTGGCCGAAGCGAGACTCACATGCCTCCCCATGGGCATTAAGTGGGTCAGCGGCTTGTCCTCTTGTGGCAGCTTTCATGTGGGAAGCGCTGGGCACAGCCTCGGCAGGAAAATGCAGAGGTAGCCGTGTGGGAGTGGTGCGGGCTGAGCTGAGAGCTCCTCGGATCTAGGTCTGACAGCTTTCCCTTGCAAACGGAATAAAGAGGAATTATTAAATGTAACGCTGATCCAAACTAGCTAGTGCTCTGTTTTGATTGTTTACTTTCCTGTAGTCTCCTGTGGGACACAGAAAGCTCATTCCCCATTTTACAGATAAGTGAGGGGTAGAGAAGGTAAGTCCCATGAGCAGGATGAGCATTGCTTGGTAGCGTAGTACTTGGACCTCTCTGTCGATCCATGTCGCTTATCTTTGTTCAAGGAGCAATCCATCTTTTCCTTAGCACCAAACATGTCTGTCTGGGTGATGTGTGGGTGAGATGTAAGGGCCAGGAGATGGCAGTGGGAGAGAGCCCGCGTTATGTAGCGGGCAGGTTATGTTTCAGGTGCAGTTTTGCCACCCCTTATCCGTGCGAGTTCTCCACTTGGCGTAGGCGCAGAAGGGGAAGAAAGTCAGCATGGCAGCAGGCTGCCTCTGGGAAAGCAAGCAAGGCACAGCCAGGGTTTGACCTCACTCTGCTATTGCAGGCAGTGATGTTGCTAAAACGTCATTCACAAATGGACACGTCTCACCCGGGAGCACTCAGACCTTTGCAGACTTTGTGCAAAAGATCCTTGAGGAAAAAGCCAGTCTCAAGCACAGTGAATGTTTCACCTGAGATAAAACAGCCTTGCTGCCTCCCATCCCATCCCCCTGCCCCTCACTAGTTCTGTTCTACTGATGTGTTCTTGTTCAGAAGAACAGGATGCTTTTAAATGAAACCCAGAGTATCCATATGTTCTTTTTATTGTCCTTATTATAAACAGCTTCCTGTGCCCTAACTACCACTGTCCATAAGCTGATCTCCTGGTTCACTTGCAAGTGGATCCCATTTTCTTGCACACGTGCATTCACGTGGCTGCTCCTGACAACTAGCCCGTTTCTCAGCGAGCAGGGCGAAGCGTCTCCCTGATGGAGCGGCGCTGCCTCACCGGCAGCAGTGTCACCCCGAGGACTGACGTGCTGGCCCCTCTGCCTGCGCTGCTCCTGCTCGTGGGGGGCTTTGTGCAGACAGGTAAGTAAGTGCAGATTTAGGTATGTTATTCATAAGGGTGATGCCAGCTGCTGTTAAACTACTACTAAAGCCCTTGCCAAACACTCTGTAGTGACAGTAAGAGCTCTGCTAGTGGAGATACTGCTGTCCCCTTCAAATCGCAGTCTGAGTGTCAGCAGTGCCAGATTTGGAGAGTCCTTTCTGCATCCGTGGGGGTATAAATCCCCAGGGACTCGTGTACCGATAAAGAAATAGCTTGGTCACGGTTACCTAACGGTAGCTTTGGAGAAACTGAGATACCGACGCAGACCTGATTCTGCAAGAGAATGTGGATTGCTTTTTCAGAGATAGTGTTAAAACAAGTGTAATTTGAAGTACCTGTGCAAGTTGATGCACTGTGCAGTATATGCAAGTTGATGCACTGCGCAGTATAATCAAGAGGAGCCAACTTTGGGTGGATTTAGAGAAAAGTGAGATGATGTGTAAAAACATAAAATACTTTTGCTTAGTGGATTTTTTTTTCATCAGAGAAGGGTGAAGTATTTAGAATGCTATAGGCAGTATCAATAAACATTAAGAGGCCTAAAAGGAAACTTATCAGAAATATGCCTTACTGCTTACTGTTTAAAGAACTCCTCCCAGTTATAATCTAATTCTTTTTTACATTATTTGCTAACGAAAATGAAGCTTATTTTAGTTGTTTGGTCTGCTCCTTTTCAGCTGTTAGGCTGGCCCTTCCTTGTAACTCCTCAACATTTAAGGAGGAGGAAAAAAATGTGAGGTTTCATGAGAAGCAGAGGAGGGCAGTGGGCATTGCCTGGTCTCCAGGGAGAGGGAGGAACTTGGGTGATCCCCCCCTGCACACACAGTGCAGGACTAACTGACCCCCTGAAGGGAGGAGTGGCACAGGATGCGTAAGGTGCCGGGATAGCTGTGGGGATTACGGCAACAAAGGACACAAATCCGTAGGAAGCTGGGCCTCATTAGTTCTGCTACTCAGGGAACAGTTTGGTTATCTTAAAAAAAAATATAGGTACAAACTATTCCAAATGTCTCTGCAGGGAACTGGGGAAATTATCGTGTAATAACAGGGGAAAAAAATAATAAAAACAAACATTATCACTGATTAAATGAGGAATGTATTTCTATGCAGGGAAACTTCCTATTTTACAATGGGAAAAAATTGTCGATGTGCTACCTATTCTTTTCATGGTGAGGAAGACTCCAAGTTGCTTGCACTGTTCACATTTGCAGCAAAACAGGGAGGATAAGATTTACAGTGTTATTTTTGTCTAGAAGAAATATTTAAACAAGCAGGCTGCACCTCTCAGCATTTATGTAGCTTCAGACAGGCAAACGCCGACTCTGAAATCAGAAGTAATAATCTATTAAAAAAAAAAACCACACACAGTTATACTGGAGAAGATGTCACCAAGACATTTGCCAGGCAGAGGCCTCTTTATTGTAATACTGAAAAGAATTAAATGTGTGCTACACAAAAGTTAATTTCTTACTATAGTAAATGAATATTATTTACCGTAATTCAGCTAACTTAGAATATACCCATTCATTTTTTTATCATTCTTATTTTTCGCTCAGATGGAATTCGGTAGCATTTTACTCAACAGAAATGAAGCTATCCTGTCTCCAAAAAACCTTTGTCTATGGTTTAACAGATGGAATATCAGTGTTGGGAGAGTGCAGAATGGAGTAAGGGCAAATGACGATCGAGTTCTGCATGCAGAACTGAGCAGGGAGGACAGGGAGCATCTCCCCTCTAGGCACACAAAGATACTGCTAATAGAGGGACAAGAAAGCGTCCTGCAGCAAATCCCTTGTCCCGCAGGCAGCGAATTATTTCAGAAAGAGTGTAATGGAGCCACTTCCCCTCCATACAGTTCCTCCACATGCACCATTCCTCTTTTTTTTGTTTGTTTGTTTGTTTTAAATGGCAATGCTACACCTCGCTACGGAGGTCAACAGATTTCTATGGCTTGGAGGACCTGGATAAAGATGTCTGAAATGAAACGAGTTTCCTACAGCGTCCCCCGCCCCCCCCAAGTGGATCCCCGCGCTTAACGCGGCCGCCTCAAGGACCCCGTTTCTGCCGAGGCGCCCCCGCCCCGCAACGGCCCTAACGGCCGCGCCGCCCCGCGCAGCCGCGCACGCGCAGTGCGCACACTTACCTCACTCGACTACCATAGAGAGCCGGGCGGAGGCGCCTCCTCCCTATCCTTCCCCAGCTCTCTGTAGCACGCGGGGGGTGTGCGGCCGGAGGGGCCAGGGTGTGTGCGCGCTGCCGCCCGCGCATGCGCGC
>VZSV01000018.1:7960524-7971931 GCA_013398735.1 Nothocercus julius | reverse complement strand
TTTTTTTTTTTTTTTTTTTTTTTTTTTTTTTTCTTCCACCTGTGGTATAGTAGCTCCTAATAAATTGCTTATAGTGCAGTCCCTTGGTACAGTGGCACAGAGAGGCCTAGAGGAGGGAGTCTCCTAGAGGAGAGCAGCTCGTAGCGCGATAGGACTTTGATCTGCTTCTTGGCACTCTGACTGTTAAAATGAAAGAAGACCTTGAAAACTCATTCTAGGCTCATCCTTGATAGCAAAGTTAAAACCAAACTAATTTCAAATGGGGGCTGTATTAGGAAAACAAAGCACTTGAAAACTCAATTATCTAGCCTGCTCTGGAGAGTTAGTCCTGCTCTGTTGGGTGGTGCAGGGTAAGGTGTTGGGGTCACATTCAGGTCTTAACCAAGCTGGCAAGTAATTTTGATTTGCTGCAGCCTCATTACTGCGGAGATTCTTTGAAGGTTGATGGCTCTGTGAAATTGGTGTCTCTGGTTACTGAGGCAGAAGAATTCCTATTAGCTGAAGCGTATCTGTCATCTCACCCAGGGATGCAATGCAACTTTCCAGGCTAGTGTCTGGCCTAGAAGAATTGTGTGGCCTTAGTTAATCTAAGCCCTGGAAATCTTGCAGCCATCTTCATTCTAAAAATTGCCTCAGATCTACTCATGCCCCTGGAGATGTGTTCCAGTGTGCACTATACACATGAAGCTCCTTCATACTCTAAGCAAGTGTGAAAAAACGGGTGCTATTAGGAGCATGCTAGCAAGCATCCTGCTGGTGTTAATTCTCTCGAAGCTGCTGGCAGCAGTAGGGAGCTTAGTTAAAGCTACTGTGGTGGAGAGGGCAGAAGCCCACACTGAGCACCTAAGAAAACTTACAGCAAGGAAGGTGCATCCACATGGGCAGTGCTTAATTGCACTGTGCTATCAGTAAGGCTGTCCTGGCCACGTACCTGTGGTGTGCCTGGGGTGGTCACCATCTCTGAGGTGAAGTGGAAGGGAATTGCAGGAGAGGCAATCAGAGGCAATCTAGTACACTGAGTAAAGCACAGGGTTGTCCCCTCAGCTAATCAGTAACTTCTTTTCTAAAGGGCATGAGTTGTCTTGGCTTGGTCAAGCTGGAAATCTAAAAACATCTTTGAGTGAATGGGAAGCTGAAGTAGAAGGCTAACGCTAATTACTAATCTAAAACAATCATAGTGATTGTGAAACATTCCTGGGCATTAAAGGAACATTATCGTCTACCCATGGAGACAGCTCCACAACAGGGAGAGACCTGCTAATTGCTGGGTGGGTAACTCCTGCCAACTGCCCTTGGCTCCCGAAGAATGAAAGATGCTTGACTCTTCCATAGATCGCCCGATGCTTGCTTGCCTCCTCGTTCTCCCCTAGGCTTTGCACAAAAAGAGTATTTCAAGACCGAGAAGTGTCAGCATGGATGTTTTGTCCACCCCTCCTTACACATCTGAGGAAGAGGAGATACAAGTGAGCTCTCCAGTGTTTCTATACTCTGTAAAGACCTGGCAGCAAATCTCTGCTCAGGAATGGTCATAACAGTTGGAGAGGGGAGGGAAGAGAGATGTCAACGAGGGGATAGAAGGCTGACAATTACCAACCTTTATGCGGAGACTAAGCTTTGGACTCCTTGCAGATGAGACCTGCATCTGGTCTTTGAAGTACTTTATTTCTGTGTGTCCTTGTCCTTGCACTGAACTTCTTGCACAAGAGTGTCCAGTTGGTAAGCCCGATGGTTAAATATTTACACCTTCTAGTAACAGTGAACAACTTGAGAGCTTGATGGTTGATACCTTTCTATTTACAAAACTGCTGCATTTTGCTAGGGTGGAGTTCTCCTGTGGGTGTTGTTTGTTGTGGGAAGTCACGGTTCAAGGAGGTGTCTAATGCACCTAGAATTAATTTGGAACTCAAGTTTGCAATTAGGTGCTGAGACTTCTGAAAGAGGAGGCTTGTTGATATGATTGCGCTGCTGTGTTACCTACACAACTGCTGTGCTATAGCCACACAAAAATATTACACCAAAGAAGTGATGTCAAGTCTGGAAGCTGCTTGAAAGTTGAACTTCCTGGTTGGAAGGTGGTGGCGGAAGACTCGGGACAGCCAGTCCAGCAGCATTTGCAGTGGCCTGTAGCAACTGCAGGCAGCAGCACTTTGTCACTCTGCAGCCCCTGTCCTGAGTATCTCTGTTGGAGCAGCTGGCTGGGGAGGCTGTGACCTGCCCTGGTCTGTCTGCTGATAAAGATGATAGTGAAACATGGTGATGGTAACTAATCATGATGGTTAGAATGAAGGAAAGCAAGGTGTCATTTTTTTTAAAGCAGAAAGGTAGGTTGGAAGTGCTCTCAGGTACAGACAGATAAGCCGCCAGGACAGTAGCATTGTGTCTGTTCTGCATGCTGCTTGTTTCCTCACTCAATGCAAGTGGAAGAGGAAGATGTAAAACTTCCTGTAAAAACATCCTGATCTCTTAATATACATTTACAAAATGATGCAGACTTTCACTTAGGCTAGGGCGAATTCTCCTAAACACTGAAAAACATTCGTCGTTTTACATACTCAGTTTAATGTTTCCACAGAATTCTAGGTGTTTTCTCAGTACTGTTTCATTTAATTCTACATGCTGAACCAGTTGCTTTGCTGTGAATGATATGGACTTTTGTGGTGGTAGAGTGATAGTATCTGAGTAATTTTGGGTTGTTGAGTCTTTATCATCTCTTTAAAATCTGTATTTCTGAGCCCTAAACTGTCATTAAATTTGGTGACTCTTGTGGCTTTCTGCTGGATAGCTCTTGAAGGAAAAATCTAGACGTGTCACTAGCAGAAACTTTGGCCAAGCAATTAGTTCTGATGACCTAAGAGTGAATGAGAAACTTGCTACCTATTTATGTAGTAATGGTGGTGGGGGAGAAGAGCTTTATTTCTTGTGGGTTATCTTGTCTGCATTTTGGCTTATGTCAAACTTAAACTAGTGCTTGGTTTTACCTGGTGGTATTTTTCCACTTGAAGGAAGAGGGAGAATTAATAGGCTTCCTAGCATGAAAATGTAAGTGCTTTTTAAAGAACAACAACAACAAAAAAGACCCCGACCCTCAGTGAAAAAGAGTGGTGTCACTTAAACACCTCTTGGCTGGTAGATATAAATCAGCCTTGAACTTTCATCTTGTTCCTTCTGCCCTCCCCAGCATTCAGAGGTGTTTGTCCAGTGCATCTTTAGACTTCAGTCCACAAACTTATGACACAAATCTGTTCTGCAGAGCAACACAATTATTTTTATGCTTTCCTTTGCATAATGTTTAAGGAAAACAAGAGGAACTCCTACAAAAATTTGTTTAAATTAATTTGCTTTAAAGTTTGCTTAGAGGCAGAGACTTAGAAACTTCTAAATGAAAACCGCATAGAAGAAAGAGTAGAAACTTTGAACTTTCTATTCTCATGACAGTCTGGCCAGCTAATGTTTTCTTGGATGTGTTGAGACTTGTCTATATGTGAAGTTAATCAGAAATGGCTATTCTGTGGTAACCAACAGTCATTCACGCCCTTTGGGAATCCGAATTAATTTTCGAGTTTAAACAGGTTCCAGGTTTCCATTTTAAGAGCAGGTAAGAAACCATTTTTCCACCATGTTCTCTTGATTTTTAGAGAAGTTAAGTCTTCTTTTGCACATGTGCTGTATCCAGTGTCCAGAAACAAACCACAGCAGTAAATTCCACAGTTCCAGCTAGAGCATGGCAACAGATAAGCATCTCTGCATCCCTTCCACAGTAATTGACTGTTAGCCAGGTACCTGGTGAAATGGTATCTTGTTGTTTGAAAACCCTTCTCTGTTGGTGCTTAGAGGCTACTGTGTGCTACACTCTGCTTCTCAGAGCTGGCGTTGCCTTGGAGCTGCTCTGCCTGGGCAGCGCCGGCCTGTGCTGGAGGACAGGGGATGGGCCAGTATATAAAGGTAGTTAGAGCTGGGCAGTGAGTTAGTTCTAGCCAGAAAAAATCAGTTCTGCGGTCTGTATCGCTGACCACAAGCTTGCTGCTCAATGGTGGGTTAAGGTTTTAATTGCTGCCACCCAGAGGAGAGCTGAACCTTCTGCCTGAACAGAGGATCTCTATCTGTGACTCCTGCCTGGCGAATAAACAGCCCTTCAAGCCCCAGGCCGCTGGGAAGTGTCCCACAGCCGCTGTGGGGTTAAGGAAAGCCTTGGGCCACAAGCCACTGTGCTCCCTAGCTCTGGATGGGTGCCTTGGTGTGTGTGCTCGCTGTGTGTTTAGTAGGACATGGCAGTTTACAAGTCTGGCCAGGGAGGATGGAGATGAGATAATGAACTGAAACAGTCTGCTGCAAGGTGTGCTTCTGTTTCCAGGCTTGGAGTTTGTGCATCTCATCAGCTATCAGATCCACTGTGCTCTTTATTGAGTAAATCTTGTGGAAGCCTTGTTTCCTCAACAGAAGGTATATAGATTTGCTGCCCCAATGCTTCCAACTAGTGAACTTGTGCCTCTAGCTTCCTTCCAGTTGTTTACTGAGCTGGGTGTCTGCTCCGCAGCTTCTTTCCGTGCACTGAGCTTGACCTGCTTTCCTTGCACTGGTGGAGAAAGTAGGGCAGACTTGTAATTCTGGATATTATTAGATGGGAAGAAGAAAGTTATTCTGGATTTTTGTCATCCCCTCTTAAAAGAGCTGACCTGTGAAGGAGCCCTCCAGGAAGTGGTTGGTGATGGCATGAGCCCTGATATGCAGGAGGCTGGAGGACAGGCTCTGGTCCTTGGCAGTTTGTAAGAATTAATTTGGCTGCAGACTGGGAGGTACAAAGAAAGGCTGCCGCTGCTTGTGCAGAGTTTGCAACTGGCAGAATTGCCCAGAAGATCCCTAATGCAGTTCCTGTGTTACGGGGATGGAGAGACTGTAGAGTTGGGGAACATAACCAAACCTCAGGAAAAGCAGTTTGTTTAGTATTTATTTATTTTTAACAAAAAACTTAGTTTGTGGATGGTGCTTCCTTTGAGTGGCAGCAAAGTTTGGCTCTGCCTTTGTTTCATGTGTTCTTAGGGTATCACAGATACTGTTGGTGGAGTTGCCTCTTCAGTGTTATGCAAGGAAGAGGCCTTTACTGTTTCCTCAGTCTGTGTAGCTGTGATATAACAGCATTCAGAGTGAAAACAGCTTGGACGCTTTGCATTTGAAAACTGCTCACTTCATAATGCTGGCTACCAATGTTAACCGGTATTTTAGAGCTGTATCTTTTAGGCCAGCCTTGGCGTTGGTTGCTGAAGACTAACAGTCAAAACAGGATCCAGGCCTCTTCCTCTGTTCGCTTCTCAAAATGTGCATTTTCCTGGTGACCTGTATGGGGATTTTGTTTCTACCATTGTGGGTGGGTGGTGACTCTAGTAGTTGAGAGCTGATTAATGAACAGTATTCTCACAAGTGTCAGATTTACTGTCTGCTATGAAAACTGCCTTTAAGGAGCTGATGGGTAACTGCTGCTGTAAAGAATAACCAACGGTTTTTGTCCTGACCTATCTCATATGATCCCTTAAAATAGACCAATGCTGCTCAATCCAGCTTATCACAGCTTTGCAACTGTATATGAATAACCTGTTTTGTGACATACTTTTTTCCCTCTATTCTTAATTTAACCTGTAATACTGTTCTTTTTCATTTCTTACAGAATGGACTGCTGAATTGGGAATTACTGAAGATCAACAATACAGCACTGCTTGCTGCTTCATTTATTACTAGTTATTTAAATTGGACTTTTAATATCCTGCCAGCTGCTCTTCACACACACATGGTGCATTGTTGCCATTCTCAGAATTGCATCTTTGAAATCCAGACCCTCAGTAACCTTCATCGAACAAAGAGGCGGCCTCCTGCGTACACTTGTAGAGGGATTTTTTGGACCTGCTGCCCTCTAGCTTTCTTGCTGGGGCTGTATTTCTAAGACACTATGGAGCCCAGTATGGAATATTGCTTAGCGCAGGTGCTGCAGAAAGATGTTGGAAAAAGGCTTCAAGTTGGCCAGGAATTGATAGATTATTTCTCGGATAAACAGAAATCAGCTGATCTTGAACATGATCAGACTATGCTGGATAAAATGGTTGATGGACTGGCCACTTCCTGGGTAAACTCCAGCAACTATAAGGTAAGACTTCCCAGGTAGAATGTGATTAGTTAGATGGTTCATTGCCAAGTTATGCTTGATCTAAATGAAAGCTATGTGGCAGACTTTCTAACATACTGTATATAAAATGATAATTATGCTGAATCAACCATTGTATCCCATTTCTTGGTAAAAAGTAGGTAGCTGATGTGATAGTGAGGACTCATGGTGGTAAGGCTTTAGCAAGTGCGAATTAAGTAAATGGATTCATATTTGGTATTCATGCTTTTTGATATCCAGATTTGTTTTGCATACCTTGTTTGCCTGTGGGGTGCTTTGATCATTTCAGCAGTTGGCAAGGCTGAGGAAATTTTGTTTAAAAAAACAAAAAAAAAAGAGGGGGGGAGGGGCGGAGAGTTCTAAAGATGCCAAAAAAAGCCTGTATGTGTATGCACACAAGGATATACAGTGCCAGTATCTTTTTGGTGACACTGATTTTTGTTAGATTTTTTTTTCTAAGTTCTGATGGCAGTTAAAGTACAATTTATTGTTCTGTTGCAATTGGCTCAGAAAAGCTAAACAGCATGTGTCTTCCTTTGGACTTGATGACTTTTCATGAACAGAGAGGAGTGGGAAAATGAACTAAAACCTCTTGTTAACCCTACAGTGGTTTTTTTTGTTTGTTTGTTTTTCTCTCCATTTTCCATGCGTATTTGTGAAGAAGTGCTATGATCTTTATGTACTCTGGTTTCCTCACTGGGGAGAGTTTCTCAGGTGCACTTTGGAAAAATGCCTGCCCTTGTCTTTTCCTGAGGCTCAGCTGTTGTCTGGGGAGAACTAGGGGATTTTGCTCCTATCTCATGAGTCTGTGAAAATCTGAGGTAAAACCTCCTACAGATCAAAGCCTGAAGCTAATTAACCCTGTGTTGTACTGTGGACTACAGCTATTAACTGTAGTTGTTTGCTGTGGAAGTGAAGAGAGTAGCATATAGATTGCTTGTGATCCAGAGCTGAACAGATTCATTTAGACTATATTTTTAATAGAAATTTTGTTTGAAACCAAAATGCAATATATTGGTTTCTGTCTTCTGTGCAGATGCACTTTTGCTCTTCCTGTTAACAAGCAACTGCAGTGGAACCAAAAAAGGCAAAAGCCAGTACAGCCTTTGAGTGAAACCTTTGAGACAGGTGGACCGCCCTGAGCCTGAAGCACTGACCCTTCTTCAGCATTGTACCAAGACTTAGTGCTGTTGTATGCCACTCTCCATGTTGTTTTAGTGCCGATATCTGTAATGTTGTCACCCTTCCTGACTGCTTGTGGGGGGTTGTGGGAAATCGGCTGTGCCTGGTGTTAGTGAGAATAGGGTAGCTGATGCGATCTGATCGAGTTCATGGATTAGTGCAACAACCCTGAGAGCCAAAGGCCAAACATTGCTGCCCTAGAATGACCATCTGGAGAGCTAAACTCCAGTTGTTTGGTCACGGTTTAAAAAAGCTATTATATTTGCAGTCTGTTGTTCCCTTGATCTTAAAAAGAAAAAAGAAAAAAAAAAAAAATTAAAGCAAAGATTGAGGCCATCTGCAAGGTTTGAGATTTCTTAAAATTTCAGTGATAAAGGGTGCTCTCTGAAACTTAGCCTGCGTTTGGATGACAGACCCATTAGCTTGGGAGAGGGTTCAGTTAATTCATGGCATCTGCCTGCCTGCCTGGGACTGTTTTAGCTGAACAATTGTGCTTATGTTTTTGCTGGGGAAACATCAACCAGCCCAAGACAAGTGACTTCTGTGTGGCAGTACTGGTCAGAGTTCGGACCAGAGAGCCCCAGCTGATGATGAAATTATTAAGCCTTTACAAGGAGGGCTCAAGCTGTCTGCCTCACTGGAGTACAATTTTGAGCTGTGCAAGTCATGACCGTGGTCAGTTAGGTTTTATTTGTTTGTTTTTTGGACATTGACTCTATTTTAACATGATGCTATTTTGTGAAATCCTTATCCTTAGCTCTGGGAGGGAGATGATACCATCCTCTGTTTTGAGGGATGCAGTAAAAGGCAGTCGTGGGTGGGGTGGGGAAGATATGTTCCTCTTGCCACTATCCAAGTCTAAAAGCATCACGAATGAAACAGGAGAGGGGGACCCAAGATGCTTCTCATAGCCCTGAACTGTCAAATGTCTTCTGTCAAGCAGTCACTTGTCCTTGCTCCATAGCGGGTGGCTTCCTGAGGCGCAGAGGATGCCCAGATAATCCAGGGTGCCTTTCAAGTAAAGGAAGCACTAGGGATATTGCAGGAAGCAGACATTGAGGTCCTGTGCAAGGCCCTTTGCTTATCTGTGCTTGTCAGGAGCATGCTTGGATTGCCCCAGCGGGCCCTCCCTGATCTATATTTTCCCAATAGTGCCAGAGGTAGCTTGCGGACAGACAAGTGGTGGGGAGACTGCCTCTTTTTGAGGTCTTCTAACAAATCCTGCAGCTAAGGACGTTGCACTTGCAAAGGCCACCTCGCTGTGCATGTAGATCCTGTCCCTTGCGATGGGCGCCGTGCAGGGCTGCATATCCGAGGCCTGAGGTTGGTGTGCGTTTGTGCTTGCAGGACTTCCGATTTGGCTGTTCTAGCTCCTAACTGGTTCTGTTATTTTTTCAGGGACATCACACTTTTTAAGACAAAATAAGTGGTGAAATGTTACAGAGAATTTTTATTTCTCCCAACAAAAATCGCTAATTATATTGGGGAAAGCAGCTGTGCACTTCCATCTATGTCTGAATCTTAAGCATTACAAGAGCTTGTTTCACTGAGCTGAAGTAAAACTTACATAAATTAGTTTTCTTTCTTAAAATGTATTCAAAGCACGGTTTGGTTTCTCTAATTGAGGGTTAGAGCAGATGGTACAGGCTTAGTTTAAAGTGGTGTCCATTAGAGTGACTTAAGCTGATGAATGGTTGTTCATTATAAGCATACATTTGTTCTCTCTGCCGTATTTATTTTGGTTGAAGTTCAATGGAAGAAATCTTGATTTAAGATGTAATTATCAGGCATGGTTATGGGTTGATATGATAACTTGGTAAGTGTGTTTTGAGTGTTTAGTGTACAGGAGAAAAAAGACTTCCTTGGGGAGGGTGTGGAAGGCAGATGGTAGAGGGTTTCCAAACAGCTGCTGCCGTTAGCTGGGGAGTTCTAGGGTGCTGACAGGTATGTGAAGATCAGCCATACATACAGTTATTGCACATTCTCTCCCTGAAAACTTCTTTATTGTGAAGCTGTGTAATTGCTATTATGAGTGAAGACAAGTTAGTTGTTTGATATCCAGGAGATGTGAGAACCAGAGTGTGGAGGAAGAGATGTCTGGAAGTCTTGGCTGAGAGTGCATCTGTTCCTTGTCTGTGCTGGTATCTCAGAAGGGGTCTTGCAAAAACGGCCTCTGACTCCTTGTATTGCCCAATTAGAAGGGGTAAAAGACTCACCAGACTTGAATTGTGTTTTCAGTCTAAGGTGCAATCCTTGGCTCTAGGCTCTGGTGTTGGTGTGCTCATAATCTATGGGTTTTCTTGCCATAAGCTACTTTTGGCCCCAGGATATCCAGTTCCTGGAGGTGTGGAAATGGTTAATTCCCAGCGCACTCCTGATGCAGCAGGTCAGGCAGTTTTTCTTGGTGGGTCTGGTAGCTGCACCTGCCTTTCCAGTATTGCCCCCTGGGCTTGGGAGCTTGATCCTGTGGTTGTGCAGTGCTTGCCAGGTTGGTGTCAGGATGGGGAGTGCCACAGAGACATGTGCGGAATGGAGCTGCAGCACACAGGCTATAGACTGAGGTTAGCGTTTGCCTCAGTCCTTCAAATTCAGGAAAAGGGGGGAGAAAAGTAGCTTTTTCTTAACGCTTATTGAGTAACAATGACTGGCTCTATCAAGAAAGGTTTTTCCTTCCTTGCTGGGAAGAATTGGAATGGAATAGCAACATTTTTTGTTGTTTTGTGTATGATGTGGTACAGTATGATGTGTGCAACCTTGTGCTACAGGTTGCATTAAAAAAAAGTTTGTGAGCGTGCCTACCAGCCAACAACATCTTCTAGCTGCTTGTCTAAGTATTATGAAATCAAATATAAATAGTGAGAGGGCACAATCTCATGTATGAGGAGTGGAGACCCAGTGTTGAAATAAACAGGATAGAAGTTGATTTCTGCAGTGGTGTGTGTTACTTAGCAGATTGGGTCAGGCCAAAGGTCTGTCTAGCTCAGTATCCCTTCTAGGACGGTGGCCAACGGCTGATGGAAAGAGAGGAGTAAAAAATGGAATGTAGAGTAAATGTTTCCCTTGCATATCCTACCCCTCATGGGCTTGAGCCCATGAGTCTGACTCTTGGATGAAATGATCTTGTTCCCGTGGGATTTTAGTGCCAATGCCAGCTCGAACACTTCAGTGCTTGTCAGCAGGGTTTTTTCAGAAGTGTGTTTTGGGACCAATGCAGTTTGCTGTCTCTTGGAAAACCCTGTGTGAACTGGCTGGCTGCAGGGGTCTTGGTGATAACAACTGAAGCATCTGTGGAAAAGGCAGATTATTGGGGATTTATTTCCTTGGAGATAAGGGTGTACTAATGCTATTGTAACAGGCTTTACTGGACACTTTTCAGAAATGTGCTGTACAGTTCTAGTTGCCCATGTCCAAGAAAGAGGAATTCAAGCTGGAACAGGTGCAGGGAAGGGCTAGTGGGGTGTTCAGTGGGTTAGAGAGCCTGGCTGACCAAAGGAGATGAAAAGCATGGCTTGTTTAGGTTGCAGGCTGAGAGGGAACATGACTGACATCTATAAATACATCAGAGGGGTGAGCATCAGGGAGGAGGAACAACCCTAAGAGCAGAAGGGCAAGGCTGACACAAGACCGAATGGGTATAAACTCTGAGCAAGTTTGGACTGGACAGTGAATGGAAGTTTTCTACTGCAAGAACATTGGGGGACTGGAAAACTCTTAAATAGAAGTAGATGTGGGCAAGAAAGGTCTGATCCTGTGAAGTTGCTTATGTGCAGGATAGACTAGGTTTATCTATGGTGATAGTTAAAGTCCATTTCTGGCATTTTTTTCCTCTGGTAGAGCAGGTAGAATGCCTTCATAGAATCATAGAATGCTTAAGGTTGGAAGGGACCTCTAGAGATCATCCAGTCCAACCCCCCTGCACACGCAGGGTCACCTACAGCATGTGGCTCAGGACTGTGTCCAAGCGGGTCTTGAAGGTCTCCAGAGAAGGAGACTCCACAACCTCTCTGGGCAGCCTGTTCCACTGCTCTGTCACCCTCACTGGCAAGAAATTTTTCCTAAAGTTCCTGTGGAACT
>VZSV01000018.1:7938023-7960109 GCA_013398735.1 Nothocercus julius | reverse complement strand
CCCATTGGCCTTCTTGGCCACGAGGGCACTGCCGCCTCATGGTCAACTTGTCATCGACCATGACGCCCAGGTCCCTCTCTGCAGAGCTGCTCTCCAGAAGGTCAGTCCCCAGCCTGTACTGGTGACTGGGGTTATTTTTCCCCAAGTGCAGGACCTTGCACTTGTCTTTGTTGAATTTCATAAGATTTCTCATTGCCCAGCTATCCAGTCTGTCCTTGCCTGAAACTGATGCTGTGAATAAACCTGGCTATTTTAAAATACTGCTTTTATGGTCTTTAAAAATCCCAGACTGACTTAAAAGATGGTCTGCACAAAAAGTCACTTGCCTGTTACTGTGATGCATTTATGTCGGGTGGAATTAGCAGTTGCTAAGTGATTCGGCTACCCTTGTGCTTAGTAGGTATCTGGATAAGGGGGTGGGTTTTCTCTGGCTCTGCCTCCTAACTGTGCATCAGAACCTGACCTGGAGATGAGCTGCAGTACCCAGGTTTGTGGTGTCTTGTTTGCAAACTTGATGTGTGACTTTGCTAGGAGCAGAGGCTTTAGGAGGGCTCTGTGGGATTCTCTTGTTCTCCTGATGCTGAAAGATATACTCATGTGCCCCTGCAGTCCTGTCAGCAGCAGCCACTTGCCCGTCTGGTTTCTCTCAGCCAAAGACATGCATGCTTTTCTGTGCCTCCTCTTTGTAGGATATGCTTGAAAGTCCTTCTTGTCTCACTCTTTGAACTTTAGCATGGAAAATTACCTTGTGAGAGTCCCCATAGGCAGTGGGATCTAGTTAGTTGCATCTGACTTTGTTTAGTTTTAATTAGGTCATTTTGTTTTAAGCATAAGAACTTTATGAAGCTTCATTTCCTTTGGCTTTTCTATGTAGACTTGCTGGTGTCCAGTGTTGTGGTTTTCCTCATTCTGAAGCATTTTCTCTTAATGAGCCACTTTTCTACTTGGTTACTAATGTTTGTTGGAATAATATCTTCGGGATTGCTGTTTTCTCAATCACATTTGACTGAAATTGGTTTAAAAAAATGTATGGATGTGTGTTTAAAAAAAAAAAGTTTATGGATGATAAATGAGTATTGCAATGATATGAACATCTTAAATATACGGTAATAAAAGTGTATGCCAGGATGAAATAAATGCATGTCATTTTTTATTGTCTAGCATGGTTTTAGCATTAAGTGGAGCTATGCTAGTTTTGAATAGACCAGGTCACTAAAGCAGCCTGCTTGATGTAGGGATACTTTTTATTTTAATGTGTTAATCTGGCTTGGTGGCACTCCTCCCTTTTGGCAGTCACAGTTTGAGACTATAAGTTAAGGTTCCCTGCATGTTAGGGAAATCAGTTTAAAGGATAATGGGCAAACTCAGGTTTCAAGGGTACTCAGGAGGTCATTTGATTGCATCTGCCACGTCTGTGTTTTCAGCCAAAGCCTTGAGACTTGCTTATTTTGTTTTGTAGCAAAGCTGATACCAACATAGGTGGTCGGTGTCAAAATGTCAGAGGTACAAATGTACCTCTCTTCCCATATAGGGGCCTTGAGGATGCCTGTGGCTGCAGTATAGTGTGACTTGGGAAGCATCTTACAGATCTGTGAGCTAGCTCTAAGCTAAGTTGTCCAAGCTGCTTGGTTTGCTCAGAGCTCCAGGTTTCTGATGGCTGGACTGCTAGGTGTGAATGAGCTAGTTAGAGTAAAGCTAACCTATATGCTTGTGTCCTGCTCTTTGGCTATATCTATAAGCATAGGGGAGATGTGGAACACACAGGAGTCTTGTAGTCTTTTACTTTCTCCAAATGAACATTACCTCCCACGAGCTGTTCATTACTTTCTTTCTAGATCAGATCTCTTTTTAACTAGACAAAACCTGTTATGGTCCTCATTTGGTATTGCTTTTTTTGCCAAATATGAAACTTTACAACAAAGCAGCTTTTGAGTATTCAAGTGTTAGGGCAAAAGAGTCCCAGTTATCAGACCGTGGAAGGCAAGATGATTTTTTTTTTTTTTTTTTTTATAACAGGACTGGGAGTTTAGCCAGGGGAAAGAATATGTGGGATTGGGCCCTCAATTAAATGAGAGAGAATTTTCATGCTTAATAATGCTTTTTTATCTTCAAAAGCAGATTTTTTGAGAGTTTTGTGAAACAAAGGGCAAATAAGGCAGTACTGCCCCTTTCATTCCTGTTTTGCAAGTGGTTCTACTCAGACTGGAAGGACATGCATATGAGTGCAAGATCTCTTTGGGAGAATGGATATATTTTAATGAATGCAAAACGTAAAATTGCTTCCCTTCAGTGTATTTCAAAATTTGTGTTTGAGGAATGTCTCCTTTTGGTGTAAATGGCATGTGAGAAATCAGCTGTTTTTACTATTTATCTTGGTTCTTTGTTTCAGTCAGATTTTTTTTCAGTTAAAAGTTACATTTTTGCCTTGTGTCTCCCTATTTGACATAGCTGCGTAAGATCTAATCAGAGATCTTGCTGCAAATAGAAGCATTAGTGCCTGTGCAGTGACATGGAGTGAATCTCTGCTTTTAACAGCTTTGTGTCTGACTATTCAGTGCTTCAATGAAGGGAATGTTAGTTTTTCAGTATTCTTTAAAGCTGACAGAGGCTTATACTGTGTCTACCACCAGACACAGACTGGAGCCAGACCTGTTAAGAATTTATATCTTTAAGACTGCAGACAACATAGCTTGCATATGGGAATAAGAAATGCACATGAGTTTTGTAGGGTGATCCTTTGGACAATCCTGTCCTATTTCTGCATGCTTTTATATCTGTTTAATCAGTCTGTGTTACTGGGGCAGATGTATGGGATAGTCTCCTGGCTTTTTAAATTAAGACTCTGGAGAAGATAGCTGTGCAGTTTGTTTAATTCTGCAAAATTTGTAGGAATGCTGTTGTGTACCTCTAGGAATGAAGGGCCACTGTGTGGCTGTTATGTGCATGCCTCGATTGCTTTGTCTCCAGATGAGGCCATTCCTTTTGCAATAATTTGATCTATGGAAAGTTGAGACTGCCCACAGGTTTAAGAAGATACTTGCCCTTATGTATTGGAACAGCTGGTTTTGTTTTGTGTCTGGCTAAAGCTTCTCTTGAACATCTGTATGGGTGGCCTTCTTAGTGTGTGCACTGCTCACCTCTTTTTCCATCCCTTTTTCTCTGGTAAGTTACTACGTATAAAATGTTGCTGCACTGTGAATAAGATAATACCTGCTTGTGAAAGATTCTTTCAGCTCCAGCTTCCATCAAGAGCTGAGCTTCCTGGTCACCTCTGAAGAGCTCTGCTTCTTTCTTCGTGCTGCCCAGATCCCCTTCTCTTGCTCTAATACAGTCCATCTGTTCATGCATTTTTAGGATTATATTCTGTTGTTTTCTGGAATTTCCTCTTCTCCTAAGTCAGCTTGCTGGAAATTAATGAGGACCCTTTCCCAAGCAGGAGGGAATGCGCAGACAAAAGGGCAGCAGTGCTTCCTTGGGAGGTTCTGCTGAGAGGTGGGAGGTGATGGGAACTGGCAGCATGGGTGAGTAGGAAAGCAGGAGCTGCAGCTCGGAGCAATTGGCAAGCCCTGAAGGTGGAGGGATGGAAATTTCAGTGTTTGAAAGGGTAGAGAAGGATGAGGGTGTAAAAGGAAGGGGCATCCTAGCTGAGAGAACCACGCAGCAAAATTGGCTCCAGCAGTGGTGGCCTACACAGGTTCAGGACTTTACTTGGCAAAACAAAAAGGGAAAGGGTATGTAATTGCTGAAGTGTTTGCTGCTGATAACCAGATCAGAATTTTTAGCTCTTTGGGATAGATGCAAAAGGCTTCTATCTTAAGTGTTACATGAAATTCTGCAAAATTAGAGACTTGTTAAGCAAACAAAAGTATCAAAGTTCCTAGGCAGGGAGAAGTCCCACTTCTCCTGTGTGTCTGGCAAGTGACCATGACTAGACATGCAGCTGCCAGGTGTTAACAAGATTGCTGACTGATCTTGCTCACTACCTGTCTTAAAAAGCCCCAAAATGTGCTGCTTGTGCACACAGCTGATCTGTCACACCTGCTGCTTGTCCCACTCAGCATCTTACTTCTTCCCTCCTTGTTTCTACCCCTGTGTGTTCAGTGGAACTCCAGTGTTTGCCTTGCCTTGAGTTGGTCGGCGTCTTTGTTAGGACCTGTCCTGTGATGGGGTTCACAATCTGGGGCAGCGTCTTCTGTCCTCGCACAAATCTCCTTGTTCTTCCTCAAAAAAAAAAAAAAAAAAAAAAAAAGGGGCAGCAGAGAGCAGGGGCATTGTGCCAGCAGCTGAGACTGTATAGCCTGTTGCCAGCCTGCATGACTTGAGTCTCTTTGTCATTATTGTTGCTTTTTAATGAACATGTAGCAGGAGGCAGCTGGGGTCCATAAGGAGGAGGTAGCTGGAAGGAGGAGGCTTGGGGACAGATGAGGCCTAAAACAGGCAGGAGTGTCTGTAGGAATGAGCAGAACAAGAGCAACAGGCAGAATGGAGCAATGGGAGGGAAGGGTCCAAGGACACTGGAGGAGCTGGCCCTGGGCGATGAATAGGCAGAGCTGAACAGAATTGGGAGAGGGGAGAAGTGGGAATGTTTTTGCGGGTTGTATCCTCTCATTTGGAGAATTTTAGAGTTTTCCTTCAGCTTTCCAAAGGATTGAAGGAAGATGCAGTCAAGGGAGGGGAGTGAATAAAGCATGTTCTGAGGCTTTGGCAAGAGGGATGCCTGGCTGTGTGTTCATGTGCATTACTGATGTCACAGCAAGGGACAGGAGAAGGGGAGAGAACAAAACAAAGTAACCAGAAGTATTTGCAGATAAATAGGATAAAGCAGTTAGGATTTACCACATGCATTTAAGTGTTCCGCATGTGAAACAGCACACAATGAATAGAAGCCTGGAAAATTTGTCAAGAGGTTTACGCAGACCAAGACAAATGTGTAAAAAAAAAAAAAAAAAAAAAAAAAAAAAAAAAAAAAAAAAAAAAAAAAAAAAAAAAAAAAAAAAAAAAAAAAAAAAAAAAAAATCTGGAGTGTCAGGCTCACCAGTCCAGAAATTGTTCTGCAGCCTGCAGTGTGAGCAGGCAGTGTTGCCTTGTCTGAAGGAAAGGAAGAAACCAGAGCAGATGCAGCACACAGGTGTTTGCATCTCCTCATCCCACTGTAACACCTCCCTTGCCTGCTGCAGGAGAAGCTAAAGCAGGCAGATAATGAGACTCCTATACATGCCCTTAGACTGAAGGAGTTCCAAATGGCACTGCATACCAGTAGGGGCATGGATCTGGCAACTGCATGGAAGGCTTCCTATGGCCCTAAGCCAGTGAGAGTAGGAACAAGTCTAGAGGATTTGAAGGCTCCCAAAGGATGAGGAAGACACCTTGCAAAAGGAAGAGAACTCCAGACTACGCAGGTCTCTTGCAGTAACAACTATGCTGTCACATCCATTCCAGTACTTACCCTAACACCTTGGAAAATAATTGAGAGATGTTAGTAAATAAAAACTAGCAAGGCCGAAACAATTCTTCTCTCCCAGAGACTTACTGTCAAGATGGTAAAAACAAGGTTACTGCTTCTGAGAGTCATGCTGGATAATTAGTCTTAGGAAAGTCAGTATCAGAGTTACACACATACAGTAGCCAGTATGGGAGGCTAACACCATGACCGACAAAATACTAGTGCCAGGGACATGAAGGCGATAGGGGTACAATATTCAACTGAATGATCGCACAAGGAAACTTTTGCGGGCCACAAGCTACTGCAATTCTGTCTTACCAAGTTTTCGGTCCTCAAGATTGCAGGGTCTGGAAGAAAGATCTACACTCCTTTCTTCTACTTCAGGTAATCAAGGATTTACATCAGGCAGGCAATGAAAGATGCCTGAAGTGCAATGGAGCCCAAGAAAAGGCACAAACTTCCCCAGAAACATTTAACTCTCTCTTACCACTGGGGACCTTTTGGAGAAATATTAGAAGAGACACATTGGATTGATGTACTTTTCATCCAGGCACATTAGGCTGCTGGTATGCTGACTATTCAAAGGTCTTACTGCCCCAAAAGAGCATGCACTTCAGTCCTCAGGTTTGCTGCTTACCAAGGGGAATAAAAAGCTTCCAGAAAATAGAAAGTAATTTTTATAAATATTCCTAACAGTGTTTACATAACAAAACTCACTCCTTACACGTAGGTACAAACATTCACATAAGAAAAAATGCAAATCTACAGGAAATAAGTAATGTCTGATTGTCCACTTCAGTCCACAGCACAAATAACAAAACAGACAGATAGTGGCTCTGTGAGTTGTGCGCTCAACTGAAGGCACAGAGACACCACCAGGCAAGGGCTGCCCCAGCAAGCACCACTGAACAGCAGCCTCCACCCTCCAACAGGCTGAGCCCGTACAGTCCTGCAGGAGAACAGGCATCCAAACATGCACCCCAAAAGCCTGTCCTTTTGCCTTCTCCTTCTGGTTATTTGATTGTTGTGAGACATGAATTCCTTTGAAACATGTAGCAATCAGTAAGTTACTCATCTTTTAAGATGATATTTTTTCCCCTCCCAATTGGCCGAGATCCAGGAATGGATCCTAATGCAGTTTGCTGCAATTTTCAGTCTTGAAACATCATTGAAGTTCTTATGTGGTATCTGAATTTCACTTAACTTCGGAGTCTACCAGTGTTTCTTCATGGCATATTCTCCTTAGTTTTATACATACAAATGCTGCTGCTTATCTCAGCCAGACAAAGTACTTAGGAATCCTTTCACAGATCATGAGGACGAATTAAAGATCAGTTTTAAGACAAATGGTCTCTAACCCTTCTGTGTCAAGGCATGCAATGTCAATGGAGCAGCACGTAACTTCACAGGAGTTTTGATCTTGTATTCAGCAGTACAGAATCTTTGCAGATGCATTGGTTGAGTACTAGGCAATAACATGGCTTTTCTCACGTTTACCCCTCACTGTGCTATCACTGAGGTATCTGGGGCTGATAGTAACAGTGACAGTTTTCAAAAGCATCACTGGAAGTCTTCTCATCAGCTTTAGGGAGGGAGTGCCTGGAAAGTGCAGTAGTGGAATCTAATGTAGCTGGTCAAAATCTTGAACAGAGGCTGATTACTTCTCTAGGTGGTAGCTCTGTCACAGATTTTTGAATGGTGGAAAGCTCTCTGAAACTGGCTTGCTCATGGCTTGCTGTCTGGAAAGAAGACTTTTCTTATGATACGGTGCTGAAATCACGTAGGTCGCAGGGGCTGCAGGGACACCCGGGCACTCTGTTCATTTCATTGAATGTAAAAAGAAGGGGAATGGGGTGAGAGGAAAGGATCATAAAATTAATGTAGAGAGGAACTTGGAGTATTTGGAATATATATCAGATACTGTGTGTGAGTACTTCGGGATGCCAAATGTTTTGCATTTCCTGTTTTTAACAATAATCTGAATTTATCACAATTGTTTTGCAGGACTGCACTTTTATGATGCACTTTATGCCTAAGACTGTTCCAACATCTGTGCAATTTTGTTGGACTAGACCGAGGGGTGACTGGACAGGGTGGCCCTGCAGCCTGTTCTGTGCTCCCAGCCAAAGGGGCAGCTGAAGCCCAAAGACACTGAGCAAAGGTCATGTTTGAATCTATGAGGTGACACTTACTGCCAGCAGAGAGCTGAGCATGTGGCTGTGCCTCACACAAGTAGGTGCTGTGCAGCCTGAGCAAATTTGGCAGTTAAAAAGGCCTAGGTAAAGACAGAGCGTGGGCATGAGTGCTTAAGCAAGGAGTTGGAGTAAGAAGGGAATAGCTGGTCGGAGGCAAGATGGGGATGGGAGGAAGGATGAGGGTGCGGGAAGGTATCTACCAGTGTCTGACGTGGCAAGCGACCAAGGAAAGGAGAGCAAGTTCCTGCTTGCCTTTTTGGATCGAGGTAAATGCAGGCAAAGAGAAGCCGCAAAGGGCAGGGCTTTGAGGAGAGGACATTTGTCAAGGAGGGAGGCAAACCAAAACTCTTGGGAGGTCAAGGAAATGACTTGATCCTGTTCATCTTTCTTCTGTTTCCTTCAAAGCCTTCAACAGCTCTAGGTGAGTGGCATTTTCAAGTTGAGAGGAATGAAAAGAGATTTTGTGTTACTGGTTGCTTTCTGTGGATCAGGAAGGCACTTGTGATAAGTATGTGGTAATTTTGATAAATGAACATATGTCAGAAAGCAGCCCTGGCAGCCAGACTTGGTTCAAGGGCTGTAACTTAAACAAAAAATGCTCTAAAAACTGCTTTCTTTTTTTAATCAGGAAAGGTGTGGTAGGTTGAGACAATGGGAAATCTGGTACTTTAATGTCAGCAGGATTTGGCTATTAAGTTGGACAAAGTTCAGACTGAACCTGCTCCAATGTTGTGCTTAAAGCATGTCCACCACGTGGGTTTCCCAGAGAGATGGGAAAGTTTTGGATGAAATATCACGGCTAACTTAAACACTTAAGATTTTTGACAAAACTCAGAAGTTTTGAAGTAAAAACATACTGGTAGTCTTAATCTGTTTGCTCTTTCACAGCCTATTAAGTGTGAATTCATAGCAGAAATTCTGGCATCTATGCCCATTACTGTGGCATTGTGTGAATGTGGCATCTTTGTGAAAGATGCTATGGTTTGTGTGAAGCTTTTATAGAACAAAGATAAAGAAGGAGTCTCTGGCTTTTACTGTTTTGTTCTTTTGTGCTTCTGCAGAAACTGACGTGGGAACAGACCAAGCCCTCTTGGGCTGCCTGCAGTCTAGCTGGAATAGACCAGTTTCTGTCCTGTCATGTCTGGGACCTTTGAAACTCAGGATATATTTTAGGGAACTGTGAAAGCTAACTCGAGGAGAAAAGGCCAGTGCCTGTAGGCTTTTGTTTGCTATGCAGTGCTCCACATCCTTATTAGAAAGTATTTGGGCATCTGTGAATCTTAGGGGTTTGAAAACTGCTGCATATAAATCTGGGGAGGCGTGAATAAAAGCGCTTTCTGATGAAAAAGAAGAAAAGGTTATCTGGTCATGTTTTGTGATTGCTATATTTTTAACAAAAAAAGAAATTGGTGTTCAGAACTTAGTTCTGATCATCTTTGATTTGAAAAACTTAAATCAGGAAAATCCCCAAAGTTATTCCAGAAGACATGCTTTGTTCACGTGAAAATAATTGGTTTCAGAGCAGGAAGAACTGGTTGGAATTCCCTGGACTGCACCATATGGGATGTCAGATTAAGTGATCTAGTGATCCCCTACTGATCCCCTACAAATCTATTAATCTAACGTGGTTCAAGTAACAGTGTAAAAGATTGTGGTCCTTGGTGGATTTGTTCTTTACAATAATGCTGCTTGATGATAGATGGATAACACCTTCTCAGATCTCATTTTTTCTTCTCATCAGCGGCGCCTGTCCTTGCCGTTTCCTTTGTCCTTACCAGATCAGTGGTGCGGGAAGGCTGTTACTGCTGCTTCCAGACAATAACCGTTTTGATGTTCTGCGTTATGTTCTCTATTATTTTGGAACAAATATAGAATCTCATTTGACTTGAATCATTTTAAATATCTCTGAGAAGAGTTGACTAGCCACAGTTACGAACTGGGCTGTGATTTGGAAACCAGGGCTTCAGTCACAAGAAGGTGACCTTAGGCTAAATGTTCTTCGCTTTGGTCTGTGCTGGGTGATCAGTTTGGGTGGTTGTGTCATGCTCTACATCACATTTGAGTAGTAACTATTTTTTGGCATGTACAAGCTCTAAGAACGATGCTTTTGGAAGAGCTCATCAGCAGGTACTTGGTTGCCTCAGGACCTACGGTAGGATCCAGATTCTCTCAGGAACTTAGCGTTTCGTGTGGGTCAAGCCTTGGTAGGGATTGAACCCAGGTAAGGCTGAAACAGAGTCTAGCCATAAGATGTGTTTTCTTCCTGACACATTCAGCATTTGGGGATGATATATATACTTCAGCTGCACTACAGATATTGTTTTCATTTTTGTGCCTGTTTTGAATCTATCTGCTGTTCAGTGTTTATTTTGGGGACAGTTGCATGCTGGTGAGATGGATTTTATTTTTTTCCTTTTATCTTGCATCAAAAGATGTTAAGGAAACTTGAAAAGAAGCATCCCTCTTCATTTGACTTGCACAGCTAATTTTCTCCTTATTGCAGTGAATTCCCCCCTTTCTGGAGTCAAGAGTGTGCACGTGGGTCTGCAAGGGGAGCAGGGCAGGGGATAAAAATCTTCTGTTTCAGAGGGTCCATACGCTGTTTGCTCTCGTGTTAGTAATGACCTGTTTGCATATAAATACTCAAGCCTCATACTTTATTTTTTGCAGTTTTCTAGCGCTGATAGGTGATTGAATGTGCCTTGTTTATCTCTGGCTTTCAGTGGAGACCACCTCTGACTAGAAGAACACTTGGGCTCCTTCAATGCAAATAATGTTGTTGGACATCTCTGATATCTAAGGCCTCCACTAAACTGTTCTGTGTGGAAAAATTCTGGGTAATTCCACTTTGTAGGAAGAACTTCAGCTTGTTCCCTGAACTTGCAAGGTTGGATTTAGAAATATGAGTACGCTTTTCTTCTGTGCATATCCTGCAAATGGTTAGTTTGGAGTTTCACTGCTCATCTGTGTGACATAGTTAATGGTACACACATCCTGAAACAGCCTTTGATGCTAGATCAAAGGAGGGAACAACATTCTGAAAGAATGAGATTAATACAGATTTTATAATTCTGTAGCACTTTTCCTCCAAAAGGTTCTTGAAGTAATTTTCAAACCAGCAAAATAGGGGAATTCATTTCTGCAGCATGTTGCTCTTCACCTGCTTGAGCAATAAATTTGTGTTGCCTTCTGTAATGGAAACTGGATTGCTTAAAAGACATTAAAACTCTACTTTAGCCTTCATGAGGCAGAGGGTGCATTTAATTCTTAGTCCGGAGATAAAGTAGTAAGATAATCTTGCAAATAATTTTTGGAAGTGGACTAGAGAACTTCAGTACTTCTTGGCCCCTGAACTAGTCAGCGGTCACTAAAAGTGACTTTCCCAAGTGGCAGCTCCTGAGCTCGTGGCTGTGCTGAGTGCAGGCCCCGCTGCTCCGCACGTGCTGCCCGCTGCTAAGGAGCTGAGAATCTGCCTCTCACCTGCTTCCTTAGACTCCATCTTCTAAGAAGGTTTTCCTTCCCTGTTGCTTTCCTGCACTGCTGAAGACTTTACACTGTGGTTCAGTTGCCCAGGCTGTAAAACAGGTTGTGGCAACAGAATCCAGGTTTGTAAAACACAGGTCTGAGACAGAGCCGAGCTTTTCTGCCCAAATAGGGAGAGTCAGAGGAGCAGTGCAGCATGTTTTGTAGCGTGGCTTCTGAACTGAAGTTTTGGTACCTTGCGGGCAGCAGATTTTTGTTGTTTCTGGCTTGCTTATGATGTTTTGCAGGAAAATGGGAGATACTTCCTGCCCGTAGGAAGGTGTTTCTAGGTTAGAGAAATAAGCAGAGACAGCAGAGAGCTTTAGGAAGAGCGCAGAGTGTCTCACTTGGAAGTTTCTTGCCTTTGTCATCTTCATCTGTGTGCAGGGGTGGAAAGAAGGAAAAACTATCAGAGCATTCAGAGATGGCACGTGATCTAGGGAGCCTTAACCACTAGGTAGCCTCCCTCATGCTTTGATGCCTGAGGCTTTGGGATGAAGAGGCATTGTGAGAATGTAATGCAAGTATGACATGTCAATTTGTGTGATTAACCTCTGGTAATGTGTTTCAGTGGTCTCTGTCTTTGTGGTAGTCATGCTCTCTGCAGAAAAATCTAACTAACCAACCAAAAAACCCACCAAACCCAGAGATGCTTTGTTTTTCCAATCATTTTTCCTTTTCCTGGTGACTTGGCCTGTTTATCCTCACTTGAAAATGTCCACTTTGCAAGGCCTTGGCATGCATTGCAGAGGTCTGCACAAGGCCCACCTTGAGTTGGCACATAAGTGAGGCTGGTGCTTAGCCCAGGAACTGGGGTGCTATGGACATAGGTTCTCTGGGCAACTCTGCCAGGGATTTATAGTACACAGGGCCCAAAGATGGCATGTTAGTGCTTTTTGCTCTTTGAGATGCTCTTCTCTGTTCTTTTGGGAGAATATAGCTTCTTCAGCTGGAGATACTTGTCAGCTTAAGTCCATTGGGTGGATTGAGGTGGGTCTGCTATGAAGCCCTGTCTAACTAGTGGAGTGTTGCTGTGGTGTGCTGGGTCATCCTCTGATTTGCCATTTTTGGTTGGAGAGTTTAACAAAGATGAGGCTGTTGTAGGTTACTCCTTGCAGATGGGGCATGTGAACTTCAGTGGCATGGACCTTCCCTTGGGGGTTTACTCAATGCAAGATCATACACTGTACCTGCATAGAGCAAATAAGTTTTCCATATTATCAAGTTTGGAAAAAATGTGCAAAATCCTTTTGCCTCAACACTTTTATAAGAGCTTAATTTAAGCCTGTTCCTAATGAGCTAAAAGACTGCAAGTCTGAAGTGAATTTTAGGTTGATTTGAGTGGCCTGGGGACTTTTTACATAATTTCCCTCGCTTAAATTGAACCTGTTCATGCAATGGTCCAATCAGGAAAGGGCTGGTGCATGTGTTGTTCTGACTTTAGTAGCAAGTCTTTTTAATTCCTTCCATGCAGTGTCCAGCGTGTGTGTTCCCTGAAGCCAGATGTGGAGTGATTAAAAAGCTCTTCTGAATAGCCAAAAGTTCATTAAGACTTATTTGCCAATAAGTGAGTGTCACAGGCATGTGGAGTAATGCTGGGACTCGGAGCAGCTCAGCATGATTGAATCAGAGTGATCCTTGTGCCTTGTAGTGAGAAGGAAGACGTTACATGTTTTGTGAATGAGTGCTTCCCTGGTGTGTTCTTCCATGACATGCATCGTTAGTACTTCTCAAAATTGAGCCCAAGATAGGTGTTGTAAAGAGGAGAGAGGGAGAAAAAAACAAACAAACAACCAAAAAAACCCCACCTTAGTCTTGTTTCTGTTCAAGTGTGTGACATCTGCATAGAGTTAGCTGAGGGTCCTGAGGGGAAAGGAAGGAGAGAGATGATTTGCCTTCAGATGTGGGAGAAGGAAAATAAAACTCACCTTAGCCTTACCCTACGGTTGCACGTTAATCTTGAGCTACACTGTTGCTACACAGTTTTGTTAATCACTGTCACATGATTACTTACCTGGGGAAGTAATTTCTTTTTGATGCTTGTGTAATTTAACTGCAGTGAATGGTTAGTAAGAGCCTATTGCTAGTTTGCTGTGTTTGTAAAGGGGCTTTACCAACCAGACAAGTAACTTATTTTACTGGTATTAATTGTATATTAATTGTGTATCTAATGGTACTTGAAAAGCTTAGTGGCTCTGCTGTTACCATCATATAGGGGACCTCAGGAAATAGTCTAATCCAGCTTCATATTTGGAAACGCGAACTAAACATACCCAGGCCTCTTCCTTCAGGCATTTATCCAAGCTTCTCTTAAAGTGCCCCCTTTGAAGACTTTACAGCCTCCTGAATTAGTCTCTCTGTGTCTGTTTATGCTTAATTTCCCTTCTATCTAATCTAAGAGGATTTCTTTATCCTCGTCCTAGAGGATGTGGGAATGTTGATCACCGCTGCTCTTGTCCGAGCCTGTCCTAGCGAAGCCTTTTCGGTGTAATTTCCTTGCTAGTATTTATCTGTCTGCCAAATGGGGCTGCTAGTTTGTCTGTGGTGTTAAATATTGTCAGTGCTTTGTATATAGGAAGTCATCCTGTTAGATATGGTGCCTTTCTGAGGAGAGGGTGCAGAGTCTTGTTGCATCCCAGAATGGTGATAAATAATTGCTTGGTCCAGAGGAACTTCACCTGCTGCAGATGGAGCTGTTCAGAGGCAGCTGCCTCACGCTGCCTGCTTCTCACTGAGGGTTCATTTGCTCTTGAAGGTGTAGTTCATTTAATGAAGATCCTCTATAGAAATCTTCAGCTGTTTTATGCTAGCTGTCCTTGTTTTCTGCTCCAGGGCTATAAGCACCTAATAGCAAGAGGAGAAGGTGGGAGGTGCAGAGGGAAGCTCTAAGGCTGTGGGCAGAGACTCTTGTCATCTCCAGAAAGATGCGGCACGCAACAGGGACGCTGGCACGCTGGCAGCCGGGCTGAGAGCGCTGCAGCCGTACCAAGGAGACAGGCTTTGCACACGGGAAGACTCCCGCGTTGTGGCAGACGAGTAGGTCACAGGGTTGATCTGTCACCCTGGGTAGGAGCGACTGCAGCAGTCCAGAATGTGATTGTATGAATTAAAGACATTTCTGAGAAGGGCATCCGTAGGAGATGATAGGATTGATCTATGTGCACTGAGAATTTGTTCCTCAGGGACAGAGCTGGGACTCAGCTCAGATTTTTCTCCCGAATTAAATTCATGCTTGTAGAGTCATGAAAGTGAGTATGGAAAAGAAAGTCTTAGAGCTCCTCTGCTTGGCCATAGCAGGAGCATCCTGGACAAGTCATCTGGGCACTTTTCTTTCCTTCTTGGACATCATGTTCATAAAAGGTCTTACGGTTATCAGGGAAGCATGATGGAAGTGATTAGCTGTGTTTTGGCTTTGCTTCATGTCTATCCAGTTAGCAGTGGGAATAGTGGGCAAGTTAGCATATTTCTCTATCTTTACTTGATATTACTACCTTTTTAGTATTTCTAATAACTTTTGGGATGTAAGACATTTTGCAGATGCTCTGAAGCTGAACAGAGGTGACCTTGCTGTGTGGTATTGACCAAGGCCAAACAAGTGAGTGCTTGAAAGGAGCAAGCGATGGCTTTGTGCCTGCCTCATAAGAAGCTCCTGAGCTGCAATTATGTGAGCAGAGAACTGGTTTGTCTTGTGCTCTTCTCCCGTGACTTGGTGGCGAAGGAGAGCAGCAATGTGTCTGACTGCTCCCTCCTGAGAGCGGCTCGTGCTGAGCTCAGCCACACGGGCAGCTCTGGTCAGAAAGTGGAGGCTGCAGAGAAATGGGTAAATCAGTTTTATAATGTGGATGAAGACTTGATGTCCCTACCCAGGAGGGCTGAATTAAGATCCTTTCTGATGTTCCCTTTGAGTCCCCCCAGGTTTAGTGCTGTTTGTGCAGTTTTGTTTGCTCAAGTTCCAGGAGATCTGGTTAGAGACTCAGACCCGCATCCCTTAAGGGGGCGGAAGACCTGATCTAAAGCTTAACTCAGAAAATGTAGGAGCTTAACTCTAGCTCTACTGCAAGCTTAAGCGTGTTGTACCACTCACTGTCAGCTTGGGCTGCATTGGATTTAGTTTTCTGTAGTGGGAGACAATCTTTTCATGATTCTTGCAGAGACATTGTAGACTGAAGGGCTCTTGCTGGAGATGAATGATAAAAGGGGATATGTCAATGCTGGCATGTTGATGCATGCCTTCTAGCATTAATTATCAAGCAAATAATTTTATGAAAAATAATGCAACTGAGTACGTCTTTACAAAATGAAGTTTCTCTTCTTTTGAGTTATTTAATGAGTAACTTCATCCAAGAGACCAGAAAAGCATCCATAAGGCCAGGACATAATTGGGCAAGTAGTTCAAGATCATACAGTATACCCAGTGAACTGAAATAGCTTGCTAGCTAAAAATGTTTGGGGATTGTTACCTTTTTCTTTTTTCCCTCTCCCCCATCCTAATGCAATATAGTCCATCCTAAACGTGCAGTAGGCTGTTGATACTGTCTGCTTCTTGAGAGACTGATCTGAAGACAGCTGGTTTTAGGATCTGGGTTTAGCTAGACGGATGGTTGGGGTGTGGCCCAGAGCAGCAGGTGAACCCTTTCCCTCTGGCAGCTGGAAAGTCAAGACATGCCAGACAACGCAGGGCCCATGGAGCTTGTAGCTCCCTCCTTTAAGGAGTTAATGAAGAGTGTGTGCTTTGCTTCCATGCTGCCCTGTGCTTTTGGCATCATCTTGATGTATGAATCTGAAGACGAGGATTAGAATGTATATGTATGCTTTCAAAATATTTTGAGTAAAATCCTTTGAAGGAAGGAGGAGAAATACCTTTAAATGGTGATGTGAGCATACTGAGCAGCTCTGCATGGATTTTTTTTCTTCTGCATATACAGATCTTAGGTCAGACTTTTAACTGGTCTGCATGCTGGCAGGGTCCCAACACTGCAGGCAGATGTATATGAAGTAGCCAAATAATACTACTTTCCAAGCTACAGACGGTGCTGCTAGACCTCACTATGACAAGTTTATGATAGCAATGATGCTCTGTGGTTCCAGATGAGGATATGAAAGTTCTCAAAAAACATCAGTTTATACTCATGTGCTGCCAGAATATAGGAAAGTGCTATTAGTCCTGTTTTACAGAAGGGATTAAACAAAGGGCACTAAGTGGATATAAGTGTAGTTGTATCCCTTTCTGAATAACCAAATGCTCATTTTGTGGCACATTTGTTACCTGGATTGCTTTCTGCTGCAATGGTCCATGCTGAAGGAAAAGCAGCCAGTGGAAGTATAATCTGTAGCACAGGCAGTGCTATCAGGAAAGCGTATTATGTTTCTCAGTGTTATCCCTGGGCATCGTCTTGTCTTCTCTCCTTATCAGCTCTCCCTAAATGATGCTTTCTGGTCTGACATACTAGCTATCTGTGAAACTCAAACTCCTCTATTCTTCTGAAAGACTCTGTGTCATAGACTGCCAAAGACTTGCAGTGATCCCTCCTCCTTCTCTCTGAACAAAGTTATTGTTGACACAGACTGATGAAGAGAGGAATAGTAATTGGAGCCTATCGCAGTGTGTGACTTTGAACTTTTTACTTTTATCAGTGTTGTCAAGTTTTTTTAAAAAAAACTCCTAAATAAAGCAAAAGCCAGTGCCACTTATTTGCTAAAAAGAATGTACCAGCTTCTGCTGCATCTAGCAAATGTTTGAACTTGACACACATGCACACACTTGCTAATGTTGTTGCCTGATCCTGTCATGGGTTTTGCAAAACCACATGAAATTGTGCTGAAATTCAGAGATTGTCAGGGATCAGATTATGCAGGGGGAACTGTTCAGAGTCACCTGGTCTATACTGCTGTGCCTAGAGAATGATTACAAAGGAACCCTGCATCTCCCCTACCTGCCTTCTCAGCCCCAATTTTGCTATTTTGCAGTCAAGCCAGCCCAAGAAAGTCTTACTGACTGGTGACACAAAAACTCATTAAACCTGGCCATAAATTGAAAGGACTGCTTCTGCCTACAGTACATAAAATTAATGTTTATTATCACTTGAAATGACAGCAGCTGAATGCCTTTATGTTAATCAAAAGGTAAAACAAAATGCTTTGCATAAAGCTATGAGTGACCAGATCTAATTTGGGGGATGCTGAACGAGTTGACCTCTAGCGATACCTTTCAACCTTACTTTATTGTTAGGACCTACACTGACTTTAAGAGTTGAAGTGCTGTAATATCACTTAGTGCTATAGAGAATCAGCAGCAGAGCTGGGTGGCACAGGAGGAAACAGCTGCAGCCTTTGCCATCCTGTCAGGAATGTCATGATGTGTCCAGTTCTGTCTGTCTTGCTTCAGTTTTCACAAAGCATCAGGTCTTGGTACTTTTATGACCATGCTTATGCATGAAAGACATGGTCTTATTTGTCAAGATGAAACTCAATACTAGTGGTTTTGGTTGTTGCTTTTATTTGGAATATATTCTTCAAAGTCAAAAAATAGCTTTTAGAGGTACAGGGGCAGGAAGGCTGGCTTAAATTCCAACATCTATGGCGGGGGAAATAGCATTTAAAAAAAGATTTTGAAGCTGTGAAGGATGCCTTTTTAGAGATTTGGATAGCTCTGGGTGCTGATGATATCCGCTTATACTGATACCTAAGTTCTCCTATGGAAAGTTTCACCAAATCTCCATTAGAATCTCTTGGCCATTTAGCATTTCTTAAATGCCTGGGGGCAATTGAGTCAATTCCGTTACTAATTACAGATATTGCTAGATCCTTTAATAAAGCCAGTTGATTTTAATTCGAGTGAATCATTTGAAAAATTGTGGTTCCCTTTTCCTCTCTTAGGGGAAATGTAGCCTGCATCCAGCAGATAATAATTATGCTTCTTTAAAACTGCTCTTTCAGTGTGGTGTCAGGTTTGTGCAGTTAATGAAGCTGAAGTATGACACAAAAACCTCCCTTTTTAAGATATATTCTTTAACCTTTATTTTTTTATAAAGATAATCTGTGCTATTAATTTCTTGCTTTCATATACATATAATGTACCCTGTTCAGCAAAAAGTTAGGCTGTTTTCAGCTGTAAATGAGTGATTGATGCAAATAAGCCTCTCAAAATGATGGAACTGATAAAAGAAGGCAGCTGTTTTCTTAATCACAGTTAAATGGATTATTTAAGCATTTGATTCAGCTTAATTCGTGTTTTGTTGAAAATAGTGGTGGAGTTAAAAATGGAATAACATGGTGAAAACATTCAGCAGTGTGAAAGGTGAGTAGAGCCTTGGGAGATGCCTGTTTCCTTAGGAGCTTCCAGGCAGCATCACAGCCAGCCCTGCTTTTGCTTTTGCAGGGTGTCAGCACTGGAACTCACAGTGGTTTCCTGTGCTACAGTTACACCTTCTGTCCCCTGATGTATTTTTGTTTCCTAAGAGTTTTATTTTAAATAATTAATCCACAAGCTAATGATTTACTTAAATGGTGAAGTAGTTTCTTGTACTAATCCACAAGAATTCTTGGAAGCCTCTGAAGTAATGGATGCTTATTTGGGGATTCACAGCCTGCGGGTGATTTTTCTTTCCAGAGTAGCTGCGATGTTAGAGCCTCAATAGGAACTGCTTGTTTAAATGTGCTTTTAGAGTTGCATATAGAAGCCAAAATGCCTGTGGCTTGTCCCAGTAATTTTCCAATTGGTTTTCCACTTGTGCTGTCAGTTACTCAGCTTGTTCTTGCTGGCTCCTTTGGACGAGTCAAGATGAGGAGTTCTTTGGCTTTGCTGGAGCCTGGCAGGAGATGGCCCCGTGCCCCTGTGCGGAATCTCGCAGGCCCTGCGTGCCTGTGGGTTGGGGCTGCAGAGCCTGGTTGGGTTTCTGGCAGCAGGACATGCACAGACGCATCCCGAGGGTGAGCCCAGCGCGGACCACTGAGCTTCACTCTGGCCCCTGGGTCACTGCTGGGACTGACTAAAAAGGCGCCTGTTTTTAGTGCCCCTCGGGGGCTTGGCCGAGCGGCGCTTCAGCCACTGCTGTGGGTCTCAGCAGAGCGATGGCTGAGGGACAGGCCGAGGGTCAGGGGGAGTTTAGGAGAGGAGCGAGTGAGGAAAGGGGAGGCTGCTCCTCTTCCCGGGGCTCAGTCTGGGAGCGCGATGCTTCATTTTCCCTCACGCCGCTGAAATGCGGCTTGCGTTGTAATGTGTGGAATACTGGCAGTGTTTGTGACTAAGGAGACCTGTGGTCACTTTGTGGTAAGGAACCAAAGCGTAGTGCTAATTGGCAGCACTGATTTTTGCTGCTGTTTGGGACCCTGCCTAGTGTTGCCTTGCAGATACCTGTACCCATAAGGAGCAGCACAAGCTGGGCTAACTTTCTGGGGTGGTACTTGCTGCGCCTGGTTTTCAGCACTGCTTGGGGGTACCCAAGGACCCAGGAAGGGTCTCTGAGAAAGAAGAGGAATTTCTAGTTGAGCGCCGTGGGGACGTGTTCTCCCTAGCGCTGCGGGCGCAGGCAGAGCAGCTCTGCTCAGCCCTGCGGCAGGGCGGAAAAACCCTCTGGAAACAGTCTACATCTTCCCCCGTTTTTCTAAATCCAAAGCAGATGGTTGGCCTATCGCATAAAACAGACCCCACTCTCATTACTCCATCTACACTACTTCTATCCCATAGAAGACTTAAAATCTTTATGTGAATGGTGAGAAATAAAAGGAGCGTTTTTGCACTGTGAAGCTGTTCCAAGAGGCCACGGTGTGTGTTCCTGTAGAAGAGCTCGTGCGTCCGAAGCAAGCAGCCACTCTTGAATGCCCCATGCTGCCAAATGACAAATCGGTGGCCCAGCGCCCTTAAATGCGACTCTGCCATTAACATTAAATGTTAACTATGCTGAAGCAGCAGCATGAGAGACGCTTCCTCCAGCATAGATGTGGTTGTGCCGGAGTGAAGGTGGAAGAGAGGAGTCAGCGTTTCCTGAGCTAACTTTACATTTGTCCCTCTGCCAGGGGTTTTCTCCTGATCCGAAATACACCTGACTTCAAATCTAAATTTGCGAATGTCAGCTAATTTTAGCTGCCACTGCTGTCTTGGGTGCCCAGTTAGCTTGTGGTGGCTATTTCATGCCTTAAAGAATTAGAGCTGTTTTAGATAGACTCATTGAGCCGTAACACCCAGGGTGTTTGTATGGAGGGGAATCTGCTCGCCTGAGTTTTCCTAGGGTAGTGTGGAAGAGAAGTTCTCTTTTCTTCAGAAGTTCGTGCTATGTTTACTTGAAGGGTATACACTCTTCTCCATGCCAAAAGATTATCTGAGATATTAAAAGAAAAAAGTAGTTTTGTGGTTAAGCTGTAAGAGGTGCATAAACTTTTCTTACTTTCCTTTGAAGTTTGCCTGAGACTTGTCCACCTTAGATCCCAAAGGGAAACAGCCAAATGGTGTCAGATGGTGCCACTGCTGTGGTACAGGTAAGAGACCTGAGGCCCAAAGCAGGTCACAAAGCTGGGTAGAAAACAGCGTTTCCTGCTTGTTTTTCCGAGTGTTTACCCCTAGATGGGATGAGGGCCGGCTCTGCCTTGTCTCTGATACATGGAGCTGCTTGCAGGACTTTGGGTGCCACCCAGGCACTAAAGGGTGGGAGCTCTGAGGTCTTTGAAGTAATTTTTGATGACCTGTTAAAAATAGTTTTTTGGTGTTGGAAGAGGTTATATGGCATCCTGGAAATGAACAGGAGGAGCCTTGGTCACGGGGAATGGTGGCGCCCTGGAACCTGGCGGCTGGAGGGAGGCAGGACCTTTTCCTTAGTGCCTAAGGAAGGATGCCGTTAGGATGCTGCAGAGCGGCAGGAGATGCCTTTTGAACCAAAATCTGGGTGGCACAAATTGCTTTAGTGAGCGGCTTTAATAAGGCCAGGGCAGAATAAGCCAAACGGCTGAGCTGCTCGTTTGGCTGCCGCGCAGCGGGTTTGAGGCCTCGTGGCCTCTCTTGCTAGTGGCTCCACTGGATCTCGTGAATCCATGCAGGATTTTGGCTTTTCACCTCTGACTCTTAGCAGTTTGGGGGGCAGGTGGCAAGTCTGGTGTGCCAAATGAATCCAGCATGGCAGGAATAACCCTGCCAACCCCAGAGCTTTCCTTGAAAGCCCAAACCACCGCTGTAATTACTGTGCAAATCTGCTGCTGTGCATGAGAAGAGAGCGCTATGTCTGGGGAGGCTTCCTCGTCGCGCTCATCCTGGGGGCAGACTGCAGGGTACCCGTGTATGTTTGCACTGCCTGTGCAGTTCCTGGTAATATTTGAGTGCTGAATTCCCCTCACTCCTTCCTGTTGGAAGGCGGTTTGAAGAAGAGATGGAGCTTTTCCTCTCCAGGGATTGGATTTTTCCTCGGAGCAGTTAACTCAGTAACTGTGTTCAGCCACAGCAGCAAGTGCTGATCAGGCAGCTAGGATGATGACCAGATTCCAGCTTTCTAGTGGCTCCTCATAGAAACAGTTCCCCTTTTAGCTAATGGGGATCTCAAAATCATCTCCTTACTGGTTTTCTGCCGCTGTGCCCTGAGAGAAGGGACAGACAGTGGGTAGGGAGTGAGCAGCAGGCCCTGATGATGCCCCGGCTTTTATCTGTGCTACATTGAATTTGGGGTGCAAGATGAATGGTGAAAGGAGCCAGAGCTTGGAAAAAGGCGGGAAGATTCTCCTTTGGTGCATTAATTGATCCTGGATTTTGATGGGAATTTACAAATTAAGTTGAATTTACAAATTAAGTTGATGACACATTTAAAGGAGCTGTTTACTTTGAAAGAGTATTGTGGGAGCTATTTGGAGAAGCTTAGTCACCCAAGGAGGTAGAAGGCTAAGCTGGGAGAAGGTAGGATCCAGGTGCTTATGTTAGGAAGTTTTTTTTTTTTTTTTTTTTTTTTT
>VZSV01000018.1:7925607-7937284 GCA_013398735.1 Nothocercus julius | reverse complement strand
GCGGGCGCAGCCCCCGCGCTGCCGTTTCCTGCGCGCCTCGCGCCCGTTTCAGCCCTTTTGTTGGCTAGATGGGCGGCACCCAGAGTGCTCTGCGCGAGGCGGGCGGGCGGCGATTTGCATACTGGGCTGGGCGGCGGCGGGAGGCGGGAGCGCCCCCTGCGGGCCGCGCGGCGGGGCCTCAGCCGCGGGAGCCAGCCGGGCCCTCGGGGAGCACGGGGAAGGGGCCGCAGCTGGGGGTTCTGCTGCCCCTCCCCGTGCTGAGCGGAGCCGCTGCCGTTGGCCCGCGTGCCGCGAGACCCACCCGAATTCTCTCTCTTCCCTTTATGCCTTAGCTATGGTGTAAACGTGTTAGTTTTTAAGTAACTTCTGCGAGGCAATAATTAGGCAGCTGTTGGTGCACACCACTTTCCAATTATAACTCAGCATAAATAATAATTAAAATGAGTTAGAAACTTCAGCTGCAGCAAATGCTGAGATTGTTATGCGTGCGGTGCGCACATCAACCGCGTGTGTCTGCGTAGTGTTGTGCACCAGTTACTCCAGGCATCTGGTGGGGCCTTGGGAACGTCGAGGGGCTGAAACCAGGTTTGCGGGGGGCTTTGGGCATTTTGGAGGGCAGCGTGTGACACCCCCCAGCGCAACCCTTGGCGCTGCTCCCGGCTGAAGGGCTCGGTGCTCAACCGCTGCCTGTGCTGTGCTTGCAGGTGGTTCTCCTGGGCATGGACATCATTTCCGCGCTGGTGTCGCGCTTGCAGGATCGCTTCAAGGCCCAGATCGGCACAGGTAAGGAGCAGCGGGGACAGCGCGCCAGCCTCGGCTTCTGCCCCTCTGCCGCCCTCGAGCGCGGGAGGAGAAGCAGAGCCATCGCATCCGTCCATCCTGAGCTTCCAGGGAAACCTGCTGCTGAGTCCGCAGGGGGCTGGTGTGTGAGAGGAGATGCAGATACAAGAGGATGTTTCTGGTTTTTCCCTAGCTGATCCGTGCAAACTTGGTTTGAAAGGAGGCTGAATGTTTGTATTAAAAAGAACTACTGTCTGTCGCCCTGAAGGACAGTTTGTAATCTTGTATGTGAGGCCTCCCTCGCCTGTGCCGAGAGCGCTCACAAGGCACTGGGGTGAATTCACAGGCTCTGAGGGGCCTTTTCCTGCTCCCCCTGAGGTACAAGTGAAAACGGCAGCCCGGCCGCTGAGCTGCTGCCTCAGGTAACTGGCCGGGCCCTCCTCGGCTTTCCTTCTCTAGGGAAGAAATGTTCTGCAGCTGCCCCTGAACCCCCTATGCCATAGGGAGCACCCTGGTTCCCACGGCGCGTTTTCTTTGCAAAGTGTCTCCCGTGCTCGTGAGGCCCCGCCGGGGCGCCCTGGGCTCGCTGCTGGGAGTGCCGGCTGCCCGGCTGCCCCGGAGCAGCTCGCGCCGCCCCTGGGAGCGGGTCCCGCCCCTTGGCCAGGCCAAGGGGGAGCAGAGGGACCGCGACCGTGACCGCTTCCTTCCGCGAGCCGCGATTATTCCCGTGTTCTGCCCGCAGTGCTGCCAAGTTTACTCGACCGCCTGGGAGACTCTAAGGATTTGGTGCGGGAGCAGGATCAGACCTTGCTGCTGAAAATTATGGAGCAGGCTGCTAATCCTCAGGTATGCTTGACAACCCTCTACAGCGGCTGCGTAAGAGAGCAGCCGGAAGGGAGCTGATCCAGGGACTCTGTGGCGGTGGTGGTTGGGTGCTGGAAGGCACGTGCGTGCTGTAGCTAAAACCACTGTTTTGGCTAGAGGCACCTTACGTTGAAGTCATCAAAGCAAAACTGGTCATATCTAAAAATGTCCTCCCACTTGTCTTGTTCTGCTCGGATGGATGCAAAGCTTGTATTTAAACTCTCGATATGTTACTGTACGTTTGCTGGAAGAGTCTCTTTCCCTTTTCTCCTGCTTCCTTTTCTGCTGTCTCACCCCCTCTTGTCTTCCACAGTACGTGTGGGATAGGATGCTAGGAGGATTCAAACACAAGAATTTCCGGACAAGAGAAGGGATTTGCCTCTGCCTTATTGCAACGCTCAATGCGTAAGCCAAACCTACTGCAAATTTAGGTTATACGCACATGCACGCTCCTCTCTAAATTCACATTGTGCTTTTGTTCTTTATTCCCAGATCTGGAGCTCAGAGTTTAACACTGAGCAAGATAGTGCCACATATATGTAATTTACTTGGAGATCCAAACAGCCAGGTAAGCTCTTTAAACAGGTAGGATTTGAGATATGCCGAAAACATGTGAATTATTCCCAGGAGTTTAACAGAGGCCCCTCGCCTGGGCTGGACGGGGAGAGGCCTCTCGGGTCACAGCGCCTTTTCCTGAGCTCGGGGAGCCCCGGAGCCCCGACGCTTGGTCAATGCTGCCCTCTCTTGGTGAAACGTGGTGGGGAAGCAGAGCCCCGGTCCCTGCCCTTTGCTTTCAGAAGAAGCTATTTTGTTACTGCCCTTTTTTTCGGAAAGATTGGTGGGGAGGAGGCTCTTAGCTCTTAAAAGCTGCATTAGTTAAAAGCATATAGAACCCAGTGAATATCTGATGTGAAACCATATTTATTCTCAAACTGTTTGCCGAGAAAGAAAACTAGGACCCTGTGAGCTAGGGGAAGGGCCGCGTGGCGGGAGGCTGGAGCCCTGGGAGTCCCTGCCCTCCTGGCAGCAGGCTCAGAGGGATGCTCCGGGTTTCATAAAGACATCCCGAGCACTTAAACAGCTTTCCATGGAGCTGCCAAGTCCCGCTGTCGCGCTCCGCTCCGCTTCAGCCGTGACCTGCGGGCAGCAAGGCAGGGCTCGGGCCTGCGCGGCAGGGACCTGGCGCCGCAGGAGAGTCTCCCTGCACCGTGCCCTGGAGCCCAGTCTAGCGATTAGGATTAAAACTTGAGGGGGAAAAAAAAATAAGCAAAAGGAACACAGGTGAGTCAAGTGTTAGTCACGTTCTCCTAGGAAGAGGTGTGTGTGTGCCCATCTCTGCTTCGGCTCCCATCGGTGCTGCCTCTGCTCCCTCTCGGGGCAGTCGCCGCTCTCATGGAGGACGGGGCTGTTTTTAAATGCAGAAGGGTGGTGCTTTATTCAGGCTTGTGGCCCTGCTCTTGGGAGGTGCAGGGGGAAAGGATGTGCTCAGCAGACGGTGTCTTGCAAAACACTTTAAACATGCAAAATTATTCAGCTAAGAATCCAAGCCAAATAACTGCTCATAAGCCTTTGCACTAATTATTCTTGGTATTCATAAGACTCCTTGGATTGCTGTGAAAGTGTAGGACATGAGGAAAAACCCAAGCAACAGTTGATTTATTGGTGGTACTGCTTTGCTGCTGCATTAATGTGAAGCTGATTTTTGCCATTAGCTAAAAATACCTAGAGATTGGCTGGAGATTTGGGAGTTTCCAGCACTTGGCTCACGCAGTCTTCCTTCTGCCTGGGCTTTTTCTGCTGACTAGAATTGTGCAACCAGGGGGTGAGGGATATTAGATAATATATCACAGAAATCTGTGATGCTGCTGCAAAGCTCTTGTTGGCTTGGAACAGGTCTACAAAAGGCTAGATGTACATTTTGGGAGAAATTTTGGCTAGGAAATTCCTGTCTCCAGATAAGAGAATCAAGTACTGAGCCTTCCTCAGCTTTTGACATAGAGATGCAGGAGACCGATACTTCTCCCTCCATCTTTTGTTGTTAACATCAAAAGCTTTGTGAAAGTTTGTCATTTAAAAAAAAAATCAAATTGTTTTATTTATATAGCAGTGTAATGGCTATTTTTGGCTTCTACCAGATTATGTTTTTTTGAGTCAGAAAACTTAGTTGTTGCAAACAATAAGTGGAATTTGGTAAAGGCAGCCTAATGCCCTATGTGTGTCAGGGCAGACCTTTCAACTTCTTGTATCTTTGTTGCTTTGTGGATGAAAATAGGTCTGATGCTGTCACCATCTGAAATTTAGAGGTGGAAACTTCTTCGTGAGCGCTGTGATCACATGTTCATAGAGGCAATCATTTCTGAGAAACATGCAAATTTTCTCCTAGGAAAAGCACGGATGTGTTTATTTAAATCATAGAGGTGATTTCTCTTGCGTCGCATTCAGGTTCGAGATGCAGCAATCAACAGCCTTGTGGAGATCTATAGGCACGTCGGCGAGCGCGTGAGGGCTGATCTCAGTAAAAAAGGACTACCCCAGTCCCGGTAAGTTGAGAATGGCCTTATGTTCTCACGTGGTTGAGTTTCTCTGCTTTCTGCCTTGTTTTGGAAAGTTTCAGGGGCTGCATGACTAAAAATTCTTCTCTGTTTAGGGCCTTTTTTTAATTCCTGCAAACACCGAGGCTTCGTTTAATGTGATTCCTTCTAAGTATTTCAAAGTTAATGTCATTTTTTTTTTTTTTTTTTTTTTTTTTAAAGAGGGTATAAGTATTAGAGAAGTCTAGTGAAGAGTTGTGTTTTGTTTTGCATGTGTAGAGGTCATTTCAGAGTAGCCTGTCTATGTGCAACTTAGAAGAATGTTGTTAGGGAAAGAAAAGCTCCCAGCCAATACTGTGACCTCCAGGGATTAAGAAAAGCCTGTCCCTCTGTTTCTGCTGCTAAATCGTGATACCATTGTCCGGGCTAATGTTTGGCATCTTCTCAGAGGTAGGTGGTAGGTAGAGGGTGTATAATCCTAGAGTCCACATTCTGAGAGAAAAGATGTGGAACAGAGTACAGAAGAGATCCCAAGGTGGTTTTGAGAAAGGAAAAAGAGCAGTGAGGGGGCTGAGCTGTGAAGGGGAGCACAATATTCAACTTCATCTGCCTACAGTGAGCAGATGAGCAGCCCTGTCTCCTCTTACTGTCCTCAGCCGGGTTAGTCTGACCTTGCATTTGTGAGAGTTCTGGAACTTACCTGAAGGGCCCTGAGAGCAGAGGAGCTTCTCGGGGTCTTGCTGGGCTGAGGGAAAGACTTTCCCCTCTGTCTGCAAACAAGCCAGTGAAAATGCTGGTGCTGCTCTCTCGCTAATGGCTGTGATACCATTAATGAAATTCTGCTGGAGAAACCTTGTGCCTTACTCTGCTGTCTGCTCCCCGATCCTGCTGCCTGACTTGGTCCTTCCGGAGCTGGGGCTGTGCTACCTGCACAGGCTCAGTGCTCCCACGGGAGGTGAGCACAGCTGAGAGCCAAGCTTGATTTCTCCTTCCTGTTCCTTCCCCTCCCCAGCGTAGTGTTGGGGCAGAGCTGTTGCACATGTGAGGCTGGCAGGAGTTTAGTCCTGAAGAGCCCAGTGCTGGGGCTAGTGCTGAGACGGAGGGGATCTTGTACCTGGTAGAGAAGGGGTTTCAAAATTACCACCATGTGTTTTCAGCCTCGTGCTTGAGTCAAGTCCCATAGGCAGTGCCAGGCTGGCCATGTCCCTTTCCCACCTGCAGCCTGGGCTTTCTGCTGCAACCTGCTCACTGCCAGGCACAGAGCAGCTTTCCTGCTGCACCCAAAACACATACTGTTAATGCACCCAGACCAGAAGCTCAACAGCAAAGCAGCAACACTGCTAGACCTGAGGAAGGACTAGATGGCAGCGTGCCCATAACCATGGCAGGAGGGAAGGTGCAAAGGCTGTGTCAGATGGAGATGGGGTGCGCAGGGAAGCAATGCTGCTGCCTCTGCTGTTTGCCACTGGAAACATCTGTCACAACGTGGCCTCAAGTAATAAACTCTCTAGGAAGGAATAATGAGATGTAATAAAGATCTTCCACTCTATCAGACGTGTGACATGAACGGAAAATGTCAGGGCCAAACAGGAATGCTGTATAAAGCTGGCTTATTTTTTCTCCCTCCTGATGTGTTTCCGCAAATAGTGAAAAGATAGGCAGAACAGTAATGAACTGGAAGTGGGTTTACAGTGAGACATGTTATATTCAGTCATGTAGTATTTCAGATTTTATCGCTAAGATGCATCTGTAGTAGCTGCCCTTCATTTTTTTTCTCTTATCAGCCATTGTATGTACTAATTTTTTTATTGTTGCACATGAAATGCTTCTGTCCTTATTGGCACTGTTGGTAAAGCTCCCAGTGACTTGACAGAACCAAAATTAATACTATACTATTCTAAATGAAAAGGCTGCTAAAAATCAAATTCAAATATTCATTGTGTATTTTCCTTTAACTTTCAAACAGGTTGAATGTGATTTTTACAAAATTTGACGAGGTCCAAAAATCTGGAAACATGATCCAGAGCTCGAGTGGTGAGTAGAAATGCTTATATTCTCTTTTCTAATAAGCACTTAATTTTTGTTTTGGTGAGGCATTGAAATGGCAGTGGAACAAGCCTTCTGTTAGAGAAGGCAACCAGGGAAGGTAATTCAGGAATATACATATAGGCTTTTTGGAAAATGAAATCTATGTTTAATTAGTCTCTTTAAACTTCCTAGTAGTAGTTTCAGAAGGTAAATGAAGGACAAATTTCAAGAACACCAGGATGTTATTAAAGCTGTTTTTCTTACGTGTTTCACTGGGAAAATACAGCTTCTGTTTTAAGTCTTCATAAGGTAAATTCAGCAGCAACTTAAGCTTCTTTAGTTTCCTGCCCTTCACAGAGCAGGATGTGAACCTATCAATGCAGTTGTGCTCTAATAGCGTAATAGTGCTAGTGTAACAGAGGAATAACACAATAGCTTTCTTTTTAAAAGTTCATAGTGCTTTAGGATTATATTTTGCAATGTTCAGATTTGTGTACTTCCTATGTTTGTAGCTGATGTTAAGAGTTAATTTATCAGAGCCTTTATCCTGCTGTGTTTGCCTGCTCACTATTAGAAACATTTTTGTGAGGGAACTTCTTGCTGCTAGTTGTGGAACGGACTGGAGATAATCACAGCGTTGAGCTGATGCGTTTCTTATTATGCAGAATATTACTGGACTTCTCTGAAAACTTTTACATTGTGGACTAGCCCAAAATATCATGTGATGGTCTCTTGTGTGACAGGGAAAGATAAAGACTTAGGTGCCTGTGTGGTGGAATGGGATTGAAAACACTATGTTTCTACATAATATGTGAAAATACTGGCCTTATAAATAGATTAAACTAGGCTAGGCCAAATAAGAATATTTGCTGGTGGAAGAATAAGTTGTTTTTTGTCTGCTTTGTTTTTTCCTCAAGGTGTATATTATTGTTCAAGGTAGGATGCTGCTGTCTGGAGTTTTAGGAGGCTGGTTTGTGCCTTGGGCGAGCTATGTTGCTGTGTTGTCATTTTAAGCAAATGCTGTGGTGAGGGTGGGTGGGGTTTGTTTTCAGGGCAGGAAGGGGGAGATTTTGGACTTTAAGGTCCAAAATGCTTAGTAAGCATTTTGAGCTACATATAAGCTAAGCTTACAGAGGGATTTAGTGAAACAAATTAAGGTATCTTGGAAAAAGGGATATGTTGCAACTGATTAGAAGAGTTCTTGGAGTGGGGAGAAAAAGATAGTGAAAAAAATAAAATTGGATTGAGAGTAGGGAAGTGTTTGATTTGAATTTGCACTGTAAGTGTTTTAACTCTGCAATCATTTTAGCGTGTGTAGGATCCAGACAAGTACTAGCACTCTTGTGTTACCATTATTTGCTAATTCTTGGCTTTTGGTGGTTCTGGTTTCTAGGACTAATTAACATCCCAGCACACTCCAATGCAATTCATGGCTGTAAGCAACACTGAAAGCATCAGTAAGAAGCTATATATGGGATGAGCTCTTCTGGGCAGGCAGATCCTTCAGAATGCCTTTTTTTTTTTTTTTTTCTTCTCTCTTAAGTGAAAGCAAAGGATCCCTTTACACTAGATCTGATAGTTTTAGGCTTCATTACAAAACTTGTAATACGCCTTCCTCTGCCATAATTTTGATGATAAATCTGAAACTTTCTCTCACGCATGTGTTACCTGAAGCCTTACAAGCCTGTTCTCACGTTCTTCATCTCTGCTCCTGCTGGGCTTCCAGACTCAAACTACTTCTGTCTTCCTCTCCTCCTGCTTAATCCAATATGCTGGTGCTTGTGTCTATCTCCCTGTAAGAACAGTCCCTGGTTTTACTAGGGCTGGATGCAATCCCGGGCTTGTGGGTGTGTGAGAGCATTTCTCCTCTGCTGAGGCTCCTGAGCGGACCCTGGGACCCACTAAAAAGCAGCCCAGGAGGGAGCTGGGGCAAGGGGAGCAGTGTCATGGGTATTGAGCTACAGAAACAATATTTCCCTTTGATCTACTGGTCTTTCCATCTTGCCCCAAGAAAGATTGTTAATGGTTGAGAGTTGGATGAATTAATTTTGTGGCACTTCTCATTGGTGAAGCTACTAATGAGAACACTAATTTTGATAACATCTGAGTGTTTGAGGGAGCGTTTCAGTCTCCCATGGTGTTGCGGGCAGGTTCTTTCCTACTTCATCCTCCAAGCACAGGCCAAATTTGCCCCCCTTATCTAGTATATGAGCAGCTCTGTGCAACCTCCTATTTATCCCTTTGGAGGCTGCCTTAGCCCGTCATTGAGTGTTTTATCATGACCTAAAGAAAAGCCAAGCTTCTGCAGGGCTTCTTGTGTCCCTTGCAGCTCCTGCAGCTTTTGAACAAAGGTGACATTTTTAGCAGCTGTCAGGCCCTAGGGAAGATGATAAATATTGCACGTCTGAAAACTTGGCCTTTCTTGAAAAACAGCTGTCTCAGTCTTGTTAATCCTTTTAAGTCTGGCAGAGTTACAGCATTGATTACCAGAGTCTCTATCTTGTTATCTTAATACTGCTGCTTCTAGTTTGCAACTCCACCAAGCTTCGCTTGTGCCAGTGGCAAATGTGTAAACACAGAGTAGCTACTAGCCCTTTTAAACATGGTGTTATCTGCCCTGCCCTGCGTCAGAGCAGATTAGGAGACGTGGTGGAGCTGTTCTAGTGAAAGACCGTGTCTTGCAAGCTCGCGTTAGCTCCCATGTGCGGCTGGTTTGTGCGATTTCTAGCTGCGCCCAGGTTGCATTAGTGTCTTGGGGAGATGCCCTGACAGATCTGCATGAGGACTACAGCCCTGGAGGTGCTTCTCAGTGCAGAACAGCACCTTAAACAAAGTTGTGTCACCTCCATTTGGGTCTTTTTCTGCCCTGAGCTGCTTCCTGGGTTGGATGGGGAAAATGCTGTCAGCAGGGTCCTGTCTGCAGAATGGACCTGGCTGGAGACCCAGTGCCCTGGACTTCACATCGCTTGGGGTCAAAATGTGACTTTGAAATCGCAAGATCAACTCAAGCTATTTCATGACTGCCTAGCAAAGATTTTTTGTTTTAATGTAGCATTAAGGTGCCTGAATGTTTTGATTCTCTGCTTCTCAGTCAGGTAACTGCGAACGAGCTGTTGGCTAAAAATACTGCCTGTAACTGAGCCCTGGCCACCCAGGAGCACCGGCGTGTGCTAATTACGACAGGGTTTGAAAACAGTTGTTAGACTTGACTTATTACAGTGTATAGCAGTACTAGGCAGGCAGGAAAAACAACTGCTTCTAAAAGGGGAAAAAATGTCTAAATAAAATCGGTTTGAAGTAGAACTATGACTAAAAATATCTTTTAGCCCTGAGATTACTGCTTTGGATAACTTGTCTCTAGTAGGTCATTGAAAATTCAAATAAAAGAAAGCAGCTGCCACAGCAATTTTTTATGCAGAGAAATCTGGAGGTTAGCAGGTGTGCTGCAAGTCATTAAATATTTCCCTTAAACAGCTAACCTTTCTGAGAGGAGATAAATGAACAAAAATCTACTCAGTCTACTACTAGTAATGGTGTTGAAAATAATAGGATGTGTTATGCTTCAAAGTATACATTTAATATATCAACTCTAATCAGACTGAATTGTGTAAGACTTTGCAAATGGTTATATTGCTTTAATATTTATTTTTCTAGCCTGTGATCCTTTAGCATTCCTCTCAAGTTTGTCTTGAACTGTGTGATTATTTTTGTGTACCTGGATCTTGTTTTTCTTGTTTAATACAAGAATGCAGTAAGAGTCAAGGGGAGGGGGAGACTTTGTGTGGTGATCAGAGGTGTTTCATGAAGACAGGGAGGTTTTGCTGTGCTGAAGCAGGCTGCTTGTTGCTTGGATACCAAAGGGCCTTATAGCTAGAATATGGAGCTAAAATCCATATTAGATTTTGCAATAATTCATAGTCTGTCTGTGTTTTGTTATTTTGCATGTAATTAGTCAGCCTCTTGAAGCAAAAATTATAGTTTTTCCCCCTTCAGGCTTTCAGCAAGCTAATTATTTTTTGTGTAACTGCTTTTGCTAATTATGCAGATGTCTCATTCCCCTGGGAGAAATAGGTTTTCAGCATGAAAGAGCCAGTAATTGCCAGCTAGTCAGCGGCTGTCTCAGTGTGGTGTTGCGTGGTGATCCGTGATCGGATGTGATACGGGGAGAGGCTCTTGGACCTAAACAGAGATTTTAATCTACTCGGAAATCCGTGCTGCCCTGTTATTCTTGGCCTGATGTCTGGAAGGACCTGAGCTAGCTCAGACTGCAATTTTTTCCATGGGTTTGAAGAGTCTTTGGATCTGACTTGGACTGCAGAAAACTTATAGCCAAGTTCCATGACAGATTAAGAAGGAATAGAAAATTATCTTGGAATGGTCACCCACACCAAAGCCATTGGTAAACAAAATGTATTGGTGTTTTTCTCATGTACTTGATCATTGTAAAATCATAATATGGTTAGTCTTGATATTAAGCCTCAATTTCTACTTAAGTCAAATCCATTCTGGGAGTCGTTTTTACATGGGGATATTAGGGAGGTTAGCTGTATGGTACCTATGGGTAGAGATGGGATTGAACTTGATTAAGTTTTGATTTTTGTGTAAGAGAGCAAGATTTGGGAATGGCAGCAGAAGATGGAGTCAGAAGTCAGGAGCTGAGATCGCTCCCCTGCGTACAGAGTAAGGGAAGGGGATGATACAGTTTTTACAGTTGCCTGCTTTTGTTAGACTTCAAATAAATAGATTAATTAAAACAACCCTAAAGTTGCAAATGCAATAATTCCAGCTACTAAAAGCCTCCAAGAAAAGAGTGGTGTTGCTCTTGACTAGTGGTGTGTTTAAGGTATTCTTTAAGGTAAATATGCGTTTTCTTTTTATGAATTTGCATGCGCATGATGCAGTTGACAACTTGGCAATTGGATGAAAACCAGAACTTTGCTAGATTCACGTGTGCTAATAATAAAGAGTAGCCACCGAATGTTATTTTGGTATTACCAGGGGAAAAATAACCCCCATTTGCTGAGCATTGAGTGGGATATTGTTTGTGGACGCACTTGGAAGCGCCGGGAGCGCAGGCTGGAAGGAGGGGGTGCTTCCCTGCTACCACCGAGGGGTTCTGAACCGACAGGCACTGCGCTGTTTCTCTGCATCCTGCGGTTTACTTTTCCACCATGGCTTGCGCTCTGCCTATTGACTATGAATATTCAACTTCCAAGCAAAAATAGAAAACTAAGTAGAAAATTAATTTTGACTCGGAATTTCTGTGATAGAGCAAAGGCAGGAAATATTCCTTCACCTGTGTGGCTATAGGAAGCAACAGCGTCTCGGTGATACTGGCTGCGTTTGTAATTCAGGACGAGGCCCGCGCTGCGCCCCGTCTGCTGCCCAAGTTTCCCAGCAAGGCTTTCCCCGCCCTGTGCCGAGGCGCCGGGCGCGCAGGCGCAGCGAGGCGCGCGCCGCCCTCCCGCCGGAGG
>VZSV01000018.1:7912494-7925532 GCA_013398735.1 Nothocercus julius | reverse complement strand
CGCTGCGGGCGCGGGAGCTCCGCAGGAGGGGGGCGAAGGCCGCGGGGGCGGCGCTGGCGGCAGCTCGCGGGCCCCGCGCGGGATGACGGCCGGGAGCGGTAGGTACCGCCGAGCAGCGAGCCGGGAGCACGGGAAGGACCGTTTTGTTAGTGTCCGAGTGTTGGTGTGTTAAGCTCCTTTATTTTTTTAAACGTTGTAAAGAGACTGGTGATTTTTAGTGAGGTAATCTTGTAGTCAGGGTGAAACTTTAAAAATAGCTTGTGAGCTTCTGTAGCATGCTGACATTAAGCTTGTATAAACACAATAAGTAAGACGTGGTTGACAGAGGTAAAGAAAAAGCATGTATGGGTAAGGAAACAGCATGTTGTGAGACAGGTGGAAGGCAGGTGCTTTCTGTCGTGCTTTCTGGTCACTGAGGCTTTGCTTCTCAGCAGTTTCTTTTGCTCTGTCAGTTGGGAAAGATGATTTGGTTATAAATGCTTTTGAATTAACATTGAAGTGCATCCTCCAGAATGTGCTGAATGGAGACGTCACTGGCTTCTCTGTGGTTTTGTTGTTTTTAACTATGCTTTTGTACCAGAAGGGGTGTCTGCGCAAGCCGGAGAGGCTGGAGGGTGCCTGGTGAAGTGGAAAGGTAGAGGAGCTCTGGATCTATTTGGCTGCGAGGTGATTTTTGTACAGAATGGACGAATAAACATTGCATTTATTTTTGGTACATCTGCAGCTTGTGCCTTTCATGTGAGCCTTCAGAAGAAATGTTTTGTTAGCCATCTATACAAAACCTGTGTCTCTTCTCTCCCCTGTGTCCCTCCAGGTACCTGTTGTCCTCTTAAAATACACTGAGGATTTAGCAGATAAGTTGAACAAGTTTTAAACACGTTTGGTATCTGAATTGCGTAGAGGTTGGCTTTGTATTCACGTTTGCCATCTCGAGGTGCAGGTTAATAGCAGCTCTTGTAATGGAGAAGACAGAAATCACCTGGGTGAACTGAACACAGAAAATATTACACTTTGCAGTACTTGTTTTTATGCAGCTGCTCTTTGTAGAGATTTAGACCCTTTTGGACTCATTCTTTTGAGGCAGTTGTTACCTATATTTTCAGAGGCAGCAGCTGATGTGTATGTACGGTGTTACTTGTAAGCAGTACCTGTGTGTCACATTTGGGAACAGCCTGCCAAGCCCCTCTAGTCTGGTGCTCATTCTCATCAGGTAATTATACCAATGTACAGTGGGGCTGCCTGCCCAGGGAAGCCCTTTTCCACCCTTTGCTCTTCCTGGGCTGGTAGAGGGAAGAGTTCAGAATACATTATTTTTTCCAGAGTTGGAATTTATGTGCTCACCTGCTTGTTTTAAAGAAACTAAACATGTTTGTTATTAATGAAGCATGACTGGCTTCCTGTGCCTGGGAATTTGGAAAGGTCAGCTGGTGGAACGGAGAGCCTGGGGCCGTAGTCCAGCTGGTCTCATCTGTCGGAATGGCAGACCACAAGGTCGTCCGGGTTGTCTGAACTGTGCCAATATCAAATGACAGAAGAAAAGCAGTATGGAAGCTCTATAAGAAGAGTGATGCTGTAAAAGCATCTCTTCTGGATGAATCCAAAGTGCTTTGCATGCTGACCCACCATTCCCACCAAATATTGAGGCGGCTTCCATGTGGATCTGTCCTCCTGTAGATAAAGGTTCCTGGTGAGTGATGACAATGAGCTTTTCTGCCTGGACATTAGCACCTCCTTCAGGCACGAGGCTTCCCTTGTGAAGAAGCAGTAGACCAGGGTGACTCCAACACTGTGCTTCATGGTACTTCTAATGGGGGCACCTAAAATGCATCCCAAAGGAGTAATGAGCTAAGTAGCACAGAGCTGCTGTTTAGAGTGAGCTGCAGTGGGCGAAAGATGAACACCCCCCACCCCAGTCCCATTAGTTAATGCTCATGTAGCTTAAAAGCACTAATATCGTGCCCATCTGGAGACAACCCCCTTCATGCAGGGCCCGTTCTCCCCTTCCCCTGGGGCAGGTGCTGTGTGTGCCCGAGGAGCTCGAGGGCTGTCACAGAGGACGTGTGAGATTTGGAACACATTGCGAGAGTAAATCTATTGGGCAGCGTGTGTAACGAGAATTAGCAAATTACTAAAGGTAATATCTAGTAGACCCTCAGAGACAATTGCATTTCAATGATTCTGAGCAGTGTTGCTATTTTACTCTCCTTCAGTATTTTTCATGTCATACTGAGTTTGATTTTCCTCATTAAAATAATGCCTCAAATCTGCAGCAGTCAGTCCCAAATTGCTTTAGACTGGTGACCCTGGTACGAGTTCCCTGGTACCCCCTTGCCCAGCTAGCTCTCCTTTGTAGATCTGTTGTCAGAAAGAATTAGGGGTCAAGGCTAGAGTAGTATTAACTTCAATGACGCTTTCATGCAAAAGCACTAAATCTCATTTTTCTGATGTTGGCTTTGACATTTATTATACACAATGTCATCCAAGGGCAAGTTTCTTGATAGGACAGTTTGTAAATAAATACCTGTGTATGTGTATATGAATCACATTCAGTGTAGTAGTGATTATAAATCAGCCTTTTTAAAAATCTCTAAAAGGCGAGAGTCTGAATTGCTGGAATGGCCTAAATGAGGGGTGGCATGTTGAGAGCCAGCTCTTCCAAGTAAAAAGTATTCCAGTCATATGCTCTGTGGATTTGTGAAGCATGTTTGGCTCGTGTTTGTGTATTTTATGCACTTTTATAACCTCAGCACTTGTTGGGGCAGCACAGTTGCTTTTGCACTGAAGTATCACATGCTTTCTGGTGCTATGGAAAGTGTTACAGAAAAGTTCTTGATGCATGAAACTAGCACATGCTCACAAACAGTCTGGTTTCGACACACACACACACACAAAAAAAAAAAAAAAAAAAAAAAAAAAAAAAAAGAGGATGTTTCCATTGCTCTCCTGGCATCTTGGCTCTGGGAATTGGGTTCTTGAAAGCCATTCCCTGTACCTTTCATAAGCTTATGGTTTGGGTGGTTTTTATATGAAATCACTGTCCCATTCGGACTTGCTTTGCTGTTCTTGCTCAGCAGCCTCAGCAGTGGCCGAAGGTGGCTCAGGAGAGGAGATTTTGCTTACAGCTGTCACAGTGCTCTTGACAACTGCTGCTGCTGCTGCTTGTTTATTTGATAATGTGTGTTCTCAGGTTGAGCCTGTAACAAGTGAACTGAGTTTAAGTGGTGTAATTAGCAGCTTCTGATGAGGACAGAATCTACCCAAACCAACAGGAGAACTACAGGATAGGCTTTGAGAGGTGGTAAGAGCATGAGAGGGAGCCTGCTCCTCCTGCAGGCCGTCTGGCTCAGCTTCCTGAGGAGCATTCCTGTCCTTGCAGAATAGCATATAGACAGTGTAATTGCAATAGCTGCAGTTTCCATAACCATGAAATTGTATTCCAGTGTGCTCTGGTGACTAGAATGAAGAGCACATGGCTCACTTGTAGTTTTCTAAGAGCAAATGCTTGCAGGCTTGGTTATTGTCTGATGTCTAGTCATTTTACATATTAAAATCATTGATCTTAGGCTAGGCAAGATTGATTAGACTGTTAAGTCAGTTTCTGAGGGAAAGATAGATACTACTGCTGCAGATGATATAGCCAGTTTTATCCTAAGTTGTAGAACAAAGAGCTACAGTTAGAGCCCTGTAAGTCAGGGGCATTAATAAGACCTTTATTCTAAATGCAGGCAGGGGACAAGCACTGATTTGTTACTGCACTGTGAAGTATAGTAACACGTTGTCTGTGGTTGGCCCTGGTCTGACATTACATTGCTCTCTTCCTTCGTTATGTTTGGCTGAAGTATTTTGTCTGATGCTCAAACATCATGATGTGAAATAGAGCAAAGCCTACACTATAATAAGTAAAAGTGTCCTATTTTTGTAGTATTAAGACAGCAAATACTGTATAATGACTGAGTTCCTTTTGCTGAAGGAATTAATTCTGCCCTGCTGCTTTGTCAAAGGGATCCTTTTGTTGCATTGTGTGAAGCAGTTGGAATCTCTTGTTTATTCCCCCAAGCCCAAAACTCCCGGCAGCCCTGAGTAACGCTTCCTTGGTTTGCACTGTGCGTGGAGCCTGCAGGGAGCTTGCTGAAGCCAAAGGCTTTGTGAGAAGAACTGCTAATGACTTCTCCAGTTGTCCTTGAGAGGCAAGGCAGGTGAATGTGAGAGCAAGCAGTGTGCTACAGACAAGAGAAATATCCTCATTCACTGTGCACTATCAACCTAAGTGCCTCTCCTAAGAGTGACCAACCTGCAGCAGCTATATTTCCAAGCCTTTTCATTTTTTCTGTAACAGGTGTGTCTGACCCACCTTCCCTCTGAGCTTGTCAGGCAACCAAGAATCCACTTCAGATGCTTGACATGAAGCTTCTAGCATAGATGTGGGCATTAATCCCTGGCGCCTGGTGAGCGTGATCCAAACCTGAATGTGTTTGGAGGCTGGAATGAATGGAGGTTTGATAGAGTGTGTGCTTGCAAGCAGGGACAGGAAAGAAATCCACACTGTGTTTCTTGAGTCTGAATCTGCCCCCTCTGAAGTTAAGGGATCTTTTCTGAAAGATTTTAGTGGGAAAAGCATGGGCCACTTTGTAAACTGCTGGTTGACTACCTGTTGTAATAGCTCTGTATGGGTGTTTTAAGCATGGTTGCCCTGAGCCTTTCAGAAAGGGGAAGAGTGGTTTTATGTATGAAAGGGTCTTGGCAGTCTTCTTCCAGTGTTTCCTTTGTGCAGTAGGCAAAGGCTTTTGTAGAGTGTTCCTGACAGTGCCTCCCCATAATGAGGACCTTCCCTTTTGGGCATGCTGTGGGAAAAGATGCATACATCATTTTTGAGAAATGATGTACATCCTCCTTATAGATCTGACCTGAGTAATGTGACTCCTCTCCAGGAGACCTCTGGCTCATAATGAAACCTGACATTTGTAATTAGGCCTGGTTTATGAAGAATGTGTCTAACTTTGTTCTTGATTACTCCCTGCCCTGTATAATTTTTCCATGAGAGCATGAGAGAGCAGAGGCAGCCCTGGAGCTGGCCCTGAGTAGGCAGGGGCTGGATAAGCTTTTCTCCCTCTGTAGCTCTGCCAGTGCATTTCAGCCCAGATTTCAGCCCCTGCTGTTTGAGCTCTGCGCTGGGCAGGAGCTGAATCTGCAGAGACTTCTAATCACATGGAGCTTTTATGATGTGGAGAGACAATCATGCTCCTTTTCACCTGAGACTTAAATAAGATCTGATCCTAAGCTTCCACAGGCAAAATGTTTATGCACCAGCTCACTGAGACTAGCTTGCAAGCCTTCTCTTAAGAAGCTCTGTAGTGCTTCAGGTTTTTTTTCCCTTTGGTGATATTGAGTGTTTCTTGTCTCATTATAGTAGGAATCTTCCAAGAACCAAGGTCTGGGGTGGTTCTTGTGTCTGCCTACATCATGGCTTATCCTTCCCCACCATGGTACTCCCTAGGGTCCATCTGTTATTATGCAACATTTTTGTCCCCATTTTAGTACAAGGAATATACTCTGTGTAGTGGTGTAATAGAAGCAGATCTGTGTACTCTTCTGTTGGCCAAAAGTGGGAGCGATCCAGTAGGATAATGGGACAGGAAAACCTTCACACAGGCGGGCTGTAATGGATGCTGCAAAGTTACTTCGAGGTAAACACGGAGTCTTAATTTTATTCTATTGGTCAGGAGTAAAAATAGTCTTAAAAGTTCAGTTTCATACGAAACTCTGTGGGAAAAGGTGATTGATTAACAACCAGAAGGAGCAATGTCATTTGCATGGGCCACAGACAAGGCAATCCTGAAGCAGCTAGAATTGGGGAAATCCTCTGCTGGGCCTACAGTGTCTGTGTGAAGAAAACAAGCTCCCATCCTAGAAAATTGGATCACAGCCACCTAAACCTACACATTTCACATGCCCTGTAAAACACTATATGCTGATAGTTTGAGGTGAGAATTGGCCTGAGCATTTAATGCACTTGATAGTGCTTTTTGCCATCAATGATTCCACTTGCCATTTTGAAAGTTGTCCTTTAGAGCATGGAAGATGGTGATTTCCTAAAAATGCACAGCACAAGTGCTAATTGCAGGGCACTGTCTGATGAGCATCTCATCTCTGTTAATTATGGACTAGAATCTTGACTACCTATTCTATGTAGACCACAAAGTGCAGAAAGCACTGAAATGGAAATAGGACCTTTTCTAGGAAAAGTTTGTCATTTGGTTTTATATATGAGGTCAAGTAGTAAATGTACAACAGTGAGTGGACAACCCTACGTTTATTTTTTCTACAAGCTGGTAATTTTTCCCTGTGAGGATGGTTAAACCCTGGAACAGATTGCCCAGAGAATCTCCACCATGAAGAGTTTTACAACTTGATTGGACAAGGGAGGCCTTGTCCAACATTATTCAATTTTGTCAGCCCTGCTTTGAGCTGGAAGTTGGACTGCTTGATCTCCAGAGGTCCTGTCCAACCTAAATCACTCTGTTTTCCTTCAGTAGGAATAGTACTCATGTAAGATCTCTGAATTAATCTGATTTTTTTTTGACTGAATACTTCTGTAACTGCGTGTATTAGGAAGCTAATGACAAAGATTGTCAGTGTGATTTCGGATAGTGTATTTGCTTTTTACTGAACACACTTCAATTTAGCAAGAGCTAAATGACAGTGCTACAGGCATAAGAGGAGAATGTGACCTCACCTAACAACCCAACCTGATGTCAGTGTGATACTTCTGCAAGCTGTAACGGAGGCACCTCTGGGAATGGCAGCCTGTGTCACCTAATATGCCTCTGCCAATTTTCCAGTTTACTAGAATTGATGAGGTTACTTTAGTTTTACCAGTCTGTGTGACTGGCAAGTTGCAAACGAGCATGTTTCAGTAAAGAATTAAGGTGAGTCTTTTTTTAATACTTTAAAAAAAAAAAAAATCCTAAAGCTTGATATTTATGTATGGATGTGTTGAATTAGTTTTTAGCTGAGGAGGAGCTTGTTAAAAATCAGAGGGTAAAGCTATATTTTGTCCATTTTAGTCTTTAAATGCTATCCTTCAATATACCTTCTTAATGTCTTTTTGAATGTTTAAAAAAGTCCTTAATATCTTCTAATGATAATTTCTTTTACTGGTTTAGTTCTGTGTCCTACCTCCCCATATAGGAAAATCAAACATTTCTCAAAACTCATGAAATCTGGATGCTTTTTCTAGCTCAGTGAAAAGTAAAGCTTTTGACCCTCTTCCCTCATGATATTTCAATAAGGAAGGGGGAAATAAACCTGGTTTGAATGTTATCTAGGTGACAAAAGAAAAACCAAACCCACCTGCTTTCCAGGCAGGAGGTGTCACTGCTGCTTTATGCAGATGGGAGGGGTTTTCCAGATGCTAGCAGGGATTAATAGGTTCCTGTTTGTTTTCATCTTTAACAAAAGAAGGGAATAAAAAAAAGCTATGGAACAAAGGGAATGGAAGTTCCCCGGCAGATCTTCTGTATCTGTTTTCATAGGCTCTGACTTGCAGCGAGAACCCCTGACACTTCATCAGCTCCTTCGCTGCCTCATAAAGTGTTCTGCACTCTCTGCTGAGAGTGCAGAATGAAACCCATGAAACTTTGCCTGGGAAAGAAAGCAAGGCAAAAGCTGTTCAAAAGCAGGGAGGGCCACGGATTTCTCACTAGTGTCATGGTGTGAAAGAGGAGTTGAAATTTGTCTGGTTGCAAGCAAATTCAGATGGCTATTGGTAAACTTTGGAGTGAAGCTGAAAATAAATCCAAATACAGTTGTCCTGTGCTTCACATGTATCAGTTCCTCTGCTAATTACTGCTTTAAATAAAGGCAATCATGGATGGCTGCTTAGGAGGAACGGATTATTTGGCAGTGGTGGTGTGCTTGCAGGGGTGAGACTTGGACAGCATTGAAGCTGCTTCACTGGCCATTGCTTTTAGTCCAAAACTTTCATTCAGAAAGTTTAAATTCCTCCATTTTGTCCCATTTATTTAGTTTATAGTGGATTTAATCTGTATTTCATTCTAGCAAAGTGTATGTTTGACTTAGTAGTCTTAAAGGTATTTTAATGTTGTAACCTGTAGGAGTCATTAAGTGGAAAACCCTAAACAGAAATAGGACATAAGGAGAGGTTCAAATGTAGCATGTACCTTATTTCAAAAAAAAAAAAAAAAAAAAAAAAGGATTTCTTCCTCCATAGTGCCAGGAGGCAAAGAAACCTTATCCTTTCGCAGACCCTTTCCTTCAAACTAAATAATACCAGGAGGAGACCTGAACCTGAAAGGCAGCATGAATGTGGTTTGATCTTTTTAGCTCAATTGAGTTAGCTGAGCAGGACTGAAAAGCCCCCAGGTGCTGGTTAATATGCAGGCTAATGGTTTCAGAGCTTGCTTTGCTGGCTGGGCTGTGTCCTAATGGCACATCCTGAGTCTGGCAGTGATTGCATAGTTGGTGGGCTGTGACCACCATACTTTGTCCTTCCTCTGCCTTCGCTCTGCACTCCACTGATCTGCTCTCCGTGCTTACAGAAGCCCTAATCCTCTTGAGTGAGATAGGTGGTCCTTTTGGTTCTGCTTGAGAATGTATGCTGCTCTGGGAGGTGGTGCTTCTAGGTTTTTGAGGAATTGCTAAGCAGCCTCTTTTTGCTCTGTGCATGTGCTGTATCCAGTGAACTAGGATGCTGATCATTGAATGTGTCAGGTTGCTACAGCAATGCAATCAAATAACTTTTTTTGTTTTTTAAGTGTGAGCTACTCACAGTTTCAGTCTGAGCAAAATAACAGAACTTGCTGCTTTGAAGTCATGCGATTGCTCTGTAACACCGGAGCAAGGTGGCTTAGGTCACCAATGTGATTAACCTGTGGGCCCTGTGTGAGCCACACTTATCCCTGCTCGTGTCCCAGGACCTCCAGAAAAAACTCTGCAGAGACACTCTGATAGCTAGTAAAGCAGTTGGCCACGTAGGAAGAATAATTGCATGTAATTAGGAACTTATCACTTCTGTAGGTACCTATAGCATACATGGCATTTTGATGCTTTTGCCTGCAAAAGCAACAAAAGTCCAGCAGGCCACTCCAAGTGGTACCTAGGTGCTCCAGAAGCATGGAAGGTTTATCTACGCTTTGATTTGGTTTGGGGGATTTGAATAGCTTGAATGAAAAGACATTTTTCCACAAACTGTACTCCTTCGTTTCTCATTTTTGGCTGCTTCTGGAAACAGCATGCTGTTAACTGCTCTCTTGCCCTTAGCGATCAGCTTTCAGCAATAGCTGTTGGCAGAAGGCAGCGCTCCGCGAGCGTTCCCTGTTTGTAGTCAAACAGCAAGAAGGTGATACCAGCAGCATCACGGCCTAATAAAAACCAGAGTGGGTTAGAGATGCATCTATACGGCTTTTTCTTCTGCACCCTGACCTGGTAACATTTTCAAATCTGCTACTGTTGTTTCCATTTTCCTTTGGTTCACGTGTTTATGGAACATAGTCAATTGTTCGTGGGAATTTTTTTAAAATGTTCTTAATTTTGATTCTTCAGATAGTCTAAGCAATGCCTGGAAACAGCTGCTAATAATATGAATTTGCCACTTTTGTGCTTGTCCCTGCATGCTCATCCCTGCCTCCGCTTTCACACCTCCTCCGTGCTGTTACCACTTTTATTTCTGATGGTGCTTGAGTCATGGAGTTTGGGAGCATTAATATGCCAACCAATAGTAATCCTGCCAGGTAAAATAATCCTTAATACTTAGATGTGTAGCATAACACTGACATGGTCACAGTTTCCATTTCTGACTTGTGAAAATGTTAAATAAAAGGATACCAGTCAAGAACCCTCGTTTTTCCTCCTAAGCAGCATTACAGTAACAATATTTTGTTTGTTTCTCAAGCTGCTTTTGCTGAGTGAATGAATAAACAGAAATAGTGATGCTCTGCTCTCGAGCACTTCTTACACCCAGCCAAAGTTTCTTGTGCTTTGGGACAAATGTCCTTGGGGAACTGATGAGGAAAACCGATAGCTAAGCCCAGAAGCCCAGGAATGAAGCTGTCAGATATATGCTGTAACTAAGTGGTAATTTGGAGAGTGGGAGGTTTCTGTGTCTCTTTGAACTAGTAGGAGGAAGTCTTGTACTACAGCAATGCCAAAAATCCAAGTGAAGCTAAGTAATAAATATAAAATGGCAAATATCCTGAATGTAGTGTTTCACACACCCGGCTGAGAGGTTACTGTGGAAGGAATAGTGTACAGGGACCATTTCTTTTTCCATTAGATTTTAATTATGCAAAACATCTAATTTTAAACCCATAAGCTTTGGCAGCTTGTTTAAATTCTCTCTGTGTCATGGATTCGTTATTGACATATGTAAAGGGAGCAGTCCTATTCCAAAAGGTCTTTCCTTTGAACTTGCAAATATTAATACCAGAATGAAGAACCGAATCATTTTGGTCTTAATACCTACCTGTAATGTACATTTCCTCCAATTACAGGCATGCTCCTATTTGGAATAAAACATATTTAAATGCTGTTAATTCTTTGCTATCTCTCATTCCCTTTATTTGTTCTTTTCCTTCACTGAGAAGTAAATCCTAATTGTGTCTGGAGGCCTTATGACACGTGAAGCACAAAAGGCCTTTAATACCCTAGACACTAGCTTTTTTTGCCATGCTGTCTGTAACAGTACCTGCATATATTATAGATTGTACCGGAACAGAGGGAGGATCTGCAGTAAGTTCATGATATGGACTTCTGAAGAGAAAACATCACTTTAACTTTTTGCAAAATGGAACAAGTGTTTTCTTGCAGCCTTTTCTGGTGTGAGTCATGTACTGTCCTTTGGATAAGAATGCAAAATGAGGGGGAAATGAGAAGAAAATTATCTAAAAATAGAGAACCAGTGAAAATGGGGCCATGGGAAACAACACAAACCTGAGCAAATGAGCTCTGCTGTCTGACACAAGTAGGTGTTTTAAAGAGCTCTTCTTCCCTTTTTTCTCCTCACTCGTATTCATGGCCTGATTGCTGCAGATATTTTACCTTAGGAAAATTATCTTTATAGAAAACTTGTAAAACAAATGTCATCTTCCATGTCATCCCCTGTAGCTATGGAATTCAAGAACCTGGGTCCTGGAAGAGATTTTGTCAGTGCTACTGCACTGAAAAACACTAAGTAGTTGAATGAAGACCATTATCTCAACACTAATAGCTACCGAGTTTTAGAAATTTTTCCCTGTTATGGAATTTCCAGTATATTATTATTTGAGGATTGAACCTTATTTATTTTAATTTGCTGAATAACTTTGTTCAAGAAATCTTTGTTTAGAATTAAAGCAATATAATCTATTTGTTTATAGCAGAAATCCCAATTAACTAGAATTCATGCTGAAATTGGTTTGGCAGGTTGTTGCTCATGTAGGCTGTTTTATTGCTTATAATATCCTTAAGATAGTTCATTCTTGTTTTTTCTTCTCCCTGTTTCAGGTTTAGAAATGGTAAGCAGTCTCTCCTCAAAGAGAATTTTAGCTGCATGAAAAGATAATTGAAAAGCATAAAGAAAATTTGCAGTGGTAGAACATGCTTGAAAAATTAAGATTTTATTTAAAACTTTTCAGCAAACATACCAAAGGTGGGATGAATGGAACACGAATTTGTCTTTTTATTCTAGAAGCAATGTATGAAGGAGAATTTGCATGAATTTTTATTTTCTAAGCTGGTTCTGTTTTGAGCAGAGTGTAAGATTTCATTTTGGAGAGTTTCTGCATTCTGAATAAAAAAAAAAAAGTAAGAGAATATTGGTAGTGTTTCAACTTTTATAAACAAAGATAAAGTGAGCAAGAGACTTTGTCTTCAAGGATAATCAGATTCTATATATGAATTTTAATTCAGAGTCTGAGCTGTCTAAAAAGTAAAGTATTCTCACTGAAACTCATAGGAAGCTTTTTTTAAGGGATGAATAAAGAATTTCAAGATTAATTTGCTGTATGTGCTGCTTTGCTCCTATGGAGCCATCTCTACGGCACAGGATAGAAGCCTCGTGGACAGAGGCCTTTAGCTCTCTGCCCAGTGGAGACTGAGAGCTCTTCACTGAGGTCCTGAGGAAGGTCTGAACTCATAGAGAGATGTCACTCAATGCTGCATGTCCTACAGAGCAAGTGGCCCTAAAGTTTTGGAGCCTATCCACAAGATCTTCATGTATTAAGCTGCATGCAACAATTTATTTGAACAGAATGGTCTAAACTGGTCATAATTGTTATTTCTCCTAGATAATTATCCTCAGATTTGGACCTGTGTGCTTAAGAACATAGAAAATATGTACCACACAGGCTTTCTTAGTGGGGTGACTAGGCATTTGAATTCTCTCCTGGATATTGCATTTCTTTAGTCCTCCTTTACTTTTAACATCAGTCTATGAAATGACTTCACAATGATAGAGGATAAGGAGTCAAAATTTCTATTGCTAGGAAGTAGTCAGTTGAATTGCTGAACAGCAGGTGATGCATGTTCCTTCCTGAGCACAATGTGAATTGATCTGATGAATAAGGAGCTGCATATGTGCTGATATTGTAGAAGTGCCTTGAAGGGCAAAACTACTGAAGTCTTTTAGTCTTTTTTTTTTTTTTTTCTTCAGTGATTTGAGTCTTCCTTTCTCTGTCTTAATTTCCTCATGTGCCTTAGAAATTGAATCTCTAGCTGGTTACTCCATTTGCCTTTCCTTCTTGGTACTCTTCAGTGTCTAGTGCATCTTTATGTGCATGCTTGGCCACAGCAAGACCCCCTATGGAAGTGCTGTGCTGCCCCTAGAAGTCGTTCAGTTGGGTGTCTTGGCTTTATCCAGCCACTGTGTTTCCCCAAGAGCCCCAATTAGCAAAACAGCCTTATGTTTTGTTGGGATGGAGGGATGATGCCTAAAGGGCACATGGAGAGAATGACCTCATGAGCTTCATTTCCTGGCTCCTCGGAGTTGGCAGGAAAAGCTGTCAGGGCGTGGGGTCTGTGTGGGTGATGCTGGAGCAAGCGAGC
>VZSV01000018.1:7872038-7912389 GCA_013398735.1 Nothocercus julius | reverse complement strand
GCTTTTAAAGCTTCTCACTATCAACTTTAGGGTGCTTTGTGCATCCTAGATCAGAAGTAAAAGCAGGAGCTGCTTCTTATCAATGCATATATTCGATTTTGCTTTTTGACATAGTGTTTAGTGAAGCGGAGAGTGGTGTAATGGAGTCTGTTCTAGTGCTAAATCCTGCTCACAGTGAATGGCCTGCTGGAAATGGGGAAGCTTCTTCTTGGGGGTGACTGGGCCTTGATACAGACAATGTGTTACAGATTACAGCTTAGGAATAAAGCAGAAGTGTCATGTATGAAGGGAAATAGCTCTTTACAGGGTAGACAGCAGTGCAGTGGGGGAAAGTTTGCTGTATTATTTGACCATTTAAATTACCAATGTGAGGTTCTTTTAGGGTCATAGATATAACAAAAAAATGGCTGTGCCAGCCAGACTTGCCTTAGGCACAGCAGAGAGCTCATGCTGTTTGGAAAATGCTCCCTGCTGTTTAATGAAGCAGTGTTTTGTGTTAATTTTTGACTTGTTGGTTCCTTTCTAGTCTTGCACAGAGGCGAGTGTGCTCATGTGAACCAGAAGTCTCTACAGATGGAAAATGTGTTTAGTTAATTTGTGAGGCTAGGGTGGAGATTTTCTGTACATCTGCATTTTGTTTGCATTCCTTATGGCTGTTCAGACCTGGGGGGTTCTTAAATGCAAAACAATTGCTGTTGATGTTACCTACCCTGAAGATTTTAATGATTTTTTTTTTTTTTCTGACCAATGATGGTATAAACTTAATCCACCAGCATTTACTACTTTTTCTCAACCTATTCTGTATCAGCTACTGTGATTTGGCACAAGAGCCTATAAAAAGAAAGTATTACTGCTAAAAAAGGATGAGCGAAGTCCTTTGCATCAATAGTGGAAGCAGCTATGGAAGGCTCTGCAATCATAGTTCCTAGCTCTTCCATAGGAGCCTCCATTGGATTTTAATGTATCTAATTCCATTTAGGTTAGTAATTATTTTGTGAAATCAGCAGGGTTGTATCCAGAAATTAAGACATCTGACTGGGTAATAATTGGTGTATGCATTCTTTGTGGTAAATGTTAATAATTCCCCTTGGCTTAACCATCCATCTTTGGGGCAGAATTAAATTTACCTTGCATGTGCTGTAGCTTAAGAGTAGCACTAGGTTTGTTAACTGTGGCTCAACTCGTGTTTTATAATTTGTTAAGCTGCAATAATTTGATAGTGAGTTGGAGTCCTGAGGCAAATTCATATTTGGTATTACTTGATATAGTTTCTGTCCTTGCACTAGACAAGATCTTTTGCATGTTTGTAAATACTCAGATTCTACCACCTTTCATCAAGTTCTGAATTTTGATTTAAATGTCACTTGGCTAAGGCCAGAATTAATGCATCCTTAGTGCAACCTTAGTTCCTTTGCTTTGGGTTCCCTGCTGGTAAGGTGGTCTCAAGACTGCAAACAAGTACTAGGAGGGACATTGTAGAGAGACTGATGAAAGTAGTGATGAAGTGAATTATTTATTTCCAATATGGGAGTAGCAGTCAATCATGACAGAAAATTTGGGGTGGTTGGGCCAGGGGTTTAAGTTTTACCTTGACACAGAGACTTGAGGGTGGCTGATTAATGTGCTGAGTTAGGGACACAAAGCAAATGCAAAAGAATTGAGAAAGATGCCATTAAACGGTTCGATTAGGACTCAGGTACTCTCAGCTATCTGACCTCTTTTAGAAGAAGAAAGGAAGAAGGTTTCTTGTGCTTTCTTTCCCTATATGTAAAGCCTGAATAACTGTTCTTTCCAACTATGCTTTGCATTATTTATCATGTAAGCTCTTTGGGACAGATGCTTCAATTTAGAAGTTGTCATCAATGGCAAAGGGAAAGAAGCTTTCAACTTTGTCTTGACTCATGATTTTTATTTCCTTTCCCCCATACTTGCCTTTTCATGACTGATTTATTTGCTGTACCTATAGATGGTACTTGTTTGTGGGGGAGTAATGTGGAAAAAAGGAGCTTAAATATATTTGGTTTTAAAGCAGTTGGAAAAAAACAACCTTTGGGAGAGCAGAAACCATGCTGAGTGTTAATATTTAATAAGCTTTGACATATTTTTGGCTTTAGAGCTTTTTTCCCCCCGTGTCATTTTCCTTGATGTAATGGTTACAAAATGCAGCTTTGAAGGGTGGGTGAAGAAGGCCCAGCAACCTGGCTCCTGGATTTGAAGCTTTCTACTTGTAGATCAGCCATTCAGAGTATGCTTCGTTTGGAAACCATGTTAAATATGAAGTTGATTTTCTGCTTCCTTATCAGGCCAAGTAGAAACCACACACTGTATTGAAATGTGTATCAAATGTGCCACTACTAAAACCTCTCCATGCAAATTTGAAATGATAGAAAAGGAAATTAATACATTAGGATCTTGAAACTTGTGCTAATGCGGTCAGTTACTACGATTTACTGCTAGTACCAAATATCCCTGAGAAGAAATCAGCCGTGAGGCAAGTTCTGCATCCTTTCCCTGGCCAGCTGCTTTGGTATGGTTCTGTGGAGAGCCCTTGGCCAGCTCTTAAACCTGGTGGCAGTCCTTGTCAGGGCATCAGGAGCTCCTGGTGTCTTTGACAGCTGTGTTTCCTTTAAGAAGGGTAGAAAAGAAACTTGTTAGGCGCTTATTTGTAGATCCAGTGCATAGCCTTGGCCTTAAAGTTCAAGGTTGCATTACCTCTGCATAAATGAAACTTGTCTGTATGCATTGGGGTTTGCACGTGTGCCTCCACAAGCTGTAATAACCTGTCCTTACAAAGATGCAGCATTTCCTTCCACTGGAAATTTCTATCCGTCAGGCTGGTCCTACCTGTTGTAGGAGCTGATAATCAGGCTGCATCTCAGGGAGTGATGGACAGAGCCCACACCCATTCTTCCTCTTCAGCTGCTTTTGTCTCAACCACCTGCAGTTTTAGACAGTCTCATTTCATGGCTATTGCCTCACTGAGCATTTTAGAGTATTTAAACGGTTATCTAATTAAAGCATATTAATTATGCATTAGGCTGAGCTTTCTGGGTGGGAATTGCCATAATGCCCTGGTTGGGCTCTGTCCCTAGCACCAAGCAGGATGGAGCAGGGCCCTCCTGCAGGGACCCCCCTCCCGCAGTCTCTCCTGATAAGACTTCAGGAGAAGAAAGCAACAGCAAAGCTCAGGGTAACTCTAGGCAGTAAGACATATTCTGCCTTTTTGTGACAGTATTTTATCCCAGAAATGTCAAAATGCCCCTTCCTTCCTCACACAGCTTTGCTCTTACATGTCAACACTTTATAGCGTGATGAGCTGCATGTATATAAGACAAGTGGGGCTTCAGGAAGCAATATGCAGTAGAAAAAGCAATTTCCTTTAGCTGGTGAGGTGTGTTACGGGGCAGTCTGCTGCACTTGGTGCTGATTGCTTGAGTAGCTGCGGGGTTTGGGCTGGGAGGCCTGTTTGGGGGGGAAGAAGTGATGTCTTCATCAAGATGGTGCTAAAAGCCAAGGCTCGTGGCATCTCACTGTCCTGCACAGGTAGGAAGCATCTGTCCATTTGCAGCCCTCAGCATCCTGGTGTTGCGGGTCTTAATCCACTTGATTCGGCTGAAGTGAACAGGCAGCACAGGGGAAATGCAGCCTGGCCTAGTGGTTCCCCAGGTGTCTGAGCTTTCCAGTGGGTTTTGGAAATAAACTGGGAACCACCAGCAGATGTCTCCCTGGGAGCTTGCTTTAAAAAAAAAAAAAAAAAAAAAAAAAAAAGCACAGTCAACAGGAAGAGCTACAAGAGTCAAATACAGAACTAACACCCTAGTGTGGAATGTACAGTAGACTCCAAAAGAATTGGCGCATTTGTAGCAGGCTGCGTTTGGAGATAATCCCATCTTTGTGTGGGCAGCCTGTCTATTAACAGCGGGCTGGTGCTCTCCAAGTCCTAATAGAGAGCACTGGGTGTCAGCGAGGCCAAGTGTAGTGTAGGGGAAGGCTGGACTTGATCTTTAAGTTGAAAATATATGTAGACAAGTGGAATTTTGGGGTCCTCCCCACTGTGCAAGGTCTGTTGTATGGTATTGCCTGATGCTGTCACAGTCTAGGAGTTTGCTGGAAAGGGCCACTGTGAGAATATTGTATTTCTAAGGCTACCTGTAAGAAAAGTGGGTCCCCCCTTTTCTTTGTATGTGTATATTCGTATATTTAGATTTTGAAGCTTGGTGGAGCAAAGTTTGTCTGTAGGCAGCACATAGCGGATGGGTTTGTGCTTTTTGTTTGGGTTCTGCATGAACTGTGCAGAAGTAATTAGTAGCACGAATCCTAATTTTTATGATTTAGCTCAACTTTGGTTGCTTCTAGGAATTGTTCGGGAACAAGCCTTGTTTGTGCCGTCTCTCTTCAGTAGCATTACTATTTGATTTTTTTTTCTCTTGTTATTACTTGCTTTTACAGAAGTTGAAGGGATCTGCCACTTTTCAGATCATCACCAACTTTTCAAATCTAGTTACAGCTAAGATAGAAGTTTTCGTATTTGCCTGAATGGTAGTTTCTAACTTGTAAAGATTTCTGTTTCGGACTTTTTAATTTCATGTACAGAGGCTTCTGAAAAAGCACCTCAGCTGCGGCAAGAGTTATGGTGTTACTCATCTGCTATCAGAGAATGCACCGTGCTTTGTTGTCATTAAGGCAATATTGCAAGCCTTATGGTTTTAGAAATCATTTAGAAGCAAACCAACTGATTGTGTCCTTTTTACTAGATTCTTACTGTCAAATGTTTAAGGATCTTTTTCAAGCTTCCCCACAGTCATCGTGGATAAGACACAAACAAATGGGAACCATCTGATACTGACATCTGAAATCACAAAATCACTCAGAAAATTAATTTGAGTCAGTTACTAGTTGTGTGATGTTTGGATGAGTCTTCTACAAGAATATTTTGTCAGACTTGCCAGGCCAGATTTTTGAGGGCAAGTTTTAAGCTTGATAGTGGGTATTGCTTGTTCCCTCTGGCAGAAGTTGGCCCATCCTCTTCTTGTGGAGACCGAGCCTGTCTGCCTAGTCTGTTAGTCTCATGTCAGCATCTGAATACATTTCCCTTAGTTAACTTCATTTTGCTGGAATTGATTTAAGAAACGGAGGATTCCTGACTACAAGTGCTTTGTTTCTAACCACTTCTGATCCTTTCTCTGCTTTTGAAGGGAAGGTGGGAAACAAAGCTCTGTGAAATGGCCATCAAAACAGTTGACTGTGCAAATGTGGTGTGTTTGGAGCAGAAAACAATCCCAAGTGTGACTTCTCTCAGGAATCTTATTTCCCTTTGTGGTGGCAGCTGAAGACCTGCTAGGTTATGAGCGTCTTGATTTGTTCGTGATTTAGCATAATGAGGCAGCAACGCAGACAAAAAGTCACATTTCCTAGTTTAAAAAAAAAAAAAAGAGGAGGAAATGGTCTGGACTAAAGAAAAACATGGTGGTAGTAGAAGGATCATTAAAATAAAAATAAATGCATGTACACTTGCCTAGGACTAAGTGACATGGTAAGTAGTGTCTTATCTGTGGTTGATGTTGGCAGTCATGCTGCTCATTATATCTAATATGGTCATAAATAAAGATGTTGCCTTGATTACACTGTAGAAGCCTCTATTAAGCAGGCAGACAACCACACCCTCAGTAATGCATATTCTGATTTACAAAGGGCAGCGTATGTGGAATGCATGAAAGAATAAAGACGAGGCAGTGGTGGTTGTGCATATTCTAGCAGGGGTAATCTCCGTTGTGGCATGCTCAGTCGTGGTGGTCCTTGGAGGGAGCACCGCTGAGGTCAGGGTTTGGGGGAATTTGCTTCAAAGTGAGTTTTGAAGGACGATGACGCGATTCACTGAACTGTGCCAAAAGATGGTAGCAGTGGGGGTGGCATGGGGGTGGGCTGGCTGCCGGGTTCGCCTGGGAGAGCTGGAGCTGCACCGAGACGGGAGGCAGCGCTGCAAGGGCTGTGCTGCAGCGCTGAGCTCGAGCAAGACTTGAGGGTCCCACGTATTGTGCCCAGTGCAGAGGATGGGGAAGGAGAGCTGGACATGGACAGGAGAAAAACAGCAGCTGGGAAATGCTGGGAGATGGCCCAGGGAGAAACCGTAACCATGTGCTGTGTCCAGCGGTGGTCGTTCTTGTGGCTGCAGCTCCTTTGGTTTTAAGTGTTCAGTCTTGCTGAGAAGAGTATACTTGCTCACTCACCTTTAGTGTTGCTTTCCCCAAATAAACCTAGGCACTAACGCTGAACAGTGGACCTGCACAGGCTTACAGCTAAACCACACACAGGCTTCATAGAAAAAGCTGCCTTGCTTGGGGGCTGGTGTGACATGCCTGGCACGGAGTGGCAAGCAGCCCATGTCCTCTGGGAGTCTCGGCCTGAAACAGGGATGCCAGACACCAGCCTGGAGGGGAGGGCATTGCCTGGGGTGCCAGAGGGGCATCTGTCTGAAAAAGGTTGGCCAGTGCTTATGGGGCCATGCCTAGCAGAAAGGAGAGCAAGGAGGGTCTGAGTGATGTGCCTTTGGCATTGGTGGCTCGGCATGCTGTGCGACGGGTACGTTTACTGCACGCTCTCAAAGCTTCAGAGTTCAGCGCTTAGTTGTGCTGAGCATGGGATTTCGATATGCCGAAATGTATTTTGGCTTCAGCAGTCAAATACACTCCCAGTGCAGCACACGTACAGTGTGTGGAGCATGGGAAGGAAAGCAAGTTTCTCCGGTGCTGTCTAGCCTCGCCTGGACTTAGAAGGGGACCCGAGGAAGAGATGTCATTAATCTGTGAATGCTGGAGCAAACAACAGCTAATGCATTTCACAGGAGGTGCCAGGGAGCCAAATAGTAATGCTTTTGCACAGCTTTTTAAATGAGTGATTTATATCTTCGGTATTTTTAATTTATATATTCTTTATATACTATTTAAAAACCCATCTAATGGAGATCTGTAGATTCTTTTGGGCCAGTATTTTTGAGGCAAGTTTGTTTGCTATGAGGTATTAAAAAAGAAAATGGAAGAAACCTGCAGAGCACCTACAGATCGCACTTTGTCTTAGTCCGTTTAGATTTAGCTGGCTATATTTTATGAGCTGTTAATTAAAGAAAACAAAATGAAATAGATATGGGCTGTAAAAAGAAACCTTAGAAGGTACTGGATTCCAGCTGTGCTGGTGCTCAGACATGGAGTATATGATAAACGGGCACATCAGGGCTAGAGCAGGTATAGGACCTAACGGAGTCAGGCTTGGATATGAGTGAGGCATCAGGAACAGGCATGAGCTTTCCTTCCTCATTTCAAGTTTCTTGTCTAAATCCAGTGAAGAACTAAAAGATTTAAAGCCAGTATCTTCAAGCTTTCAAGAGCCAGAAAGCATTGCATTTCATTGGGAAAAAATGTTTGACACTCAATTAATTTGCTTTAAAAGGTCCCAGGCTGACCATTCAGGTATGGAAAAAGCAGGCCCTTATTTGCGGTGGTTCCTCAACAACAAGCTCAATCTCTTGTTTTACACCTTGCCCAGACCTGAAGGGGTTACGTTTTAAAAATGAATAATGACTAAATTTCTTCGTCATGGACAAATGATGACAGCTGTTGAGATGCTCCTGTTAGCGCTTCCCAGGGGATAAAGTCAGGCTGGTTCCTAGTGCAGCCAGCCCCGCACGCCAGAGCCAGCTCGTCTTCACCACGGATTATTCGCACCCCTCGCTAGCAGGGAATTTCCTTCCGAGAAGTGACCTGAAGTTTCCTGGGCTAAAATGGAGCTCGATGTGAATTGTGCAGAGCCGCAGTGGTGTAGACAGGACTGAAGCTGTGGCTGTTTAAGTCCCCGTGTGAAGACAGGCTGCTTAATGAATACGAGGGGCGATGATTGATTAGATCCCAGGCTGAAAGCCGCAGCTCTCCGTGAGGCACTCTTACATCTGGGCACGCTATGGAAAATATGAAGGAATGTTGAGGAAGCTTATTTGCAAGAGGATATGTACCTGTAAGCAATTCTTTTTTTTATTTTTATTTTTTCTTTAAATATATGGTTAAAAATTAAGACTAAAATCCAAGATTAAAAAACTATTATGAGACCTTTGAAACTATTTAGAAACATTCTTTAGAATTAACTCTGCTTNTGCGCGCTGTTTCTCTAAGAGAAGGCAGATTAGCGAGCAGACAAAGCCCTTCTGTAAGAGCTCCTCTCCGGTGACGAAGGCTCTGTGTCTCATAAATGAGCACAGTGGGGGGAATCGCAGGATGGGAGCATGTTGGAGGTTATTTAATATTAGGATGTGGTACTGATTTCTCTCCACGCCTTTTCTGGAGTCTGGGCACTTAAGCCTAGGTTGAATTTGGCACCTCGTGATTTGCAGATGAGCTGCATGAAAAAGGTGATCCTAGTTCAAATAATTACTGTGATCAGAAGCTGATGATTGAAGGGAAAGCCTTTTAATGATGATGATTTGTTGTCTGTTTTTCCTCTCATTTTCTGAAATCTGTGTTGGGGTTTCTTTCTGTTCTTTGTTTCTCTTTCTGTGCGACGCACGTGCTGCTGGAAGGCTTGGTGTGCAGCCCTGAGTGCGTCTGTGGGCTTTCTGTGCAGCTTCCGCACAAGGAAATGCTGTTTGGTTATTGAAGGGTATTCTAATTAGATAAATACTTATTTTTAATGCTTATTTTGCAGTCTTGAAATAAAAAGACATGACTAAACCATATTCTGGGAGGGGTGTGGTGTGGGGTTTTTTTTGCTCACTAATATGCAGCTTACACTGAAATGGTAGCAGATTTAATTACTATAGTGTTATAGAAATGAAGTACTCTATTTTTTTTCCGATTTCTATTTATTATATGAAATAGCAAACCACACCCTTTTGCTGCATTTGAAGGGATGAATTTTTAAAAATGCAGATGGAGAATTCAAGTTAAATAAGGCACCATTTAGCCTATAACGTGGCTGATGCAGAACTTTGTTACCAGATGAAAGTGGTTTTGAAGTATAAGTATTTGTTGTTCTGAATATGATGATGACTTGCTCTTGGCTGGTAGTATCTATGGCAAGTATTTGCTTAATACAGAATACAGACTTTTGAAATAAATGTATCTGGGGTAAATTTTTCCCAAAGTTTTTCTGTTCGAGATTTGCACAACTTGATCCACTTCACTTAAACCTTCTGCTAGAGGTTTGGGGAATTACAGGTTTTGAAGTGCGTTGTAATCCACCTATGCAAGTCCTACTGAGGAACATTTCTGAATTAATTCCTGCTTGAACTAGAGTATATCTATTTGGAAAACAAAATCATAAGAACACTCTGTTGTAGAAGTCACCTCTTTGATAGTGGTTCCTGTGATTAATTGCACAAAGCCCTTTCTTTAAAGAAAAGGCAATTAACTTTGCAAACTTGGAGCTTGATCTTTGGTTTCAATTTCAGGCATGTTGCTTGTTTATTTTCTATTAGCTACAAAAACAATAAATCCTATGGAAAAACTACACTAATAAAGCTTTATTTGCTATGTTAACACAGAATATAATCAAGCAACTTGTTAAGCTTCTTGTCAGGCTAAATAAATTCCCCTGAAGGGAACTTTCATTTAATTTAATTAAAATCATATTTTCCAATCCTTTAATCATTCTCAGGGCTCTTCTCTGAGCTCTTCTCAAATTATCCATTTTATTTTTGAATTGCATATGTCAGAACAGAACATTACCAGTGTCAAACAGGGGGGCAGTACAATCTCCATGGCCAGTTTAGGGTGCTGTGTTAAGGACAGATCCCATGTCCTAAATACAGCTTATTTTCCTTCACTGTGTGCCCTTAAAATTTTTTCTGATTTTTAAAGTCCATGCATTTGCATGTCTTGGTGTTTTGCCTGAACAACTGTCTTGGAATTATTTGCTTTTCCTTTAGATGTTACTTATTTTTTTTGTCTCTTTCATATTTCGAGCCTTTTTGAATTTCAAAATTAATGGTGTAGAGATGTCCTCAGCCTTCTGTCTTAAATTGTTGGGTGCTGTTTATTTCAGCGTTGTGCTTTGGCTGGTGTATACTATCACGTGTGTGTTGGAAATGTGTTTTTGATCTGCAGCAAATTTGTGTCTAGCTGTTAATGAGCCAATAGCATTTTGGGAAGGAGGGAAAAAAAAAAAAACTCTTCAAGGCTGCTAGACCCCAAACTTTTCTATTTTCCGCCATTTTTTCCCTCCTTTTTTGCTTTTTCCTTGTATATTCCAGAAGAATGTGTTTTTAGTAGTGTTAACTAATTTGCTTGCTTTAGGTTCAGAGTTATCACATTTCACTCATTAGTGTCCATCTGGGAGCCTGTGTTTGGGCTCAAACTTTCCCAAGTGATTTCCTGAATAAAGATGGAATGAATCGCTTGCTTGAATTGTTGGCTGGGTGAAATTTTGTGAAGGAAAGATTTCTGAAACAGATGGTGGGAAGGGTGGATTGTGTGGATGGATATAGGCATGGATGGAGCAGGTCTTAAATCCTGAATGAAGTGTCCATGTTGAGAATCTGTTTGATGGGAACTGCAGTGGTTTTTCTAGCCTTAATAAATTATGTACAGAATCAATATCAGCTGTCCAAATATTTGTCACCTTTCAACCTAAGGCCATTTTTAAAGTGTGTCAGCTAAGCTGTGTAAAATTGCAATATAAGCCATCTTCTGGAACTGAAGTGACCTTCACTGAGAATCAAAGCGAATGTAATTCATTTTAGGTTAATTTATGTTCACGTTTGGAAGTAGAGGCTACAATTCCCTTTGGATATACACAAAGGGCTTAGCATGTTTTAATTTACTTAATACTTCCTTTCTATGGATTTGAAGTGGGTTTTTTTGTTTTTTTTTTTTTTTCTTTTTTTGCTTTTTTTGTTTGTTTGTTTTTCTTATAGACAAACCCTGGAGATGACTTAATGGATTTGTAGCACTGGGGCTCTCTGATTGATATCTGTTTATCAGCAGCATAGGTGTTGCAGTGTGATCTTTCATGTGTTGGTCTGCCTGTTCTGCATTGTGCAGGCAGGATGTACAAGGGCAGCCTGTTCCTTCTGACCCTCCCTCCTTTTGGACCCTTTGGATGAGTTTCGTAACAGCTTGCTTGTGTTCTTGGTTTGATTGCAGCCTGTGGCAAAATAGCTCTCAAACAGGAGTAAAGATAAGAGATTAATACTTTAGGTGCTTAACATCTCGTCTGTGCTTTGTATCTTTTTGCTGGAGACCTGTAGCTTGTTGTTTTTGTCTAGAGGCCTTCATGAAAGATTTAAAATGTAGTGGCTGCAGTAGTAAAGGATAGGGCTCAGTGTTCAGGAATGAATAGTAATTCCTGAGTAACTGGATTTTTAGCATGAAGAAGCTGCGGAGATAAGAACTGGCAGAGCTGTGCTGTACATCACTACAACACACAGTGTGCCTGCTGTCAGGTAGGCATGTTGCTCAGGGAATCTTTGCTTCATCAGACTTACAGTTGAATATGATTTTCTTTGGCAGATAAAAATTTTGATGATGAAGACTCCGTGGATGGGAACAGGCCTTCCTCAGCCAGCTCCTCTACATCTTCAAAGGCCCCTTCAAATTCCCGCAGAGTCGGGATGGGGACTGCCCGCAGACTTGGGTCTGCAGCTCTGGGCTCAAAGTCTTCAAGTAAGGAAGTGGGATATATAAATCAATTTTATGTAAAGTATTTACAGTGCTCAAGTATGAGCTTATTTCAAGGCTTTTAAGGATATTTAATATTCAGACTGGCTTCCAGGATCCACTAACACATTTTCCCCTATGAGATCGCTGCCTGTACATTGCCTGAATGCCACAAACATGTTTTGGTTGGGTGAATCTGCAACCATTCCCTGTACTGCCACAGCCACCTCTGCAACTGAAGCCGGTTGTACAAGCTGAAAGTGAACATGTAGCTGTAAGCAATCTAAAACTGGCAGATTGGTTTTCTTTTAAGACCTTTGAGCTCTGCTGTACTGAAAATCTCTAAAGAAAACAGAGGGCTAATTCTAAATGTGAGCAACTCTTCTAAATGGGATTATAAAACACTATCTTAAAGATGGAGGAAGTTCCCTTTATCAAACAGTCTCCATCTGATTAGTATTCCAGAGACTGTTTTTTGTCCTTATCATTTGTCTGTTTGTACAACTGTCAGGAGATGTGCACCTTCATCTATTATAGATAGGATTAAATCCTTTAAAATAAAATCTCCTTTCATAATTAAAGTAAATATTCCTTTTCATCTATCAGACTGTATCTCTTAACTGTTGAGTGACTTTCTTTAGTGTTGTGCCTTCTGTGCCTGGGGTTGAAGGGCACTAGGAATATGCAGTCTGTGCCTGGAGCAGAATTTCCCTGTGTCTGTTTTCATTACATTTGCAGCGCTCTGAGGCTGTGTATGTAGTGTACTCGCTCCTGATTAGGTGTCTTGGTAGCTGGTGGTTTCTTAATTGATTTTTTTTTCTTGATAAGAAGATTGAAAAGGCTTTTTCATTTGTCAGCAGCCAAAGAGGGAGCAGGTGCTGTGGATGAGGAAGACTTCATTAAAGCATTTGAGGATGTCCCAACAGTTCAGGTAAGTAGAAGTGTAGGTTTAAACATGCTAAACTAGACAGTGAAGGTGACTGTAGGATCTACGCCTAATCTGGCATATTAACCTTCGGTGCTGGCAAACCCTTCTTAAGGACAAGGTAAGCTTGCCTTTTGGGGCAACTGAGCAACACATGTACGCACTCAGGAGCTTCTGTAGTTCAGAGGGGAACACTTACCTCGTATACTGTTATGCGTTATATGCATCATTCTGGTGAATCTGCTTTTAATTTAGTTAACTTCGCTGCTTAGCTTTCTTCTGTGCACCCGTGTAGTGGGACCCTGTTTTAATAGTAGGAAAGTTGTTAGCTTCTGCAGACTTTATAAGCCACTGTAGGGTTAAGCTGTCAGAATCTTGCTTTTATGAAAAAAAAAATCATACGGAGTTTTCAGAGGCTGGTACATCATGATTGGTGAGTAGCTCTGAAAGTGTAGCTAGCTGTGCTGCAGAGCAGGAGTTTTGCTTATTGACTTTCCATGTGTTGCAGATGTCAATTATATATTAGATTTTATTTTATTTAAGACTAGAAGTATGCTTCTTCAAATTGTGAAGCCACAGTAAAATAATACAAGATGATCCTTTAAGTGTCTTGTGATCACTTACCATTTTTTGATTGTGGGAAATGTGTTCACTAGGCTTGGTGGACAATGCTGGTTTCCATGTGATGGTTAAGAATTGAGAGGCAAAGGGATATAATATAGTTGGGGAACGATGTCATTACCTGGAGTACATTTTGCGTCTTGATGCTACTTTGTGTTTAAATTTACAGATCTATTCCAGCCGAGATCTTGAGGAATCCATAAACAAAATAAGAGAGATACTGTCGGATGATAAGCATGATTGGGAACAGAGAGTGTCTGCTGTAAGTAGATAACCTGCATATTACCTCTCTTAATATAAGGTTTTCTTGCACTAAATTTATTCCTATGAAGGGGGAATCTCCCTGTAAAACTGAAGTGTAATTTAAGTCATGAAAATGTGTTATGTTGTCACATGCTTAGGGAAGGCAAAACTTACTGAAGTGGCAGAAATTCCCTGTGGTTATAGGGAAGTCATTCGCACTTCTGGAAAGGGAAATACAAAACTGCTTAATAAAAAGGTAAGGGTATGTAAATTCCATGTGGGGAGCAAGGTAGCAGGAAATCAAGCATGTTACATGCATGCCAAGCTTGAGTCTTATTTACAGAGATGAGTTGTGTTTCAGTGGTAAATTGATCGAGGGCCTTGCCTGTGCTATAGACTTTCATCACGGGTATATCAACTGTGACATGCCTGTCAAATCCCATATTACAGATGTAAATGGTAGATTGTGCTGATTCAGCTTGCTTCAGTTTTGTTTGCTGAACTGAATAACAGGGAGCTTCGCATCCTACAGTACGCATGGGGGCCTGTGGAGGCATCCAAAAGGGCACCTCTCAGATGAAATGGAGGTCCCATTAATATTAATAGAAATCCTGCCATTTTGATGAGCTCAGGATCCCATTTCTAGTGGAATAACATAATTACTTTAATGAAGTCACTGGAGCCTGTGTGATTAAAATATGAGTATGAGGCTTGGCTGTGAAGTCCAGTCATCATGTTAAGACATCTGAGAGAAGTGAGGTTTTTATGTTTATCACAAGATGTTACAACGCTGTAAATGGGCATTGTGTAGAGGACTCTCTGAATTATTTTTTGCACTTAAAAAGCAACAGTTTTGGTTAATAATGCGGTTAGTTTATACAAGTGCAATATTTTTGGAATCCTATAATATTTATCACTAACATGCCAATACCATAATACCTTTCGGTATGTTAACCCTCAGCTGAATATAAGATCTGAAATGGCCCTGGTACAGGGGCCTTGGAAAACAGACATCAGCCCTGAACATAGCTGTGCTTGGGTTTATTGCTCATTAGCTGTCACTGTTTTGTCTTGGGGTGCTAACAGCTGAAGAAAATCCGCTCCTTGCTCTTGGCTGGAGCTGCAGAATATGACAACTTCTTCCAACACTTACGACTTTTGGATGGAGCATTTAAATTATCCGCTAAAGACCTGCGATCTCAAGTAGTGCGAGAGGCTTGTATCACATTGGGGTAAGTTTACTTTTTAAACAAGCTTGTAATATGGTATAAAAAAATGGAACAAACCCTGACTAAACCACGTGTGGGATGCAACTTATTATGTTATTACTGGATAAATAAAATTGGACTGGTGTGGGATTTTTTTTGTTGTTTTCTTTTTTGTTTGTTTTTTTGCCACGTTCATTTAAAACTACTTGCGTAGGCCACTGATTAAAGTTGTGTGAGCCTGTACTTGAGTTTTAAATTAAGTTGATGAAGGATGCCATGAATGAGCAAGCCATGACTTCAGACATTAAAATTAGAAACCTTCTTGCATATTTTGGATCAGATGCTGATCTCATTTGGACTATGTTCAACTGGAATCACTGTGTTATTTTTTGATGAAATTTAGCTATCATAATCCCAGAACTGTATGAGTTATTCATGGACAAAATGGTGACTACAGAAATAGGCTTGTCAAGTGTATTGTTTTGAGCATGCCTCTTTTTTTAATAGAAGATACTGGAGGGAGTAGGCTTTTTATTGTTGATTTGCATATGTAGAACAGGTGTACTAGACTCTCTGCAGTATGTTCTCTGAAATCAGACCCAGAATCAGCCAAGTGAGGAGGGGAAAACTTTGGCTGTGGAACTGAGTGCTTGGTTGTACCAGTTGCTGCCAGAACCAAATGTGCTGGCAGGGTTGCACCATAGGGTTGTGGAATAAACTGAGTGCTACTGGTGTCTCATTTCCCCAGTTTGATAGGCTTTCAGCATAAGTCTTGTGTGGAGAGCACAGCACTGATGTATGGGAATAAATATGCTCACCCAGTTAGTGATTCTCCTCTGACCCTGGAGAACTATTTAAGCTAGGTTATCACTGAATGTGCAGTGAGTCTGTGACTCCGCCTATGTTTTAATGCTTGGCTAAGTAGTATTCCTCTCTGAAATGAGGCCAAATAAGTGCTGCTACTGGACCACATAAAAATGTTATCATCAAGTTAGACATGCAGTTGGAAACTCTGTTGGCATCCAATTGTCACTACAACTCATGGCTGTACTTAGTCTGACTTCACTGAGGCCAGGATTTTAAAGAAGTCTGTAGTAAAATGCTAACGCTCAGATGTGAGCCGTCTCTCTGAGCCAGCTTGCTGCTCAGGTAAACCCTGGTGTTTTTGCTTCAGAGACTGAAGTTTTTAATCAAAATGAAACACTAAAGAATCAAGCACCTAGTAATCACATTACTTTTGGCTGTAACACACTTCTTAATACAAACAGAAGCATTGATTGGGGACAGAAGGGAGGATATTTCTATGCTTCTGAGGCTGCAAAACAGAATGGGAAATATCTGCATTAGAAACATTTGTCTTTGACCTGAGTTCTGGTTAAACTGAAATACCAGTGGAGCAGTTTCTCTGGTCATGTCTGCACCTTCTGTCCAATAGTAATTATTAGGCTATCAGTAGGGGAAGGCTGAATGAAATGCATTGATCCAGTTTTTATTTTTGATCATTTATTCTTTTTTGCTATTTGAGATGCTCTGAGATAAGTGCATTGCACTGTTTTCAACAGCAGTTTTGGAAATTCGTGCATATTTAGGTAAAGTAGTTTCAGAGAAACTATGATATGAAATAATGATTTCAGAAAAATAGCATTGAATGTCATACTGGTTTGTCAGTAAACCTTCAGCAGTTTGTTTGCTGCAGTTTGCTAGTTGTATCTCTTGCTTTAAGTCTAATTTCTCAGATTTCAGGTAAGCATAAAACATAGAATAACAATTTGAAATTAATATTAAAAAAATGTTTCTTCATGAAATATGTCATTCTCTGTCTTGGTTTCAGAGGCAATTGTAAAGAGCTAGTTGTCAGATGTTCTGTAGAATTCTGACTCAGTCAATCTTCAGCACAGTTAGTAACATGACTTCATTCTGTTTTTCAGACATTTGTCATCAGTTTTGGGAAACAAGTTTGACCACGGGGCAGAAGCCATCATGCCAACGATTTTTAATCTAATTCCCAACAGTGCCAAAGTCATGGCCACTTCTGGTGTTGTAGCAGTAAGATTAATCATTCGAGTAAGTATACATCAAAAGGGAACAAAATGTTGTCACTTCCAGATACTGAAATGTTTCTGAGACTTGTGGGGAAAAATGAATATAACTCCAATGAAAATTACATTAAGACCTAATCTACTTGCCTGATTTGTGTTAAGCTTGGCTGCCTCAGATGTCATGCGGTCTTCTCTTGATATTATAGGCAATGAGCCCTGTAAAAATAGAAAAATTAGTAGAAACCTTCTGAAAGTTTCTTTACAGATTTGTCAACTGCTCAAAGAGCTGAGTGACCTTTTTCTTTGTTGCATTAATTTTACATCTGTTTTGCAGTAGAACCCCATCCCTTTTCTATGTTTTAAATTTAGTTACAGACAGTGCTCACTGTGTGAAACCATCACGAGGACAGATGCCTCCATTAGGAGGACAGAGTCCTGGTCTTCTGCCTAGTGATGCACTGGGTAAACTCTGGATTGCTTGACATCCCTTGAGGGGTTTAGCTCCTCCTGTAGCAACTTCAGCACTTTGGCTTGCTGGAGCCTGCCATAATAGAATAATGCAAATGTGAAGTCCATGCTTGTTAAAATACTCCTTTATTTCAAAGCTCTGATTTTAAGGATTGTATGGAACAAAGTATTTACATACCGGAGGAAATAGCCTTTCATTCCCCTGAATTGTGGTGTAAAGCTTTTTTCCTGTTTTTTTGTTTTTATCCTAGCATACACATATCCCTCGATTAATACCCATCATAACAAGTAATTGTACCTCCAAGTCTGTTGCTGTTAGAAGGTGAGCATTTGGTTTGAATTTCTTGTTTAGCAGTAGCTAGGTTCATGTATAATTTTGGTAATACTCATATATTTTAGTCATTAGTTTCTTCTGAGCACTGCAGAGAGGGGAAAAAAAAAAAAGCACTTAAAAAAGATTTGTGATTACATGTTGTTATAATTATGTCTTCTTATTGTGGCTTCCTTCAAGACATGTTCCAGTCTTGCTCCTACTGACTTTTATACCCAATAGTATAAGTCATATTCTGCAGTATTTTGCTGTCTGGATTTTGGATTAGATGATCCTTTATGATCTTAAAATATAAATGTGCTCCAGTTGGGCTAACCTCTCCAGGACACTTCTGCCTATGCTCCGTAGATCAGTGCTGTTGTAGTGTGAGCAGGAGGTCTTTGTGCTTGGTGACTTCTGTGACAGACCTTGCCCAAGTTGCGTAGTATACTTTTGTCTTAGCCTCCTGAAATGAGGAAGGGAGACTAAATCTGAAGAGGTGTGTCTTCATATGAAGCTAATGTGAAGTTTTCATGTGAGGCTTCAACAAACAGATACCAAGTATTGTTAATTTGGATCTTTTGCTTTGTTCAGTGAAAAAGGAGCTTTTCAGGTGGTTTTGTTCTGTCAATCCTCTCTACAGACTTCTGTTTGAGAGAGGTCACTCTAGTTATTTCAAACTGTTTATTGATGGCAATTGCAGAGAGGTGGTATTTTTGAGGAGTCCTTACTAAATTCTCTAATGTTCAGTAAACCTCCACAGTGAGAGATAACTGTGCAGTAGCAGGTATGGTGAAATCAGTGTGCTTCTGTTAACTTCAGTGTTTCTCCTGTTTCCTTTTTCAGGCGCTGTTTTGAATTTTTAGACTTGCTGTTGCAGGAATGGCAAACTCACTCCCTAGAAAGGTAAACTCTGAAAACAGTTCAGTGGGTTAATCCTCTCCTGATGTGTGAGGAAATTAGGCCTGCAGAGTGATACAGATCCTTAAAGAATGGTCCTGTGGGTGGGATCGAAGATGTTTTTGTGGCGAAAAGGCACATCTGGGACATCTGTCTGAATGCATCCCTAAACTTGCTTTTTCCTTTTATACCAATATGTGAAGCAATTTGTAGTAGCCTTCACCTCATCCAGCAGGAACACTTGGGAACTGTGTAGTAGCTCATACCATATGTGGGGGAAGAGTTTGGGATGCAATTTCCTTAATCTTAAATTGCCCCTAACTATTCTAAGGGTTAGGTATTTTTATACACAGGCTGTTTCCATAACTAGCTAAAGGCTGACCTTGGAAGTACCCTGCTCGCCTTTTCCTAGTCAGTAGCCTGGGTGAAAGAAAACTGACTTTTAAGGATGAGTAAATAAAGCCACCAAAGGAGCCTATGTGAAAATGGGAGGATCTCTGTTCTTGGAGACCAATGCAAAATCATCATACTGGAGTCATTTGCCTGAAAGTTGTGCGTCTTTGTGGACAATGCTTCCTTCATATTTCAGACACATATCAGTGTTAGCAGAAACAATAAAGAAGGGAATCCACGATGCGGACTCGGAAGCCAGGATAGAGGCAAGGAAGTAAGTGCAGTTGGTGTTGTTTCTTTCTCTGCTTAGTTTTACTCACGAAATTGCCCATGAATTGCTTTCTGCAAGGTGCCGAGTGCACCTTGCAGACTCCTTCAACTCCTTGGTTTGCAACAAGAGTGAAAGCCTTGTCTCTGCAGCATTGTAAAAGGGCTGTTGAAGAAAGAAATGTCCACTGGGGCTTTTTTGAATCAGACCCACACAAATGCATTCAGCTTTCAACTTTTTTTAGAAATAGATAGTCAGCAGCAACTAGTCCCAAACTAATATTGGTTATATATCTGATCTAGTTATATATATCAATTATATAATCTGATGAATATCTAGTTGGCAAGCCTGTTTATGGTAGACAGCTGGAGGGATTCTGCTGTATTAAAACTTTCCTGACTGCTTGTGCTGCAGAGTGCCAAATGGTGCGTTCCTCATTTCAATTGATTTGTCTTCTGTGGATCTGCTCCTTCAGTGCCTAGTAGTACCCAAATCTTAAGTGTGTTACAGGGGTTGTAGGCTGTTGAAATTATTGGACTAACAAACTGCTGCTATGTAAGGGTTCTGCCTGTATCTGTGTTCCACTGACCCCTAAAATATCACAAGGAATTGTCAGTACTATCTGTGACTGTTGTATTTGCAGGTGTTACTGGGGTTTTCATGGTCACTTCAGCCGAGAGGCAGAGCATTTGTATCACACCCTGGAATCATCCTACCAAAAGGCCCTGCAGTCTCATTTGAAGAACTCTGACAGCATTGTGTCCTTGCCACAGTCAGATCGCTCTTCCTCCAGCTCTCAGGAGAGTCTCAAGTAAGTCCTCTGATGTCGCTACCTTTAACTTGACCTTGACCTAAAGAAGTGCAAGTAAGTCCACTGAATTGGAGGAAGCCATTGTGTTGTTTTGGGTACCATTTGCATTATTATGCTTGTATCTTGTCTGGTAGTCATTTGGCCTCAACATTTCAGCTTCCCGCAAGTTGTTTCCTTTTGAGATAAGTGTATTAAAGCTGGAAAGCCAGGAAAAGTATGGCTTTTTAAAAATCATTATCTTAAATCTGTAAAATTTTTAGGAGACTTTTTTGATCAGACATTGATGGTCATTGCTTCCCAGTATGCTTGGTTTGAAATTCTTTGTTTAGCCCTAATCCTAGAGGTGCAAAAAAAAAAAAAAAAAAAAAAAAANAAAAAAAAACCCAAAAGAACAAAAACCCCAAACTCTTGTTCAGCTAATATAAGTAGCGTTTTTCTTGATACTTTTATTAAAAAAAAAAAAAAAAAAAATTAAGATGTTGCTCTCTTACGCTTAAGCAAGAAGCTTCATTAGTCTATTTCTGTATGTAATTTTCTGTTAACGCAATAGTATACTCGATGAAGAGAGTAGCAGTGTTAGTGGTGACTCTGAAATAAGTTTTGTTCTAATAAATGTATATTTTTTTTAACTTCTAGCCGTCCTTTGTCTGCCAAAAGAAGTCCTACTGGAAGCACTGCATCTAGAGGTGAGAATAGGAGCTGGGAAAAATGCAATCAGATGTTGCTGAGGAAACATGAAGTACAAGGATGATTTTGATCAGTTTACTGCTCCTTGAAAATGACATCTTATATAAAATTCTTGTTTTGGGGTCATATATCTCTTCTTATGCATTAACTGCTGATATAATGGTGCTTTTGAAAGCTGATCAATCTGTTACTACTTGTATCTCTGAAGGGAAGTCTAGAAAGCCTTGACAGCCATAGCCAAGGTAGGTTGTTTAGAAGTGCAGCAGCTGGAATAAACACCTGCTGAAGCTAGGATGTAAAATTGCATGGACTGTTTATCCAGTTAGCTCTGCTGTTTTCTCTCATTCTCTGTGGTTTCATATTTATTGGAAACATCATCTGCACACAAGTCTTAGGGTGTTAAATTCCACCTTGTTGTTAATCCATTTGGAATATTTAGGTGCAGCCAAGACGCTAATGTTGCTGCATTGTAGGAGACTTAAGTGCAATCACGCAATGGGGATGTCTTCTTTTTTAGTAGCTGTGTCTTGTTTTTACTCCATAAGCTCAAGCCTATATATCTCTGACCACTATGTTGCCAAGTAGAGTCAGTTGTTCTTTCTTTACTAAATGCATGCAGTAGATGCATTTAGTCTGAAGAGTAGATTTTAATATGGAATATAACATACAATGACTTCTTCACGTGCAGAAGAAAGCATATGCTTTTTTACCAGCACTAAGTTTGTGTTCTGTCTGGCTTGTCCATTTAATACATCCCTTTGAAACTTTTGATTCAAGGTGAAGTTGAGATAGAGCCTGTGTGTGATTATGCACACACAGATAAGTGTTTGCAGCTGATATATGAGCTCCAAACTAAAGAAGGGAAGAAACAACAAGTGAGATGGTTGGAAAGATGTCAGCAGAACTTCCAGCAAAACACAAGATCTGGTCTAATTGACCTGCAGGTCTGTTCTGGCCAGGTGCTTACCAGTTGGTGATGGGTATTGTGGCTGAGATTTCTTCTGTAGGTCCTGTGTCCTGTTAGAAATTCCTGTGTTATTGGCCTTGACAGCCCTTTTGATCTAAGTGTGTATTCTAGTATCTGATAAAATTGTAAAAGGTGGCTTTGGATTGAAAGCATTGCTATATCTTTGCAGGCAGTGTGTGGAAGCCCACATTGTCTTAGTAAAGTAGTCTAAGCTGAGATAATTTGAGTGCCAGCATGAAGCTGTGCAGAGAGCCCACAATAAAAACAGTATGTTAAACTGCTTAACAGACCATTTTGAAGCACACAGCTCAAAAAATTAATCTTCATTCTTTATTTTGTTCCACATCCCCATCTGCAGCATCTACAGTAAGTACAAAATCGGTGTCAACACCAGGATCTCTGCAACGATCCCGTAGTGACGTTGATGTGAACGCAGCAGCTAGTGCCAAGTCAAAAGTGACATCTGGAGCATCTACCCCCTTCAGTTCTGCTGCAGCCTTGCCCCCAGGCTCATATGCATCACTAGGTAAATCTACATATTTTTCTACAGTTGCAGTTAGCTTTCTTTACTACCAGAAAGTGTATAGGTTTTTTGATTTGAATATTAAACTCTGTATTTAAAAAAGCATATCTCTGAGATACCTACCAGCTGCCCAGCATCAGGGCATGGTCTCTGCACTTGGGGCTAGGGATAAAAACTTGAAAAGGGATATAGCTTGAAAGCACTTTTTTTAATTGCTTTGATAGTCTTCCTCTGTCTCACCTTTTTTTTCTGGGCAGAAAGTTTCTACTCTGCCTCTGTGACACTGTTGAGGAGAATGCTTATTATTCAGGTCCTTTTTGATGTGTCACCTCCTTCTCTTCCTTCCCTGAGTCTGGTTTTCCATGGTTCATCTTAGATTTTTCAGACTAGATTTTGAATGTGTTGCTCGCTTTCTCTTTTGCAAGAGGGAAAAGAGGTGTAGAAGTGAAGAGAGGCATTAGGTCTTTCCATCTCGCTATACAGTAAGGACATAACTATCGATTCCTTATGCAGGCTTTTTCTGGATTATAACCACGTGTTACATTTTTTCCAAGTACAATGTGTCATTATCAGGTGTCCTGTTTTTTCTGACAGTGAAGTTTGTGTTTGACTTTTTGTTTTTTCTGATGGAGTTTTGCTTTTGCTGCCTGGTTGAAGAAGGAAATGCAAGTTGGTGATTAATGCTGTTTTCTCAGCCTCGACTTGGTTTCGTGAGTCTAGATTTGTCCCAAATAGTGCTGAGCACCTGAGTTGGTTTCTCATTCTGTACTCTCTTAGTTCCAGACTTTTCACTGATTTATCTTCGTAAGAGTGAGAAGAATCAGGTGCCAGGTCCACACCAGAATCACTGGTCTTGATTTCCATTGTGTAGATTAAGCCTTTACTGAAGCAGGTGAAATGTAGCTCCTTAGTGTAGAGCATTTAGTCTTAGTCTGATGTAAAAATGTTCTGTACATTATATAGGATGACTTCTATAGAGCCCTTTAGCAAGTAGGTTTTTCTTGTGTCTAAAATCTTTTATCTTGGCTTAAATCTGTTGGTGATATTTGGTTCAGAGATTGTGCAGTAGTTTTTATCGTGGCTTAAGTTGGTCATTCTTCATTCATTGCAGTAAAAATTTAATACAGCTTATGGAGCTGAATGCATGTTAGTGTGTTTCAAAGCTTCCAGTCGCAGGAATTTTTGGTTGCTCTGTATACTGACTTCAGTGGCAAAACTGCTTCAAGACAGTCCTGTGTCATGAGGAAGAGGGGAGTAGAGGGGAACAAACTGTTAAAACTGGCTTTGTTTTTTGCCGGGGGACTGTGAATACAGTGTCAGCCTCTTGCTTAATGCAAACGGTAGCAGAAAGCGTGGCAAAGTTGCTCTGCCTATTACTTTAACACAGACGTGTGGTTGTACCCAAAGGATTCTGTTTCCCTTTGAACTAGTAAGGAAGTTTGTCACCTGTACATTTCTATGAAGGAATTAGACAAAACCCAGGGTTTAGCCAAGTTAAGTGTTATTGTAAGATGAAGAAAAAAAAAAGAAAAAAAACTTTAATACGTTCTCCAGGTGCTTCAAGCTTAATTTGCTACTTAATCAAACTTCCTTTTCCCTTTCATTTTTCTGATTGTACTGATTCTTCCCTATTAATCCTTTATTTTTTTTTTTTTAATTTGCTTAAAGATGGTACTACCACTAAACCCGAGGGTAAGCAGTCTCTCTGTGTTAACCGAGGTGTGTCTACAGTCGTACCACCCCTACCTAGTCTCTGTTCTCAAAGTGTTACCTGGTTCTCATCTGTGTTCACTGGTTATCTGCATGAAGTGTTGCATGGTTGTTCTGCTCATTTTGATGCCGTGGGGTTTTCTTCACTTCTCCGAGCTCTGGCCCACTAACAGGCACTGCCCTGGTTTTATTTCTGGCTTCTGATCACCAAGTTGTATCTGGGTCTCTATTTCAAAGGGTGCTTTTGGTTGAAGGTGACCTGTGCACAGATTTTTTTTTTTTCTTTTTTAAAAGAGGCTTGTGTTTTCCAGCTCTACTATGTGTAAAGGTTGGCTGTGTTTTTCCATCCGAAGCTCAGGTCTCAACTGCCAAATGCTTTCGGGGGGAGACTGGGCAGCAAGGGAGTTTAATGAGATGATCACATGGCAGAAAAATGAGGGCAGTAAACAATGATCCCCAGGGAAGGAATATTTAGTCAGCCTCTTTAAACCTGAGCACTCTTTTATTGATAACTGAGTAAGGTGGCATATATCGAAGACTGTTGAATGGAAAGCTTTTTCTTCTAAGAGAAGGCACAGTGAGCCTAGTAGTTTGGGAGGGCTTCCCAGTCCGGTTCTCTGGCTCTTTGTCAAGGCTTGTTCTTTATTTCTCACCTCTCAAGTGAGAAAAGATCACTGGGAAATCCCTTGAGGCGGCAGACGGATAGAAAACAAGAGGACCTTATGTATAACGAAGAAACAACCCCCTACAAACTCATTTTTTCCTGATGCAAGTCTCTTCTCAAGGGATCCGTTACTGTCTTGTGGGACATCTCCTGACCTGTGGTAGAATGTGGTGTTCTGGGAAGTGCCACCGTGTCCTTGTGGGGTGTGCAGTTTTTCCCCCCTATCATTGATACATTGAGTTGTTATTTTAAAGGGAAAAGATTCTACCATCTCCTGAACTGGCATTTAATCTTAGTGTTGATAAACGAACTGGCTCTTAATCATTGGCTAGTGTTTATGCTTTGATCTGTCAGTGATAAGGAATGTGAAGTTAACTTGAACATCTGTATTTCTAAATCAAAAGCCCGTTGGATGAAAATTCCAAACTGATACAGACTGGAGCTTTCTTACTCATTGCTGACCCTTCTTCTTCCCTTCTCAGTTCTTAAACCTTTCTAGTTTAACTTTGGAAAGTTGAGTGTTAATGTCAGTTTATGAAATACCTTATGTAGCTCTTTGAAATGCTTGCTTAGGCTGTAAGTAACGTTCGTGGAGGGCTGGTTTAACACCTGTCCTCCAAAATACCTTTAGTTTATTAAATACTTTGTTATCTTGATGCAACAGCTTTTTGGTTGTTTTGTTTTAATTCAACTACTTTGGAAGCAGATCAGATTTTTTTTAATAAAAGATAAAGCAGGAAGTTGCTTTAGAGGTGGGAATTTTGAATTAAACTTTCAGAAATGGAGTTTGCCATTTGCTTCGTGTTAAACTGCATCTCATCTCATCTTTCTGCTGGAGGATTCTCTGGGGTGAGGACAGGGATCAGGGAGGATTATAACAATGGGGCACACTCGGAACCTGAGTGCTTGAAGGATGTCTTTAATCAGTATATTTGAAGCTCTTCATTGTCTCTAGTTTCCTTTGAGGCAGTTGAGGGGGAAAAACAGCCTTTGTTCAGAGTTCATTGTGTCCTTGAGAGGTGGGCCAAGGTCTTCTGCCAATTCTGTCATCTTTCGGAGTTGGTCAATAACTGCAGGGAAGACAAAACTTAATTTTTACATTTATGTCAAGAGTATAAAGTAGATGAAAAATAAAGACCCCTTGTTCTGAGGAGGGGGGAACACAAAACAAAAACAAAACCCATATAAGATGTTTTACAAACATAAGAGGCAGAAATTCCATTTCCCCCCCATTCTCCTTTTTTTGCAGGTCACCTGTAAGTAACTAAAGAGCAAATTCCTGTGGCTTTGTGTAGTTCAGTTTATTAAATGTGCAGTCTGGTTCCCATCGTGACTTTCTGTAGCCACAGTGTAAAAGTTCAGCACCTTTCCCTGCGACGGGAGCCAGCACTGTGCTCCCTTGGCAGTCCCATCTGCTTTGCCCTCAGCCTCCCCTCTCTGTTTTGTTTTCGAGACAGGCGACTCAAAGCAGGAGCAGGATAGAAGTGGGTTATGCCAGTGACAAGAATATAAGCTAGCAGCGGAGTGTTGGGCCTTTGGTTTTACTATTGTCACCTTAGTTGGAAAACTGATAAAAAGCACTTTTTAGAAAGGTGGCATAAATCTATATACAGCTTAAATCTCTGTAGGTCTGGCTGTCTGTGCTGCAAGGCTGTGCCTTCGTGCTGTGCACAGTTACAAATTCCTCGTGCGGGCGCCTCAAGCATGGATCTCTGGAACTTCCTTAGGAGCTCCGTAGGCAGAAAGTTTGTGAGATTTAAGCATTTGTAGTCTTGATCAATACTTACAGTTAGTGCTCTGCAAGTAGCAATTGTGTTCTAAGTAATCTTTAAAGTATGCATGATTAAAAGGTAACTTTGGACCCAATTTCTGCTTATTTTATCAGGAATCATGTTTTCAAGGAATGCCTTTTATGGAAATACTGAACCTGGGGAGCACACAAATAACTTATTTCTTTTTGCAAAATAGTAAAGTTTAATCTTCCCACATGGGCAAACTCTGCTTCACCTTCAGTTCCAGAGTCAGGAAATTGCAAATTGAATCGTGTTTTTGAAAGAACAGTGTTTGTTCAATTGAGATAGCTTCTACTTTCAGCATTTGAAATTGTATTCTAAATACTTCAATTTTTTAGGATATTGTGAAGGGACAGTCTTGTGTGTATATATATTTTTGGTTTGCTGGAGGATTATTTCCTTATTTTACTCTTAATCGCAAGAAACAGTTCGCTTCCACGTCTTTTGTTTCCCATCTCACACTATCACTTTTCTTTTGATTTCACTGTATTTTTCACACATTGTTCCTCACTGGTATTTGCCAGTATATCGTTTGTAGGATAATGTCTCCATAGCAAATATGTCTGTTATGCTGTGCTCATACCCGGTGCCTCCTTTACCAAGGTATATTTTATATACCAAGATATACCAAGGTATATCCCCTTTACCAAGGGATGTTTTTTCAACAGCACTTCACCATGCTTAGACTATGATAGTCTCTTATATTTTGCAAATTATAAGATTAAGAGGATGCAGGGTTATTTCAGTAAGCAAGCATGTGCTTAAGAGAAAAAAGCAGATTATTGTGCTCATTTTTTTTTGCATTGGAGACCTTGGTTAATCATTTTTCCCACTGTAATATCTCAAAGCCTCAGTATCTATCTTTCAAGCAAAGAATCAGTTAAGGGGGAAAAGAGGATTTATAAAAATTGCAATTTTTGTTATTTGTCTGACTCTTCTTCTTCCTAAAGTGAGCAAACAGAAGCCTTTTCTAAAAGGAAGAAGCATAAATTCCTGGCTGTCCTGAAGCTAGCAAGTTGAAAGAAACAAGATGGGAGGGCATTTTCCACAGAGGCATAACTCTTGATTAGTTTTTTTATTCATTAGAAGTAAAATCTTTGACTTAGATTTTCAGCTATCATAGGCTCAAAGAGAGACCTGTTCCAGTCAAGTATCTGGCTCTTTAGTAAAAGCTTCAAAAATAAAGTTTTAAGAAAATGGAATTGCTGTCCTCTTGGCCTCAAGATTTGGTCGTCAGTGAGCTTAGTAGGACTAAGCTTAAGCTAAAAACAAGGAGTCTGAACATGGCAGCTTAAACTGAACAACCCAGATCTCAGGAGAAAGACTTGGGAAACCAAGAGGTTTCCCTTGTTTACTTGGTTGGTCTCTTTGCAAGTTCTGACTTCACCTGGTGTCAAAGCCAGTGAGTTTCGTGCTTGTTTGTGCAGGGCAGTGGCCCTGGTGCTGGTTTGCTTGGGAGGGGACTCTGCAAAACCCATGGGTGCGTTGAGAGTGGTTGGGACCTTATGGGACCACGTGCAGCTCTGTGGTGACACAGATGGGGGGTCCCAGAGCTCTTGCAGGAGTGTGGCATCTTTATTTATTTTTTTTTAATGTAAATATTCATTGTAGAATCTTTGTTTGTTTGTTCCTTTAAATCTAGTGAGATTTCTTCAATATACTGTGGGACCTCTGAAACTTAGCTCTGAAAATCATTGACTTAAAAACAAACAAACAAACAAACAAACAAAAAAAAAAAAAACAACTTTGGGAGGTTTCCAAATGCAATGCAAACACTCAATGTGGAGTCTTTCAAGTCTTTCAGACTACTTTCTTTACCAGCAACAGTGTCATATGTCAAGTTTAGATCAAGAGCTTTTTTTTTTTTTTATGGAAAAGTCTTTATCCTTTTTAGAAACTAGTTGGGGAACTCTATCCCTTTGCTATACCGCTTTTTTTCAGAATATAGTATTTCTTCTAAGAGAAGCAGAGAAATGGCGGTTATAACATATGGATTGCTTTATCTGTGGCTTGAACTAGATATTACTGAAAGCAAAGAAGTTTTGTGAGGGGGAGCGTTTTCTTGAGATTTCTTTTATTAAAAAAAAAAAAAACAGTCTGAATAACTTGCCTGTTATGTTTTTCTGATTAGCCTTCCTTGAAATTAATTTTTCTCTCTGGGGTAAGATAAAGCCACACAGATAATTTTATGTGCAAATAACTGTTGCATGTGAATGCAGACTTTTATGTGCAGGTTAGGTGACATTATTAAGAGAATGTCATAGACATTTGTGTTGTATAGATTAAAACCTCTATGAATGTGCTATGTATGATATGATACATGTGAAAATCCTTGAGATTTTCAAGCCAGATAGATACAGATTCATCTTACATTATTGTAAAGTGAATAGTTCTTGGACACCATAAAACTAATTTAAAAATTATCTGTATGTGTGTGAAATAAGGCAGAGAGAGAGAGATGGTCATGAAGCCATGAAATCGTAGTCTTGCAGTGATAAGTTGTTAATGTATGAAACATCTCTCATCCTCCTGGTGTTTTTATCCTATACAGATTTGCTTAAGGCTTGAGGTTTTTTTATTTTTTTCCCCCCTCTCTGTTTTAGCTTAGAATTGAATTTGGAAAATGTAATTAAGAATCTTCATTCTTGAACAGTATTTTTATTTTTGAATCATTAGTATGCTTACAGATAGCAAGACTACTTTTATTAAAAATAAATACACATTTTTTACCAAAAGAAAATACCACTTTTGAAAGCATATTGGCAGTTTGTGTTTCAAGGACTATGTAACTACATATGAGAATAAAAGAAAGCATTCTTTTTGTAATTTTTGCCCAGAATTTGAAAGGCTTTTTTTTCTTGTTCTATTATATGGAGTTGAAGAAACCACAAAAAAAAAAAAAAAAAAAAAAAAAAAAATCCTCCTAATGCACTCCTACTGTGCTATCACACTATTTACACCTTTGCATCCCTTTTGTGTGTGAAGCCACCATGATGGTGTCCTTTGCAGTAAAGTTAGAGTAAATTCAGGTCAGGTTGTTAAACATGCCCGGTGGTGGGCTCAGGAGTAGAAGGTGGGAATGACATGAATTTCTGATTTCTACCCATTCCTGTAGTCATTTGCACAATGCAGGGACAGATGCTGCTGCTTCAGGAGGATTAGTTCAAACATTCATCAGGCTTTTCAGAAGGATTGGAAAGCCAATATCTGTATCAGCATGTTTGTTCCTCCTGTGTGAGAGGAATCTTTCATTCCATGCCATTTTGACACCTACTAGGCCAAAAATTGTCAGTAAAACCTACTAGTCAAAAAAGGAAGCAGATTTTTTTTTTGTCTCCAACACATTTGCATGCGTTGCTGTCGGTAGGAAGCTTCCCATTGAATCTGAGGAGCCTCTCGATAGCCTTGAGCTCTTTGTTCTAATTCGGCTCATATTTGCACATCAATTTTAATTTGGGCCTTCAGTTTTCCTTCTCTAAAATCAGAAAACAGTGCAGTCAAAACCAAACTTGGTTTTTCTTTATATATTGTTTTTAGCTTTGTTTCATAAACATGGATGGTCATTTATTACATATTTTTCCAATTTTCTCTGTGTCTTAGTCATCTGCAGACAGAGTGATAATCTTATATTGTAGATGCAGGAAGAACGTAAGGATCAAGAGAGGCTTGTACATTAAAAAAAAAAAAAAAAATCAGCCCATTTCCACCCTCAGTTTTGAGCAAACTTACCACCCTGTGCCTTCTACAGTGCTGAGGCTTTTTGTGTTTTGGAAGGTGAGGTAGTTATTTCCGTGGATATTTCTTAAAACTACTCAGGTTTAACATATTAATATTTTGTACTCCCCCAGCTGCTACCAGCGATGCCCTACTGATGTGAGAAATATTAGGTTGTGGCAATACTGTCTCCCTTCCAAGAGTGTGAGATCCTTCTGCCCGCTTCCCTGTGTCTGCCTGCCCCATCCCATGGTGGGATTGGGATGCAAGCTCCTCAGCTCCTGCTAACCAAGCGTGTGCCTGGCCTGCAAGGGCTGGAATGGGGCAGCCAGGAGCTTGAACGCTGGGCTGGGCATCAGGCTGCCTCTTCACACAGGGCAGACGGTGTCCGAGGGCAGACGAGATCTGCAGCCTGGCTGAACGCCCTAGCGTAGGTGGGCAGCCTTGCTGTGAGCCACAGGGACGTGCTCAGAGCTAGTTTAGTTGAGCTAGTGACTAAAATGCAGTTTATTGCACATTTTCCTGGTGTCGTATCTACAGATAATGGCTTGAACATAGATATGTTACCTTTCAAAGCTGCCTGAGCTTATTTTAAAGCTTTTTGCTGTTTGAGAAGATCTGTTTGTTGTCTTTTCCTTCTGCCAGCAAGTCCAGATATTTTTTCCCCTGAAAGCTGAACGTTTTTGTAATTTGTCTATCAAAACGAAACAAGCCATGTTGTGAATATCCGAAGAGCTGGGGTAAAAGACAGCAGCTCTTGTCCATTCAGCCTGGGCTGTCGTTGTCCCGTCACGCATGTGTACCGACCTTCTGTGGAGTCTTACTTTGGGAGGGGGGCGTGAGGAATATATGTGTCTGTTTATATTGCTGTCTGTATGTTTATGGTAAAGGTGTTAAGGTGGGAGCTAAGTTGTTGCCTATATTCTCCTGCCTTTTTTTTTTTTTTTTTTTTTTTTTTTTTTTTTCCCCCTTCTCCTATTATTGTGCCTGCAGCTTGAAATCATCCTTTGAATGCAGGGTAGCACTGGCATCAGTCCTGAGAAGCAACTTTGGATTTGGCCAAGAACTGAGTTGTAAAAAAGTGCTGAGGGAGATCTTTGTGCTCCTCTTGATTGTCTTTTGTTTCCAATTTACTAGAGACAGATAGTTTAACCTTAGCACTGGAAACGAACTTTCTGTAGGAAAGAGCCCTGTCCCAGGAAGGGGATGAACTGATGACCTTATGGGGTTTTCTAGCTCAAATTTCTGTGGCTTTTTCATGAGGAAAGAACAGAAAAAGGAGCAAGAGCACTTTGAGACTTTATATTCATTCTCTGCCTAAATAGAGGGCAGCCGCATGGAATCTTTTTTTCTACAGTGTTGATTGTGTTGAATGGGACTCTCCATTACAAGTCAAGTTACACCGATGCAGGGATAGATATGTCGAGTCTGTAAACAGTAAGGAAATCTGAATGAGAGTGAAAGGGACCTGAAATAACTGTGCAGTTGGGCTGGGCTGCCGGACTCCGTGGTGCACCGTGCGCACATCGGTCAGGATACAGAGCACCGGGCTGCTGCTTGGAAATCCCAGCTATGGAGTTTGGGGAGGCATCTGTCAGGCTTGATGAGGGGATCACCTTGTCACAAAGTAATAATTTGATGACCAAAACTTTTTTTTATCCTTTTGTAAAGAAATTACTGTAGAACAGAAATAAAGGCTGTAGTGTGAGGTAATATATATTTTTTTAATAATACCAGCTGTTAGCACTGCAGAAAGCAAAGAGTTTTTTGGTCTTCCACTCTGTTTCCACTCACAACCCTTCCATCTCAGCCAGGCTTTTGAAAGATGTTGCTTTTCCCTGTAAGACTTCTTGAGTATGACAACAAAGCTAGTGAGAACAGGCAGTGTTTTAGGCTATTGCTTTTGGAAGATGCTTATTAACAGTCTGACTTTCCTTGTTTTCCTCCAGGTCGGATTCGTACAAGGAGACAGAGCTCTGGCAGTGCCACAAGCGTCACCTCAACGCCTGCTGACTCCCGAGGACGTAGCCGGGCTAAAGTAGTTTCACAGTCCCAGCGTAAGAAGTGTTTTGTTTTGAGGGGGAGGAGAAAAATTGTTATTGATGTTTCTCTTATGTATTGTGGTAGCATCTGACTGAGATCTGAGGTCCCCTCTGCTAAGCAGAGTGCTGTTGAGATGTGTAATGAAAGGTATCCCTACTCAACAAGCTTTCAGTGTATACTTCTGCTGACAGATAAGCCCCCAAATTTGAGTGCTTAGCTGTCACAAGCTGCTTTTTCACCTGTTGCACAGCAGACTAGCAGATTGCTGTGAAGTATACGACTAAACTTCTGGGTCCCGCTGAGACGTCTTCTGTGTCTGTAGCTGACTGCTGTCTCTCGGGTTCTTGCCCTACCAAGCTTCTCTTGCTTATATTATTGTATTTCTGTATGTGTATAATGCGAGTTGTCTTAAGTTAATGTGTGATTTAGCATCCATTTAAAATAGGACATTAGTCCTTCTGTGTAGATATGGGGGCAATAACTTTGCTGTCTGCTTCAAGGGGCACATATGTGCTCTCTGGCTTCCTTGCATGCCATGATTTCCCCCAGGAGTCATCCGTACAGTTTTTGCCAGGTATATCTAAGAATTTTGTCACTCAAACTTTAAAAGGAATAGAGGGTAGGGAGAAACTGTTCATTTCTGAAGATACTCAAGCTTGTGGGCGAGAAGAGATGGGGCTAGCAGAGAGACATGTTTGTTCAGAGGACTTGTCTTGCTTTGCACCCTTGTTTAAAAGCCCTCATCTGTTCATGCTGTCATTGCTTTGCTCTGTCATGCTGAAGGGATGGGGAACCAGGTTTATAGCATTTTTAGGTAAAAGCTTTATATTCAGAATGAGGCCAAATGGAAATCTTTATATAGAGGCCATGAAGGATTTTGGACTTCGGTACTCTGATCTTTCATTCATACAGTTCAGACTGTAAAACTGATCCAAAATGAGAAATGACCTTTTTTCCTGATTTCAGTTTAGTGAAGAATGGGTAGATCCGATGAGAACTCTCAATGCAGTTAATGAGCAGTTGAATATCCAAAAGTTATAAACACTAGGGGTTTATTTTTTTTATAATGTCTAATGACATGTTAGGTGACACTTAATTTGAATCCTGATTCCAGCCTGGCCCACTAGGTATGTTCTTTATCTCCTAGGCCAAACATTTTATGGAGCATTCAGTGAATCAAATATAGTCACAGGACTAAATTATGTGTCCGCACAGTGGGTAATCCTGTTTCAAATTTCCAGACTGGACTGGAGTATAATTTGTAGCAGAGTTTGGGTGTACGTACTTGGTTGATGTTTCCCTAAGAAGCTGATCAGCCTAAAAACTGTTGGTTGCATCTGTGCATTAACCCACTACATTCTGCAGAGGCTTTTGGAGGGACGCGTTTGTGAAGAAATCTGTCTGCACTGTGTATAACATAAACTGCATGCTGAACGCTGTATTGTCTTGCTGTCTTTTAATCCACTTCTTGCCTGTCCTTTGGTCTGCCCTCATAATCAAGGATCCAGATCAGCTAATCCTGCTGGTGGTAAGAAACATTTTTCCCTTTCTTGCTTTCTCACGTTATTTCCTTCATGTTTTTTTTTTTTAAACTGCTGAACTTATAGGTTCCCTCTGTCCTGTCAATGTTACATTATCAGGGGCTTAAAAAGCATTTTCTTCAAGTTAGAAATCTCAGCGTATATGATAACTGGTTTAGTAATCAAACGTGGTAAGCACACATTGTGTATAGAAGCAGACTCGTTATTGTAAGCATTGCGGTGATGTTCCTGCAGCTTAAACCCTAGGCGCTAAATTCTTCTAGTTATTTCAGTGCAGTGTTGACATCTGTGAGTCAGTGTAACTGAGAGGAGTATTTGGCTCTCAGGGTGTGAACGTTGTGCATCTGACTGGCATCTGACACAAGTATTCTCACCGAGCGCCATGTACCGTTTGGGGAGTATGTGGTTTGATTGAGGAAAGTATTTTGAACTAACACTAGTTATGCTGTTGTCTATCAAATTAATAACATTGCATACAGTCTTAAGAGAGAAAATAAATCTTTGATTTTTACTAATCATAGCAGTGTTCTGGAATTGATTTTTTTTTTTTTACATTTGTGGATGCTTTTTAGAAAGATGGCAGCATGAATATTAGTTCAGAATGTAAACTCAACCGAGTATGATTTTGCAGCCTTTTCTTGACTGTTTTAGCAAATAAATGAGCGTCAGGGATGAGAGCAGCAGAATTTCAGTGCGACTTTTATATACCTAAAGAAGGAGGGAAAGAGAAGCCTCAGCTCCATTACTTTTAGTCCTTTGTGGCTATCTGTAAATAAGTATTACTTAATTTTTGACAATATAAAGTAGCCAGCGAAGTCTCGGTGGCTGCAGCAAGCCAACTTCTGGTATCACGGCAGGCTTGTGTAATGCTAGCAGGGATATTTCCACCCTGCACTGTCTGCCTTGTCTTTACCCTGGTTGGGCAGCAAGAGTAGTGCAAATAGAATTGCTAATGCATTTATTGTCGATAGGCTTTCTTTGGTCGTCATCTAAAGCCCACAGGAAATGCTCCAATGGGTTTTATGTAGGCTTTGGATCAAATTCTAAAATGTAACCTCCTATATTTCATCTTTACTTTCAGAGTATTTTAAACCTTGATTTCCCTCCCCTCACATTTTTTTTTTTCTTATTTTTTTTTCCCCCAGCTGGCAGTCGGTCTAGTTCTCCAGGTAAACTCTTAGGAAGCGCCTATGGTGGCCTCAGCAGTGGATCATCCAGAGTCCAGGCGGTGTCATCATCATCAGAAAAACGCAGCAAGATCCCTCGGAGCCAGGGATGCAGTCGCGAGACGAGTCCCAACAGGATAGGACTAGGTAAGAGCAGCCACTGCAGCGACACATTGATCAGTGTGTTCAAAGGAAGTTTTTTTTTATTATTTGCTAGGAAATTAAGTGTTACTGTCACCTTTGAGTTCTTCAGCTAGCAAGTTAATGTGTTTATCTCAAGAAACGTTCCATTTTTGATTGCAGCTTGTAGGAAAGTAGTTCTCATTTTCTAGGTTGAGCCATAGTTTCAGACTAGGCTTGAGATCATCATGGGAAGTCTTCTGTTTGAAAGCTGACATGAGTGATGCAATTGGTTCAGGCAGCAAAAAGAATTAAGTGACATGAAAAATATCTCATTTGGCATCAGTGACTTAGCCCTAAAGGGAATTGAGTGATGTTTTTGTGAAGTCAGTTGGTATCAAGGGCAAAGAGCATCTTGAATTATTTTAGAAATCTTGTAGCTTAAATAATTTGCTGCTGCTTATCCTGGATATCTTGGAGCCGTTTCCCTAGATGATATTTTAGACCTGTGCTCTAATTAGTCTGAGACAGGAATATCAGAAATTGTGACTGTTATATAGATATTCCATAATAGTTTTATTTTCAAATTTATCAGCAGACTACTTTTAGTTAGGTGAATAAACATCCTTATATAGAAACTTTTGTTTACGTGGTGTGAAGGTGCTCTGTGTCTAAAAATGGTGTTTTTAGTCTTGAAATAAAATGGAAATGTTTTCAGAAATTTGACTGAATTTTATAGAGAGGAAGATCATTTTTAAAATAACATTATTACTGCATTATTTTGTGCCAGTAAAGAAATTACTAGGAGATTGAAATTGGTTGATATTTTAGTCCTAATGTCAATTGAAATTTTAACTATTTAGGTCTTGTATTTTGAATTTAAGCTGCTGTTTAGAGCATGTTAGTTGAGAGCTATGTCTTATTTGTTCATTGTTCAAATATACTGAAATGAATTTAAAGTACCAGAGCACACATGCTGTGTTGTGATCCATGAAAAAATTCCATGTTGTTTATTGTGACTATCTTTCCAAGTGCAAAGTTCTTCTCATATCTAATCTATTTTATGACCTTTGTATGTGTATACTGTGCTTTTCTGTTCATTGCCTTTAAGATGTAAAGCGCCTTCTAGGTTTTAGGAATCATTATTCTGCTATCACTCTGCAAAAAAAAAAAAAAAAAAAAAAGGTGTTTTCAAAAGGAAACAAAAAATGATGGCTAATACTGTCAAGTATGTTTAAACTTCCTGTATTTTTGTTGTTTGATTTGAAATAATCTTTAATATCGGAAGGGAATTTGCTTTTTGTGAAATGCTCACTCTTGGGTTGCAGGCTTTCAGGTAGATTATGGGAGCCTCAAGAATTCCTTTGAAAGGGTAATTTATATCTCATGACTCTGATGTGCTCCCTGTGAACAGAGTCAGTGCTTCATCTTTGGGAGTGGGAGAGAACTTAAACTGCTTTTTTTCTGCTCGCCCAGATGACCAAAGCCTGGTCTTTTGGGCTCTCATCAGAGCAGGAAAGACTGAGCCTTGTGTTGCTTTAGCACTTGGCTGCAGAAATTTTATGCCTTTATTGGATTTAAAAATAGTAATGTTGGTTTGGATTGGGTTAAGCTTTAAGCTGTTACCTTTGTAGCATTATCCCGTTGTATTTATTAATTTCTGGCATAGCGCTTACAATATTTTGTATTTATCATGTTGCTGAAGTTCCTGTTTTTCCCTTTTCCTTCTTTTTCTTTTTAGTCATCCATTTCATTAAATAGCCTCCCATTCACCTTCATCTTGAAGTTGTGCATTTTGATACTTACATTTTGATAATGTGCTTGTGTCGAACCCTTGGGCTGAAACCTTGAGTCTGTGCATCACGCTGCAGTGCAACCAGTGTTGAACAACCTTGAATGCCAGGCTGTTAGAATTAGGTATTTGCGGTCCTGTTCATATGTTAATTTGCAGAGGTGACTGAGCTGCAGCAGGACCAGTGTTTGGTGTGCGAGAAAAAGTGCGAAGAGAACATGAGTCTGTGTGTGCAACTGGGCTTTAGGCAAGAACTAGCCACTTTGTAGGCTCTTCTGAGGATGAGGGCAATGACAGCCTAATGTTGCCTGTGTTGTAGGTGCCCCTAACCATCAGTAGCTTGCTGTGAGCTGACGCTATCTTGCTGGACACGGGCACGTCGTGAAGGAAGCCTTCTTCTGCTGGTTGGAAACTCAAAGCAGTAGTGTTTTTGTGTGGTGTGTGTGGTTGTTTTTTTTTTATTATTATTATTTTTATTATTATTTTTATTATTATTATTTTTTTTAAATTCTAAGCTTACCTTTGTCCGGTACGTGGAAATTAGTAGTGGTGTTACCCGGCTGGGGAAGGAAGAGCGTAGTTCACATATTCTCATTTCTTTTGGATCCTTGAAGGAGGACTTTCCTAGGAGCGATGCATGTTTCTGGTGTCGAAAGTTCATCACCATGAAGTTAATTTTGTTGCACGGGTCAGTAGGGCCTTGTCCTAACTGGTGTTGCAGTGCAAGGGCTTGCTGAGGATCAGCCACCTGCTTGTGTCCCAGAGCATGCTGTCAGCAGGGGGGATTTAGCTTCAGGACAGCTCCTACTTCTGATTTGGGAAGATGAGAAACCAGATCCTGGAATGCCAGTTGGATTTGAAAGAAGTTGAGGGATTTGGAGCTAATGTCAGTCCACAAGACATGAAGCAGGCACAGCTGGCCATGTGCTTCACGTAGCACTTTCTATGTTGGGTTTATGCTATGTGTGCTTAATGGAAAGCTGAAGGAAGAGCTTTCCTTGCCTGCTGGCTGCACCCCACTGCGGTTTTACAGTTACTGTTTTGTTAGCAATTATAGACTGTAACAGGCTTGCATGGCTCTAAAGGAAGCATCTGCCGATCTGAGCGTGGATTCTTCTCTTAGTGTGTGGTTTTAATAAATGCAGGTTTCTCCTACATGGTAGAGTGGTCAGCAGGGGAATGGGTTGAGCCCTCCCAGTGCTGTTTGCATTTATGTGTTTACACAAGTGTATTTGATTAAGGCAGCCTACTGGTGTGTTTATAACACTGTGCATCGCTTCTGCCTTTCCATGTGAGATTGGTAAGACTTAGTTGTACAGGACACATCTAGAAAGCTGTGATGTTGTAACTATCCTGTCCTTGTGCCTGTCCATGGCAAAGATTCTAATTTTTCTCTGTTACTAGAACTTCCAAGCTGTCCACTCCCATTCTCCTTGCTCCTTTTAATTAAATTTGTTATTTATTTAGTTTCTGTCCAACTTCTAGGGGCTGCTAATTTTGAAATTGAGTTTAGTGGCTGTCTCATCTGCCTTTGCCTACACTGCAAAAACAAGACTGTGATGGTATGAGAGACTTGTCTGAATGACTCTAGTGCTGGCACTTACTTCTGGCAGTGTTTGAAGAATAATACCCTGAGCAGGGGTGGTAATACCCTCATATGTTAGGAGATCAAATACCATAGTTGAGGAATTGCAGGGCAGGTGACTAGGAGTCCACCCCAAGCAGACTCGTCCTTCTGTTCTTTTCAATCCATTCTTTTTTTCTTGTTTTTCAAATCTGTATCCAGTAACATGCACACATTCTGCTTGTTATCCATGAACTACTCAGTTTGCTTCGAGTTTTTTGTTTGTGGAGTCAATATTGTTTCATCTGTGGTATTGTCCTGCCAGTCCTTTTTCATGCAATTGAAGAAATGCATATTCCTCATGCATTTTCTTCAGCATAAAGCATGTTATGTTTTGTTAGGGAAGGAGAATATGCAGTGTGCATCAGTTTACAAAATTTTAATCATTCATGTCTCCCCCTCCCTAAAGAGCTGTTACTAGTTGTAGTATGGTTGTGTGAGGGTAAATGCTGATGGATGAGATGCTTAAGAAAAATGACTACTTGTACAAACTTGATGTGAAGGCTGCCATTATTTACATACAAGCATGAGACCCAAGAATGAGATGTTTGCTTCTGTCTAGCCCTCAATTCCAGGTGAGTGTGCTTGTGCTGAAGACTCAGAGTGCAGCTTTCACCTGTGAGCTTTTTCTTGTCATTCTCAGCTGAAACTACTGTACTCGTGCTGTCTAATTTCATCCACTCCATATTATTTACTCTGTCCTGTTTATTATAAGACCATCTTCCTAACTCAGTCGGAAGTTTTGGGTATTGTATGATCGATTCAACTTGGTCAGTGGCTCATCTTGTGTTGTCCAGCATCGAAGTTCAGCCATCAGAACCATTAATTGATCTATGAGTTTTTTGAAAATTGGGGGCAATCTGACAAACTAAGAATTTCTCAGTAGTCTATACTTGAATTTTAAAGTATAACCATGACGTTTTCTATTTTGTTCTGTACTGCTTTGCTTCAAAGGATACCATTATGCCCAATGTTTAACTGACCTTTTAAAAACAGGGATTTTATGTTCTGGAATGGTTCTTCTAATGGCTAAAGTTCTCCTCTGAGAGAGGCTGCATAGGTATTCATAATTCCATTTCTTAATAAAACCACATTAGCAGTCTAGGGAACTGTTTTTTTTTAGCTTGAGCCTAGGCATTTATATTCTATATATAAGCCAACAGATTTCTGAGAACATAAGTATTCAGAAGCATGCAGATAGCACTGATTTTATAAATATGAGGACACTGAAGTTTGAGGATGAAGCAAGTTAATGTTATGGGTGCATGCCTCTGTTCTCTTGTCATCAAAGCTGGCGGTTAGTTTTATTCTATGCCCTGGGAAAAAAAGAAAGGTTATTCCTGAACACTCATTTAAAGTTCACTGCTGCCTTTTCAAAAAAGCGAAACAAAATTGCTCTTTAAACATTACGTTCTTAAAGATAAACTTGTAGCAGTTAGTTGCCATTCTCTATTACAGAGGAAAATTTTATCTTGTTCTCAGCTATGCACAAAGCTTTTTATATAAAGTATTTGTAAATGTCTTTGATATCAGAATGATACAATTTGCAGAGGAATAATCCTTTTGCTTTACATAAGTCACTTATTTTCTAAAAATCTTCCTTAATATTCAAGCCCTTTAATTAGTATGTTAAATGACCTTCTAAGGCCACCTCTTTTTTTTATTATTTTTATTACTTTTATTTTTTTTTATTTGGGTAAATTTTCCACTGAAGTCAGTGGGTTGGCACTTTTTTTTCTTTTTCCCCCCTCTCTCTCCCTTTCTCTCTCTCCCCCCGAAAACAGCTTAATCTCCTCTCTAGTGCTCTCTGTTTGGCAGAGCTGTGTGTGCACATGATGAGGTTCTCTGCCACAGCTGATAGGCAGGAGCCTTTTGGGCTCTGGGAAACTGAACCCTAGATAGCTGCCAGACCTGAGATAAGAGTCTTGCTGATGTAGGGCTTTTGTCAAAGCAAAGAATATACTTAAAGGTTCTCCTTAAATGCACATGTGTCTCAATGTATGTGTCTATAAAACTGTAAATATAAGGTCTTAGATATGTTTGAGGAACAGAAATTAGATATCGTTTGTTGAAGAACTGAAGTTTTTGCTGCCTTAAAATGCAAACCACTTTGCAACCTGTCTTTCTGGTGGCTAGGAGCTAAGTGCTTTTCCTGGTATCTTTCAGTGTAAATCTCTGCAGG
>VZSV01000018.1:7837183-7871940 GCA_013398735.1 Nothocercus julius | reverse complement strand
TGGCTACTTTTGAAAATTCTCATCTGATTAAGAGTGCTTCCTCTTACTTTCAGAAGGGTGTTTATCTTGCAAATAAGGGCAAAATCTTCCAGAAAGGTTTCCTTTAGCTGCATATGATTTGCATGTTCTGTAACAGTAGAGATCCCCTAAATGATTGAAGATCTCCTGCTCTATTTGAATAACTATTCGGGTTGCTTAAGAATAAAGCAGACTGTGAACCAGACATTTAACACCACTGAAATCTCGCACCACAGCCCAGCGTGTAACGTAGTTGGTTTGTAAGAGCCAGAGCTGGCTGCTGCAAATGATAATTACTAATGTAATAATTACCGTAACTAAAAGAAATGTGACTTGACTTTGAGCTTTCTGTCCTCATTAAACTTGTTCACCTTCTCTGAAACTCTCCATGCTGCATGCTAGCACGGAGCAGTCGCATCCCCCGACCCAGCATGAGTCAGGGGTGCAGCCGCGATACCAGCCGTGAAAGCAGTCGAGATACAAGCCCTGCTCGGGGCTTCCCTCCACTCGGTGAGTACACGTAGGCGTTGGAGATTTAAGGGTCTGTTATTGTTTTTTTCCTTTTCCCCTGTTCCCATTCACTGCCCTTTCAAGATACTGGCAGGTGGGATGAGTTGGTTTCCTCTCCTCTGTTGGATTCCTGATACTCTTCCCCTTTCCAACCCTGTTTCCTTCTGTTTTCTTCTGCATGCCTCAGTTCTGGTTCTCAGCATTTCACTGTTAGTAGGAAAGCAGTTCAATCTGAACTCCAACAATTCTCTGCTTCATGAAATCAGCTTGTATGGGGCTGCTGTGCTTCATTTTGCAGCTGTGATGGAGATTTATGGGAGTGCAAGCCTGTATTTATTTTCTAAGTCACAGTGAAGTTGCCAGCAGCCCTGTAGCCTATTGTTGAGTGACTCCAATTATGTGTGTGTGTGTTTTTTTTCTTTTCTTTTTTTTTTTAAAGAGCTAGATGCAGGAAAAGTAAATAATTTCAGTAGTAAATCTCCCATAAAAAGACATCTTTTTCTTCTTTAGAGGTTGTCATTCACCAATTAAGAGCTGGCACATGCCATTTTGTGGGGATGTCTTTTCAAGAAAAGCTGGGTTTTTAAAGCACCTTAAGTGTACAGCACAAATAGAAAATCTCATTACAACTACCACACGCAGAAGTTTTAACTGCACAGGGCTGAAAACAGCATAGTTAATGTTTCTGATCAAATATCATATCATATCTATATTTTTTTCGACCAGTTACTTGTTGTATGAAAGATTTGCTTGTCCTCTCAGATGTAATGAAATACAGTTGATCTCCAGGACCTCTCTGTTTATGTTACAATTTTGTAGTTATGCATGTGGTTCAAAGTGAGAAAGAAGCTTTGAAGGCTGAAGAATGTTATTGAATTGTTATTTGTCACATAGTGGCAAAAGATAGCTTTACCAAGCAGTGCAGAACACAGCATTTTGGGTTTGATTTTGTTATAAAAACGTTGTTAAAAAATATGAACAGATAAGCTATTTGGTTTTCGTAGTTGATGTATTGTACATTTAATAACCTTTTAAACTAATATAGCTGATGTCATTATTGATTTGCTTATTTGTCTCAGTTTCGGGTGTTATTGGTAGAGAGGCTCTTGTTGTTGTGCCTCTTGAAATCTTTGGCCAAATTCCCAATGATTTCAGTGGAGAAGAGTAGAATCTTCAAATTAATACTAGAAAAGCTTTAGGATTAAACTTCATTGGTATAGCACAGAGCTGCAAAATCCGTTTGCTTTATCAATAAAATCTCTTTTCCTGGTAGAGAAATGGAAGGGAGGAGTTCAGCTTAATATTGGCATCTAGCTCCTTAAGAAACATAGCATCTTTATTAAGAGAATTGACTTGATACTAAAGCTTTAGAAGGATAGTAAATTTTTAACTGTAGTTTGTTCTTTTTAATTATCTGTGTAGCTTCTATATAAGATAATGCAGTTTTCTGTAATCAAAGTGTTTAAGAATGCTGGATTTCAGGAGAAACTGCACAGTGCTTGGTGGTGATATTCTGTTTCCTTTATGTCAGTGAAAATAGATTAATTGAAACAGCTTCCTGAGCCCTCCTCCCAAAGGATAAATACAGACTACCAGATTCACAGTAGGTTTGATTTTGGGGCACCACCACTGAATTCTGCCTTGTCTGTTGAGTACAAAGCTTGTTAAAAATATCTATTACAGTCTTTTTTAATCATTTTGGGTGCCAAGGAAAATTACAAATTGACTTATAAAATTTCATGACCTGAAGATTATTTCATCTGCAAAAGTGTTCTTATACAAGTCATTAAGGGCAAGTGAGGGTATAAGGTAGGCAAGCAGTATCATCATAATAATAACCCAGCATAATAATGTTATGATCATCTTGTCTGTTTCTGTATTTTCACTGAAATGCTGCAAACTGGATGCTTATGTTCATAAACTTTCAAATGAGCTACAGAATTATTTAGAAGAAAAGCGTTCTTGATAATTCAAGGCAAAACAGTATGACAGAGTCTCTTTAGAATCCAACTAATAAAAATACTGATGCTAAGATCATATATTATGTGTATATGCAAGATAATCTTACTGTACATAGTCTATTTAACTCATATTAGTGAACTATATTTTGGGTAGCTATATGTAAAGGAGAATCTGTGCATTTAACAGCATTATGGGCAGTGCCAGCACTGATATCCTGACCTTGCACATTTGTTCTGCTTACTTGCAAGTCTCTCCGGGCAGCTGTGCCATGTGCACCAAGCACCTTGCTTCCTAAGGTGAGAAGCACCAGTGAAGAGTCAGTCTTGCACCCTCAGCATCCTTGCAGAGGTGTGATTTTAAATATAGATAGATATTTGATTCCTGTTTCTTCTTGGGCCTTAATCTTGCAGTGACATCCACAGGGGTACAGTGGATGGCTTGGGAGAGAGCAATTGCAAGATCAGAATCTTAGTTGTGAGGCTCAGTCCATAATCCTCTATTGATGCTGCAAATCTTTCATGAGTTACTCATGGTGTCAGTGGGTTTGTTTTCTTCTCTGTTTTGAAAGACCACATTGCATATTCTGTATAGCTTATAGCTAAGCTCTCCCTATTGGGAGAAAACACGGTTTTCGTTTTCCTTGTTTTTTCCTTTTCTATTTTATAATGTTAGTATTTGTTTCTGACTCTTTTGTGTAAAAGAGAAGACTTCAAATTTTTGTATTGCACATATGCATAATTAACTAAGTTTACTTGTATTAGAAGGTCATTTGGGCTATTTTTCCCTTTCTCTACGGTAATAGTAAGGATGGTAAAGTAACAAGGCCTTCAGTGAAACTGTGATGACGAACTGCTCACATGAGCACTAAAGACTTCCTTGGGTCAGTTGTTAAGTGAGCATTTTATTGGTGACACAGGGAGAACCCCTTTAGGAGAGAGGGGGGGGGGGGAAAAAAGCTAAATTTCTGGAATGACCAGACCAGCTTTCTACTTGCTGTCATAAACAACTCACCTTTATGCTAGATCCAAGAACTGAAAACCTTCTCTCCAAACACATTTTACAATTTATGTCCTGCGGAAAACTGGAAATTGAAGTGGGAGCTAAATTTGATTTCAGCTCTTCCACACCTGTGTATGCTCTGTTGCTACTAACAGTTTGTGTTTGTGAGCATGTGGTGTAATTCTATATACATGTATATGTGTGTGTATTCAGATTAGTATCTGTATGCATATATATGTATATATTTAGATTACAGAAACATGTATGCAATATTTTTTAAATCTGAAGACTTTTGGTAGCAACAGAAATAATTGTGTCCATGTTTTTAATTTTTTAAAATACATACATATATATATGTGTATATATATATCAAAAGACCCCCTATATGCACTGGTGGGCTGACTCCTGTCCCTGTATGACTCCTTGTGCTCTTTCCACCTTTGTGGTAACTCATTCTCTTTGGTAACTTTTTTGTACGTAGGCTAGAATGTTGTGAAAAGTATTTGCAAGCACAATTTCTAAGCATTCATCTTGGCTTCACTTTGGGGTTTAGATCAGACACATCTAAATCCTGTAGTTATATGCTCCATGTTCTCACGCTGTCCGTCTTCCAGATGTGTGGTTCTGGAACATGACTGACATGCACTGATTTGTTTTATTTGTTTATTATGCTGAACTGCACCAAGTTTGGAACAGTTACGACTGAGTTTTACCATGCATCGTGTTTATGGGCGAGGGCAAGCGGGGAAGCTGTGGATGGAGATGTCACTGTGGGGCTTGCACTGTATCTGTTACGCTTTCATATACAACGTCATTCCCCTGTCACTATAAAACACGTATACTGATAGTGGTCATGTGCATCCCCTTTGGACTGTGGCATTTCTGTCTTGGGTTAAATGTGTGTTAATCCTGTGGGTGTTGCCATTCCTTTTACTTGCAGCTTCTCGACGTCATTCCAGGTCCACTAGTGCTCTCTCCACTGCTGATTCTGTTGGGCAGTCAGGTGAACAAGTGCTAACTGCATGAATCTGCTTTGTATTCATCTTGTTTTACACCATTTTAACGCTTGTCATCACGTGCATCAGCCAGCACTTAAGCATGTGCTTCTCACAGCTGTCGGGCCCCTTGTTCTGTTCGTTCAACGTGGCTTTTTTGTTTAGAGTTTCATTTATTGATTTCTTTTTTTTTAATTTTATGTATTAGGAATATTGTGAGCAGTGTTCAAACAAAGGGTGATCCAGGGCTTTCTCAGTTCTCCTGCAAATTGGATCAGTTGTGCAACATGAATGATGCAGAGCACTTGCAGCTTCTGTTTTTTCCTCCTTAGCAGTGTAGTGGTCCCTGTTGCCTAGGTCTAAGGCCCAGTGAATCTGATCCCACTCGTTGCCAAATATCATGGATTCCTGCCTCTGTTAATGGAATTTCTGTGCAGAATCTGTCCAAAATGCACAAAAGAGCAAAATTTAAACACTTAATGACCCTTTGAAATGACATGGGCATAACACTTGCTGACCTGTGTTATGTATAATTCTGAAGGTCCTTGTCCTTGTCTTGTCCCAGGAAAAATGATTCCTGGGCTCCAAACCGGGAGATTAATGCTTGATGTAATGAGAAAAATCTGTACATTCTAGTTGCCTTCTTCCCCAGCCCTGTGTTGGGTTTCTCAGTTGCTGATTGCCTGTAACTGCCTTTGGAATCAGCATATTGTAGTGGGAGTCTTAAGAAATGAATGAGGGCTTCTAGGCTTCGAGTCCCTAAAAATTAACTGAGAAGGGGAGATGATGAAGAAAATGAGGGCTCCAGCATTTGCTCAGAGGATAAAATTGCAAAAAGAATGAGTGGTTTTGAAAGTTATTTAATTATTCTCTCTTCAGGTACGGAATGAAAAATATTTCTCTAGCTTAAATGGCTGTCACTTAACTAAAATGCTCTGAACATTTTAGGAAGTAACTCTGCAGAAATGACACAGCTGATATGACTATCTTTGGCATTTTAAAAGCAATCATTTGAATTTGGAGTATTTAAAAAATAAATTTAAAAAAACAGTAATACAGATCTAAGCATCCTTAGTTTTCTACAATACAGATCCTTCAGTTTTCTGCAAAATTTATTGCATACTTGGCTCCAGGGATTTGGTACAAAGCATAATTATACCACAGTTGTCTTGGTCCTACAGAAGGTTCAAACTTCATTAAAAATGGCAAAATTGAGCCAAAAAAAAAAATTAGTTGGGGTTCTTCCCTGAGTAGATATAAGAATAATAACTCTAGTCAGGGAGATGAGGAAATGTAGCTAGAGCACTCTGGGCTTTCCTCAGCCCTTGCCAGTAGTGTTGGGCTTGTTCACGGGAGTTTTTCTTGGAGCCAGATGGGTTCCTGGCACGAAATTACACATCTTCCCAGGCCTCTTCTAAGGTACGTGTCCATCTAATACCTGCTCTTGGGTACAAGATCGGCATCTGGGGAAGAAACCCGGAGTGACTTGTATTATGTGTTTTGGTTATCTTTAAATCTCTATTTGAAAAGATTCCTGTGATAGCCATGGAGACAGTTACAAGCCAGCATGCCACGTTCTACTTACCCCAATTTTTTTTTTTTTTTAAAAAAGCTCCTTTTTGTTTCTTTATGCTGGTTATTTGAACTGATCTACAACTGAATTACTTTGTCATTCTGTTGTTCATTAAAACAAGAGAAACTATCTTCCCTTTTCTAATGTAATACTAAATTAACATGAAAACCAATGACGGTGTGTAATATTTTATGATGCTGTGTTGTTTCAAAGCTACAACACCAAATTCTGTTCTCAGTAACACTTGAATTATGTCACTGAAGTTAGTTGGGTTTAAATGTAAATCTGAGACCAAAACTTGTCTCAAAGCTTAAACTTGTACAGTTACCATTTGTGCTTAGGAAAAAACCCACTTCTTTTCTGTACACCTTCATAGCATGTATCTTTATAACTTGTGTCTTCAGCTTCAGTCTGACCTAATGCAATATAATTTCCTCTGTGCCTCTATTAAAAGTGTACAGATATTTTCATTTTAGGGATGAAGTACTGTTTCAACTAAGCATTTATAATGGTTCTCCAACTGAGTGCATTAAAAAAGGGGATAGTAATAACGCATACAACTTCTTATTTCTTTGTGAACTGTCATTATTTGATTACTTTTCAGCGGTAATTCTAAAGTTGTGAGGTTTTCTTTTTGCCTTTTTTTTTCCTTGTTGTTCTTGTTTCTGCCCCATGTAATGTGTTTTGTAGAAAATGTGCTTTGTTGTAAATTGGAAATGTCTGGTCTGGTTGCATATCTCTGAGGAATAGTAAGTTTTGATAAACGACACTTCTGACAAATGCTAGTTTTCGGTTTTCCTTTTAATAAAATACTTTAGTTCTTTAAAAAAAAAAAAAACTCCCCTATTTTCCCCTTAGTAGCTTAATCCTTGCTCTGACTTAGGTAATGTTTTGAAATCATATTCAGATAATTTTTTTGAAATAGGACAGTAGATGGGCAAGTTTCAGTATCTGATTCAGTGTGAGCTGAATACTTGAGAAATTTCAGTGCAGTAGATTTTAAAAATAAGTGATGCAGTTCTATTACACGTACAACTTTTCTTTTAAAAATGCATACACTAAGCTGCTGAATATAGTATTTCACATCAGTTTTGTGGAAATCCATGACACAGGTGCATGTTTTAAAATGCAATATTTTTCATTCATTAAATTAAATATAGGTGAACTCAGAAAAAATCTGGGTGACTTGGTCCCTTTCTTCTGCTGTTTGATGACTACATCCAGTATGGATGAGCTGAAGGTTTCTTAAACGGGTTTATGCAGCTTGATCTGTGCATCACTGAAGTTGCTGGCAAAACTCCTAGTGACACCAATGGCTGCAGGCGCAGGGAGATGGTGCTGGGTTCCCAAGCTCTCCTGAGCAAAGGTGGGCCCCCATGGAAACAAATACTAATGCTCTCTGGGCCTCAGGATGGTTGGGAAGGCCAAAACCAATCTTTCTGGTTTGAACCTGGAGCCAGGACCTCACTGCACTAAATCTGATTTGTTCCTCAACTAGAAAAACTGCTGTCAGAGCTTGGCCCATGGCACTCACCTCACTTGGTCAAGATGAGCTCCTGCTAGTGCTGATTTTATGAACTNGCAAGTCAACTAACAGAAGGAATGTAAATGGCATTTTTGGACCCAACCCTGTTGTTTTGATGTCGTTCAGAGCTTTGCCATCAAATTCAAGGGCAGAAAGATGATACTGTTTGATCAAAAGAAATACCCTTTTGATTTATCCTATAGCAAGTTAAACTGTGTTTCAGTCCAGCGTACATTTTAAACTGCTTCTAAAGAACTATAATAAAAATTGGAACCACTACACAAGCAAATAATAAACATCCTTATTTATATTCTTCGGGGCGTAGGATGATACTCAAGCCTTGAAACATAAAGTAGCCTAATCTTTGCTTCTAATCTCACGCCTTTGAGAAGAAGCTGCAGAATGGGTCGGTGCACAAGTAGGATCATGTTCTGACCCTGCGGGCACAACTCTGTCTCTCTGAAGTTAATACAGATTTCACTGTTGATTTCTGAGAGCGCCAGATTGGGGCCACAGTGTCTGTTGCTGGCATTAAAATAAGACTTTGAAACAGCCTCTATTTAAAAAGAGAAACACAAAATAGATGCCCTTCTTCCCAGCTTAAAACAAACAAACAAAAAAGACATGTCCTGAGGATCCAAAATAGCCTCTAGGGGCCCGGCAAACAACAATAGTTTATTTCTCCCTCTAATGGCAGCCTCTCTGGATCTGCGGATAAAAGGGGCTTTAATGAGAAAGCGCTGAGAGTTCCCAGCTTTGGGGAGTCCGTCTCAGACACCTGATTAGGATTCCAGGGGAATGTGAATTTGCTTAACAGTCCCTTTTGCTGTCTTTTGTGCAGACCGGTTTGGGCTCGGCCAGCCAGGCAGGATGCCCGCTTCCGTGAACGCCATGCGAGTCCTGAGCACAAGCACAGATCTGGAGGCTGCCGTGGCCGATGCACTGGTAAGAGGGAAAAATGCAAAATGCTTCCGACACCAGAAAGTGGCTTAAAGTTACCTGTACGTACGTTCTCCTCTTTCTTAATAGCTTTATACTAATTGTGCCAGTGTCTCATGCTGCACTGTTAGCTTGGTTAATGTTTGTTGCTTTGTGTTTGGGGAATATTGGCAGCAGTGTTTGTTTCTCTAGTCCATGTGCGTTCTCCCACGTTGTTATCAGACCGACGTGGATGGGTGTTGGAGCTGCAGGATGGGTTGAATCTGCTGCTGGCCTTTCGCTGGGCTATCAGAGGCTGCACACAGCAGCATGAGGGACCTCCATTCCATTAATGGCATGAGGATTTTGTCAGGAAAAACATCCTCTGTTAGTGTCTGTTGCTGACCAGGTCTTCAGAACAATTGGGAGTTTCCCCACTTTCTGTCCTGTGTTATTTGTACCTGGCTGGGTATTTGAATCAGCTCTTGTCTTGTCTTTAGTTGCTGCCAAATCATGGTACTGGTCAGTTAGACTCAAATGCGTTGCTTGGTGTACTGCTAGTACTTTTGAAATATTAGGTGCTTTTCCAATTAAATTCATTGCCATTTTTCAGTTTTATTGTGTTACATGATCTTACTGTACTCTTAAAAAGTAGAACCCAGAAAGTATCTTCCACTCTGCAGAAGATAAGTATTAGCACAGGCTTTTGTGATTTGTGGGTGAGGATGTAGTGGCAAGAGCAGTTGTTGCAGTTGCTTTATCCAGGTGTCTGTGTACCCAGTGTTTTCTCCAGCTTTAGCCCAGGGGTTTTCCTAAGGTTTCTCAGGTAGAGATCTCAAATTTTTAATTTATTAAAAATGAACCATATCCCCATAGAGTTAGTGATGAATTTTCTTTTCCCCCACTTCCCTTTCAGAAGGGCTCACATCATTCACCTTTTTATTTGGTTATCACCTAGTTCATGTCACCTCCATTTCTAGAGTATCATTAAAATACTCATTGAAATTTTTTATCTATTTTTATCTCTTTATAGAAACATAAAAGTAGTTGTGAATACAAGAGAAGCAGAACAGTAGAAAATAGTTGGTGGTGTTGAATTTATCAATCTGAACAGCCATTTTCATGAGCCAAATCCAGTGGTTCATGAATCTGTTCCTGCCCGCAACTGCTCAGATTGGCCACCAAAGGAGTCTGTGGTCTTGCTGTAGGTGGTGGGCTCTGTGTGTAAGTGAAATCAGGTGTCTCTGCACGAGCCCTTGTTGAATCCTGAATACACAGCAGGGTGTCAGTTCACTGCTGATCCCAGATTTCCGATAGGAATTATTCTTCAAATAGACTTTGGGAGTTGCCCTTTACTGTTCTACTCTTTATAATGGGCACCCTGAAATGTTAAGTGGTAGTGCTGCTAGTGAGGTTGTTCAGTCTGGATTTCTGTGGCTTTAAGAGGGGGGTAACTTTCTCTTGTTGTCCCCTTCTTTCCCGCTGCCCTGTTTTACTCCTTTTTTTCCTTAGTTGTTGTCTCATGGTGGCAATTCACAGGCTTGGTCCAGGCTCCCTTTGGAAGGGCGTGCAATGCCAGCTTTTTTTAACCCTTGTGTTCAGATGGGTATTTTCTGCTGTGTAGTACAAAATGATGGCTTCTCCAAAGATGGCTTCAGCCAAATATTCAAGCTTAAATAAAATCCAGTGGGTCATTTTGCGACCTCTGCTACGTGCATGCAATTCCCCTTGGAGCCACTACTGTTTGAGGGCTGGATTTAGCCTAAAAACATGCTGCCTGTGCTGGGAATCAATGCTCAGATCTGTCAGAAGAGCTCAAAGGCTGTTGGAAACTTTGGTATTAAGGGCTCTAATTCATGGGTGCTACCCAGGTGACCTTGAAGTTAAGCTTCAAAAAGCAGTTTGGTGCAAGAACTGTAAGTTGAAAGAGACCTTGGTTAAGTGAAGTTGGTTGAACGTGCTGTACTGAAGATAGCAGTTTCCTGACATCAGAGCTTCTTTCTGAGACTCTAAAGTTACTGATAATGCAAGTGTGTTGGAGGGGGAGGAGGGAAATTACTATCAAGAATTTGTATTTTTTGTAAAAATGTTTTTGAAAAATAAAGCAGAGACGTGATGTTTCTAGATCTGTCATCGGGAACTTAAAAACAGATAATCTCACTTCAAGTCTGTCTAATAACAATTCTGCCTAGGCTAGGGTGTACAAGCAGTGTAGCAATTAGAAAATAAAGCCAGGCATTATTATATCCACTTTTATTTTGCATAAATTGTGTTTATTTTGTTCTTTTTGAGTTTGCTAAGACGCATTTGCTATACATTTTTGTTGCAAAAACAAACCCTACATAAGCTTCTGACATAATTCTCTATGCTTTTTCCCACCCTTCAATATTTTCCTGCCTACAGCTGTTAGGAGACTCCAGGAGCAAGGTACTAGTGCTTTCTTGACTTTTTATTTCTACTTTCCAACTTGCCCTGCCCTTTTGCTATCCCCCATGATACTGCACTTGAGTTAATTTCTATGCTTCAATCCTGCAGTCCTAGTGGAAGCAAACTCTGCTGGCTTGACGAGTCCAAGAACTGCAGGACTGACACTGAGGAAGGAATGCTGTAGCAAACGCTTTAGAATATAGGCAATTTTTCTGATACATTGTGTTATCAATTGTATTCATTTAAGGTTTGCTGAAGACTTATTTTGTAGTTTAGTTTGCCTTGCCATCATCATTGTTCTAGTATCTCATCTGTTAGGGTGAGGGTTGTCAAAGCAGTACCTAAGGGAATTAGGTCCTCTAATGCTATGTACGTAAGTGAGATGTGAGTACTCAATTCCCTTAACCTCTGTGAAAATCCTAGTCCAAAATAACAAAAATTGTTCATTCTTAAGTATCCCATTGAAAATCTAGTCACGTTGCTACCAATAACAAAACGAATGTGCGTTACCAGCACAGAATCCTTTCAGCTCTTTCTTCCTTACCTTTATTTTTTCTTGAATTGGAAGCTGTATTGTCACAGTGTCTGTAACTGAGGAATTGCCCATTTTTTAACAATAAAATAGCATAGGGATTTAATTAGCTGTAGCTCATTCTGTTGGGCATAAGTATCTCGTTTATACGCTGGGAGGGACAGGCACCTTAGCTGCTTGAGTATTTCCATTGAATACAATGGGAATCTGTCTTGCTCTAATGAGTAAGGTAAGCTGGCAGTCCTTAGTGGCATCCTTAATATGCTTAAGTCACTATAACAATAGGACAAGTTTTGCTTTTTTAGTGATTGCACATAAAGAATTTTACATTTGCACGATGTAAGTATATACGATTTACTAAGTTGGGTTTCACTCTTCCAGAAAAAGCCTGTGAGAAGAAGATATGAACCCTATGGGATGTACTCGGATGATGACGCTAATAGCGATGCATCAAGCGCTTGTTCCGAGCGCTCCTACGGCTCCAGGAACGGGGGCATTCCACACTACCTGCGACAGACTGAAGATGTAGCTGAGGTCTTGAACCACTGTGCCAGCTCCAACTGGTCTGAAAGGAAAGAAGGGCTCATAGGTCTTCAGAACTTACTCAAAAGCCAGCGGACACTGAGGTGACCTTTTCAGTTCTCTGTTTTTTGGTTGTTCATGGGGGTTGACTTCTGACTACAGTCAGTAATTTTGACTTGCCTTGTGCAAACAAATGGTACCCTTTCCAGCCTTGAAGGCTCTTGTCCCCCACAATGTGGGGCTTTATGTGCTTAACAGAGAAGAATTCTGCCATGGGAGCAGTATCACTTCTGTTAAATTTGTAATAGTGATGTAGGCTAAACCAGATTAAGAATGATTACTACTTTGAGCCTTCCTCTGTCTCAAGTCCTCTGATGGTAGGTGCTTGTGGCAGCACAGTGAGATTTCTCACACTGATGGTAATGTAAATGCACTCAAAGGGTGGTACCATTTTTACATATTAAGCCTTTAGTAAAATTCTTTTTTTCCCCAGTTACTTGGTGAAGCAAGTGCTCTCTGCATTTATTCTAAAACTAATCAGGGTGTGTATGTTTCCAAGATGAGATCAAACAATAGCTACTGTAATGTTAGGTCTACTTAGATTCTTTATGAAGGTGCTGTTAGGTATAATTACTTGTGGCTCTTTGTGAATGCATCGGGTATAGTGATTTGTAGCTCTTTAAAAATCCTATAGAAGAAATTTGAATCTTCTATAAACATTGTTTATAATGTAGAAGGAAATTTTTTAGGGCAATGAAGTAGGTGTGCCACCTCTGAAACCTTGTTTATGATAGGAGACACAGACCTTTTTTCCTTGTCAAAAGCCAAATAAACCCTTCAAGCACCTTTTGCATGGGATGCATTAAAACAGATCTTAGAATTACCTAGTGCTTATGTGGGAACTTCATGTGGTTGCAGGTCGTGGTAACTGAGGTCAGCTGGCTTTTGGGCAATGGGCTTTTCACCCCTAGCTTGTGATGAAAAGGTTTTGACAACAAGCCATTTGTCTTTTGGTGCTTTTGGAGATTGCATTTGCAAATAGCTGCAGCATTTTCTTTTCCTGTTACGAGTGTTATGAACTTAAATTCGGACTAAGTTTATAGGTGGCTGTTATATGGTTAGCAGTCTTTCTCCTTGGATACGTGTACTTATTTTCATTTTGAAAGATCTTATTTATTGAAAACTTAAGATTCTCTTATTAAAAGGAAGAGAATAAAAATGATCTGAGATTAGGGCTGGAAAGATTATTTTCTTCCCATCGTGAAAAAGAACTTCACATGATGTGACACAGCCCTTAAGTGGGAAGTACTACGAGTTTTAAATATCACTAAGAGTCCCAAAATCAGAGGTGCCTCTTGATGTGGTCTACTTACGAGTGTTTTAAAAGTTATTTCCCGGGTGAACGCTTTGTTTTCCCCTTTAACAAAAAAAAAAAAAAAGGAAAAGAAAACTAAAACTATCAGGAAAAACTCTATTGACACCTCGTATGCTTATAATGGGAATATATGAGAAACTTTATTGCTAAAGTGGGTGAGATTTATAACAACCAGAGTTTCAAATAATATTTGTGATAGTTCCAAAGGAGGAAGCACTGGAAGATCAGGCAATGGACCCAGATCAGTAGCTCTTAGCAGAAAATACTAGAAAAAAAAGCTGTTTTCAGCCCTGCTAGTTGTAGTATTTGAACTGTATGGCTGTTGCTAGTTCCTCAAACTTGCTAGTTTTTTTTGCTTTGATCCTAGACAGTTTGTTAAACTCTTCCCAGAATCTGCACTGTCGTAATATTAAACCTCTGCAGAATTATTTTTCTAATTTGGAACTCTTTTTAGTTCCCTGGATTAGATTCCCTTTTGGCTTGATTATCTGCTTCCACCTTTGTTCAGGGTTGATCTGGTGCCTGTTCTGGTAATTAGGTTTTATCCTGTGTGTTCCCACGGTATCATGTAAAATATCATCAAGGTTATTAGTGCAAGGGGCAAGTTGTCTTTTTCTAATTAAACCCAGTATTTTCTGTTGTAGATAATAAGCTGAATATCAGATGGTGATGTGACTAGGTTTTCTTTAGCTCTCACATGTAAAACAGGCCTGATCCTCTATTCACTGGAAATTTTATATCCAGAAAGATGGGTGTAATATGTACCTATCCTCACAGTTTCATACGGCTTCTGGTGATCTAGCCCTATAAGGGCTCACCTGGAAGGTCTTCTCAATAAAGCAACGTCCAGGAGGTCTCTTAAAGAAATGTTCTTTCAGTGCCTGTTTGGCGTGGGCGTTGCTGCTTTGAGTCAGCAGGTCTTTGAGAGACACACTTAAAATCACTGTCTCCTTGTAACCCCCTGTCCAGAGAGAAATTTCATTAGAGTGATGGAAAGGAGCAATTGTGTGGAGTCGGGGGAGCTTTGCCAAACAGTCATTTTGAGGCAGTACAGTCTCCATCCAGCATGAAGCTGCCAGCTTGCTTTGGAGTTGTTATAAAGACTTTATTTGTTTGCCTTCAACTCTTGGAGCTTTGTCTTTGTGCCCTTTGAAAATGTGATCAGCCTTTCAATGTATGAATACATTTATTTGGGGCGAGGAGGGGAAGCCCAATGTTACTTAAATATCAAGCAGTTAGACATTGTGTTCTGGCCTGTTCTTTAAAGCTTATTTTAATGTTACATATATGTTGGAAGGTTGGGGAATTAATGTCTATCTGGTAACAGGGTCCCTGTAACCAGAATCTGAATGACTGTTCTCTGGGGAATCAATGTGCATGTTGCTAGATGCTCCAGTTTCGTAGTAGCTAGGTAAAGGTACCTAATACCTATAGTTACTCAGATGTTACTCAATCATTTGGACTGTAAACAGGTAAAACTTAGGCCTTTTTTGACAGCTTGCCTTGCAGAAACACTAGTATTTTAACATTTGGACCTGTGTTTTTCAGTACATTGAAAATGAGAGCTTTGGCACCAGCTCTGTTTGATTCAAGTTCAATATCTTATGAAATATCTTTTGAATGCCTTAGGAAAAGATCCCATAGAGAGTTCTCTGCCCTTTTGCCTAAAAGGGGGATTATTAAGTGTTTACTAAACTTCTACTAATAGGAACTTGCACTTTTACCTTGATTTTTAATTCTCTTCTATTAATATTATGTGATCCTAGAGTGATTTCACTGCGGCTGCTGATAATTTAGAGACCAAAATACTTGATTCCTGTCTACCTGAACAGCATGGGAGTTAGCTTGTACTTGAAAATTTGAATTTCCTGGCACAAAGGAGCCTGAGAAATATATTCCTAGGCAATAAAGGGGAAATGTTTCTGTGAATTGGCAACCTTGATACAGGCAGAAAGTAAATGCCTCCTGAACATGCGCTTTTTAGGCTGTCTTCTGCAATCTGGCAGCAAGAAGTAGCAGCTCTGTTTTTAAAACATGTTTATTTGATTTCTTAACCTAAGCCTTATGTTTGCGGCAGTTAAGCTGGGATGCCAAATACAGCTTTGTCTAAGTAATTTTCAGAAGCATGACTGAACCTTTAAATTAAGAAGATTAAGTCTTTTTCAGTTGTTATTTATTGCTGCAACGGGAGTTCTAGCATTAATATCATGTTTTGTTATGTATTTTAGCCGAGTTGAGTTAAAAAGGCTGTGCGAAATATTTACTCGGATGTTTGCTGACCCTCACAGCAAGGTAAGATTGCCAAGGCTTGGCGCATCCTCTGCATTACTGTATATGCACATTTGACATTGTTCCAGAATTAATGGTATTTCTACCCCTGCCATCTGCTGGGGGAAACTGGAATTTATAAATCTCATGGATGGCTGTTTTATGCTGAAGGGATATGTCTTACAGGGCAGGACTTGCTGCCTTGGAGAAGTTAGCTACTGGAGCAATATGTTCAGTTTTATCTGTATTTCTCTAGGGTCTTTCTTGGGAATGCAAAACAGAGTGAGTATCCTGAAGGGTAATAAATCATAGTTCAGCATCATGTTCATTGAAGTTTAGATGCCACCAGGGAGATTTATGGAATCTCACCTAGATAATGTTCTGCATCTTTTCAATAAATTTAAACAATGTCACTCATAGCTACTTTGTCTTCCCTATAACACTATCCTTTGAAGTTGAAGGCCACGATGTGTATATACATGTATCTTCTAAAAAGAAGCAGGGAGGAATGGGGGGGTTGATGAGTTGGGGAGGTTTAACCCATGGGTACTTTTGGACTCGGCACTTTTCTCCTGCTAGCAGATACATGAGAATCAAGAAGATGTGGGAAAAGGGAGTTTTGTATTCCTTCCCGAGGAAGATTGCTGGTTCTCCTTGATGGGAACCAGTAATGGCTGTATGAAAACATCTGTTGTGCTAAATACAATTTTAAAAAGGAATCATGGTCTAAATATTTGGGCCTCAGGTTACTTGGCGCACCAATTCCAGCAAATGAGCATCAGTTGCAAATTCCCTCAGAAGACAGGTTATTTTATAGGGTTATAATTCCACAGACCTGCCTCAAAGTGTGCATTTTTGGTCATAGCTAGTCTGGACTAACTAGACCACAGATCTGATCCAGTGTGGCAGTACGTATCTGTAAAGTCTTTAACATTTTGGGTTCTCAAAGTTCAGGCTGGGTCATGGAAAAGTATGTTCTCTGTGGCACTGCTGATTCATAGTCTTCATTGCTTTTCTGGAATTATCACTAAAAGTGCATTGATTGTGTTAGATAACTGCAATTCTCAATCACTAAATTACTATACCATAGCTGAGGTCAGAATTCAGTCTTCCATGAAAGTAGTTTATTTTTACCTTCGGTCATTGCTGAACACTATGTTTGGGATGATGTGGGTTTGGGGTCTCGGAAGTTGGAATAAAATAAATTGAGGAGTGGAATGGGGAAAAACACAGAGATTGCATGCAACTGTAGAAAGGCATCTAGCTCTCCTGACTTGTTGACTTTAAAGCCATTACTTTCATAAGAGGATACTGGATCTGCTCCAATGTATATAATGTTTTAAATAACTCTTCTTAGAGTTTTCTTTTTAAGAAAATGTACACTTTCCATGAATGCATCTTGTATCTGTTGACAAACTGCACCTGAACAATTGGGTTTGATCACTGTGTGCTAACGAGTGGTTTGTTTTGTTGCATGGCCTGCTTTGCGGTGGAATTCACAACAGAGAGTAAGTGCATTCTTCCCCTCTTCCTTCATTTGTTTAATGTGGTATTTTAATACGGCACATTCTAGATATGTATTGTTTGTGATTTTTTTTTTCTTCTTCTCCCCAGAGCAATGTGGTCACTAAAATCATTCATTCATGAAACTGTCTATAACAAAGTCATCATGAAACTCAAATACTTGGGGGGGAGAGAGATTTAGAAGTCTATTTTTAGCCCAGTCTGTCTTTTTGTGACATGCTTTTTGTTTATAGGTCTTCAGCATGTTTTTGGAAACGCTGGTTGATTTCATCATCATTCATAAAGATGACTTGCAGGACTGGCTTTTTGTTCTCCTGACCCAATTGCTAAAGAAAATGGGAGCAGATTTGCTGGGGTCTGTGCAGGCAAAAGTTCAGAAAGCTCTGGATGTCACAAGGTAGAGTACCTGGATGGCAAAAATTATGTAGGTTTTCTCAGGATTACAAGAAAGCGCCTAATGAACCTCTTAGAAACCTAGGAGTGCCATATATTTTAAGGGATGGATCATACTGAATGCCAGTATAAGTAAGAACAAAATCACAATATTTAAAGCACTGAATCCAAATCTTGAGTTTATGTAATTCAGTTTAACATTTTAAATGTCATCCTCTAAAGTTATTCATGTAGGAAAAAGCATTTTATTTCAATTTTCATTATTTGACTCAAAATAATTTGCAGTGCTCAAGAAGTGATTGGTGCTTTGATGCAGACTGCAGAATCTCTTACATGTGTTCAAACAGCACATATAGATAATGTAAGGATAAGATCTTGAAGCTGCTGTCCTTGCATTATCTGTGTAATTCTGTAGTCCATGCTCTTTCTTAATAATGGCCAGCATAGGACATATTTATTACAAAGTATAGCTGATACAAATATTATAGGATTTTAAGAGAAAAAAATAATTCAAGAACAAATGAGATACAAGAGGAGGACATCAGAGAAATCAAAACAGTTTATGAACTCTGAGGAAAAGAGAAGCTGGTGTGCTACTGCAGATAAGGGACAAAGAACAGCCTGAAGTGAAGAAGGGATAGAACAATATAAGAAAAGTAGAAGGGTCAGTATATTGATCTTAGAAATTTTCACCACTCTTAATAGCTGATCCTTGGATGTTAAATTAGAAAAAAGTCATGGTGGATGCAGAACACACATGTGAAATGTTTATGTATCAGATTAATTTAGTCCTGGTCATTCATGTTGCATTATATTTTTCAATTTCTTTTCCTTGAACAGGGATTCTTTTCCATTTGATCAACAATTTAACATTTTGATGAGGTTTATTGTAGATCAGACCCAAACACCAAACCTCAAGGTCAGTATCAAAAGCCTTTTCAATGATTTTCTATTAATTTGTGATAACAGATGTTCTTTTATTAAGTATAGAACTCATGAAAAGGTAACTATAAACACTTGTATGATACAATATAGAGGTATACTGTTAGCTTGATTAATTTTTGCAGTTGTTTATAATTTTTTATAAGAAATATTTTTTCTCCAAAAGCCTGCACATGATAGTAGCTCAGTTCTCATCTCCTGAATTGACTTTCAGTAAGTTCAGACCAGTTTCAGACCTAGGCTACTATTTTTAAAAGCATCTTAAGATACAGATATGTGCCTATTTGGATTTACTCTATAGGGATATACAGGGTGCCAAATAACTAGAGTGTTTTCTCTGTCATCTCCAAAGTTTTAACTCTTCAGAGACTCTAGCTTCAGTATTTATCTGCAGACTAGAAATTAAGTTTTGATATCTGAAATAACCCTAGCTATAAGAGACCTCAGGACATTAAAGCATTCAGTGCTGGTGCAGGCAGCACGTTGGAGTGCTGATTTGCTTATGCAAATACTACACGAGCAGTCATTTTTTTCAATCCGATTCTCATATACTGGTCCAAACTGTTAGTATACTAAGTAAATCCTGGGTAAAAAGTCGCTTCTGATTTTGAAGCGTGATGTGAAGACATGTTACAAGGATATTTTTTCCCCTCCATACATGACTTTTGTGAACTTGGAGCAATATCTGTTTATCATTGGATAATTCTGTATTTGGCCAATTCATCAGACTGACAAATCTCACTTCTCAGGTGAAAGTTGCTATCCTGAAATATATTGAGTCCCTGGCAAGACAGATGGATCCAACAGACTTTGTGAACTCCAGTGAGACAAGACTTGCAGTATCTAGAATTATAACCTGGACAACAGAACCAAAGAGCTCAGATGTGAGAAAGGTAAGCCAAAATGTTGGAGCATTCTCAGTAATTGTTTTTCTTTTAAAAAAAAAAAAAAAAAAGTCTTAAGTTTAAAAAAAAAAAAAAAATCAGTATTTAGAGTCTAATTAACAAAAAAGAGAAAATGCATACCTTGCCATCCAATCTGAAGTGATAATTCAGTAAAGGCACTCTTCACATTTCTTTTTATAGCTATTTGTCTGTGTAACTTTAACTACTATTAACATGCAAAAAGAAAACATGATTTAAACAGGTACTTGCTATTGAGCAGTATGGAAATACCTGTAGTAATTTACTTAGGTAAAGAGCAAGTTCTTTGTAGGCTCAAATGAAATCTTAACACAACTTCAGCAACACAGTTATTTATGAAAGGAAAGAAAACAAATCGGTAAGCTGTCAAGGGCTTCTTTTCTTCTTTTTAATTCTTTTCTTTTAAAACCTTGCCTTTATCTTAGCTTGGAAGGAATTGGCACATTTAGGTCAGGCATAGATAACAAGAGTTACCTTGTTCCTTTTCTTGCCGTAGATGCAAATGTCAGGTAAGCTAAAAGTGGAGCAGATACATGAAAGTGCCTCACTTTCATCTGTTATCTGGCATCTCTAACAATTTAAAATTATTTTTCCAGAATAAGTACAGGAATAAATTCCAGCAGGTGTTAAAAGTTTTATGAAGTACTTGGACTAAAAATGTAAGCATTTCAGAATGCAAAAATTATGAGATACTTCTATATTTTAAATGTTCAATTAATACAAAAATGGTATTTCAGCACTTGATAACTTTGCCAATAAAATTGTTGATAATTTGATTTGATGAAATGATCACTGGCTAAGAAAGGTGCTACAGCTGCTCCTTATCTGATGACTGTCAGACTTCAAGGAAGATTTCTGGATGTGCTATGTGCTTTTCAGCATGGGTTTGCTCAGATCTGGAGGAAAATGTCTCATCCAGCTCTAAGACTTTCTGCAGGGATTATTTACACTCTGTGACTGAAACTTTCTTCTGCAAGATAGTCTGTCTCTGGAGAGTGGCTTTAAATCCTCAACTTAAATCTGAAACATGCATTTCCATTTTGATGCTCTATTGATAAAGTTGGAATTAAATAACGGGAAAAAGTGCTTCTCTTGTAAGTTGAAAGTAAATTCCAAGCTAAACAGTTTGGCAGGTGAGTCAGGTGAAAGTGTTCTAATTCAACTAGAAATAGATACTGAAAGCAGAAAGCAAAATATCAGTGCTGTACAGCAGAAGAAATATTCCACCATTAGAGGTCAACATTGCTGCATGCAACGTTGAGTGAAGAGTAACTCTGCAGCAGCTGAAAAACAGGCTGTTAGCTGCGAAGCTGCAGGATGGGGCGAGAATGCACGTTCACAACACAGTGACCTTATCCAAGATTTACAGAGCACTGGTAAAACTACCAGCAAACTTTACTTGAGCAGTACCTGGGCAAGCATCACGGGGCCTGGGGGCTGATAAGAGATTACTGCATCCAATTTTTTTTTTTTTATTAAACCTGAATGTGACTACTGCATGTGCTTTCAGTGCTGGTGGTGTTCAGGTGTGTTATTGCACAACTGAGCTAATTTAGGCTACTGAAATGAATGCCAAGGTGATCTTTATTTCATCCTACTGTTGGTGTACTATGATTTTATTAAGAACATAGTGCACACTACCGGCTTTGGAAGAAACACTGCAGCCAAGGATTTATAAGCAATCATTGGCCATTATCTCTTTGAGGGCTGTAGTTAACAGACTAATAAATTCATTATGCAATAACGAACTTGATTATCACAGGCCAGCCCTGACACGTAAGTGTCCTGAAGAACACAATTAAATACACATAGGAGAATATCAGATTGAAAAGCAGTACTAGTTTTTTATATGAAAAAAAGATTCATTTGTATAGCTTACGGGTCAGAAGCTGATTTTTCTCCTTTTGGAAGCTATTACTGCTGATAAGCTTCAGGATCTGAGGTTTTCAGAGTGCAGAGTGATCATGCAATTGTGAATGTTGCCACCCCAAAAACTGAGGGAACAGTTAAAGGCCTGGGAGAGAGGAAGAAGAAATATAAATCAGACTTCAAATGCTCAGACACTCATCAGAATGTTGGAGAGGCCTGGAACGAGTGTAAAATGCAGGTAAAACAGGCACATTCATAGAATCATAGAATGCTTAAGGTTGGAAGGGACCTCTAGAGATCATCTAGTCCAACCCCCCTGCACACGCAGGGTCACCTACAGCAGGTGGCTCAGGACTGCGTCCAAGCGGGTTTGGAAGATCTCCAGAGAAGGAGACTCCATGCTGATTAGTTAAAAATATAAATGTTCTCATGGTGAATGCTCATGTTCTTTAGGTGCATATGGCAATTAATAATACCAGTTTTATCCTATGGTAGGACCTGTTCATGAAACAGTTTGTTATCAGTCAATAATGGGATCTTTCTTCTGGTGCTGTTAGCTGTGCACAATGGTCTTGGAGATTCCAGCCCTGTGGTTATTAAGGTATTGGAGAAAAAGTCAACCTAAGGTGACATTTAATGCAAAAAGCTTTTTCAAACTGAATGATATATCTGTATTAAACTCAATACACCCATCTGGTGACTTATTAAACAAATGTACTGATCATGCTTAAGCTGTCTGCCATTGCTCTTGGACTGCAGGTCATGTTTAACAGATTTTTGAAATCACAAATAAACCTAGCCTAAGGATTTGCTGTTGTGCAGAAAAGAGTTTATACTTCAGCATGAAATGATATCCATAGTTAAATAAAAGCTCTGTTATCACTTGTGTATTAAAAGTAAAAAACATGATGTACTTTAAAGAGCGTACAGTTAACATCGCTGGGAGTAACTGACAAATAACATCTCAGGGCAGAACTCATTTAAATTGTTGACGGTGGCAGTAAATTATATATAGTGAAAATTATTGGTGTGCTTTATTTTTAAAGTAAAGCGAGCTGCAGTGTGTTATGGGTAAATATTTTTTTCCTTGTTTTAAAGATAGTTAACACTTAACTTGAATGCAAAGTAAATACTCTTTAATATTTGCTTCCTGGAAACAGTGCTAGAAGAAAGGTGAAAGGCATTTGTCCACAGTGTTAAATAAAAGGTCTTAGGCAGAAGCAGAGCATGTTGCATTCTATCTGTAGTTATATGGGAAAATGGTTCAGATTTTGCCTACAGGTGCCATGAATTGCATATGTGAGAGCATGTGTTGGTGACTTATGCACATACAGTCAGCTTGTCACTTATTCCCCAAGCGAAGACGTGTGCATGGTATGTACATCAGTGGACAGAGCACAGATCATGATTTAAGAACTCCAGGTTTGATCGTACTAGTGTTTAAGGTTGTGTGAATCCCTTCACTCTCCCTTGGTTTATTTCTCTCTATCATGGGGTGTCAATTTGGATCTCTCTTTTTTTTCTTTTTCTTTTTTTCTTTTTTTTTCTTTTTTTGAAATGTTTCAGACTCAATGAAATCATTCTACAAAAGACAGTTATTACTGCTCAGAAAAGTAACAAAAAAATAGTAATGCAAATAGGTGACTGCTGTTGAGGCTATTAAGTCAGTAACTTCACTCTTACCACTAATATTGCCAGCAAAATAGTTGTACAATCCTTACGTAGGCAAAACTCCCATTAATTTTGGATTACAGGATTGGGCTCCGTGTGGGAAGATACTCTGATTTTAACAAAGAGCCATCAGCACGAGAATGGAAATTAAAATGAGATTTCTAATTTGACTCTGGCCAAAGCCTTAAGAACTTGTGCCCAAGGCTGAGGAGAACGGAAATTTTTACTAAATATGGGAGCTCAGCTCTAAGGAAGGGGTTGGAGTCATCTGTGAGGGCGCCTGGGATCCTGGTGTTGGGAGGAGTTTGTGCACAAATTGCAAGGGAGCAAAACTCTACAAGGTGAGGGATGGATGATGCTGCCACCACCTTGGCAATCGGTCAAGCTCTGGTCTTAACAGTAGCAGATCTATATCATGTTACTGTGACTTAGCCCGCTAATCTTAAGGAAGGAGAAATTTTTTCTTCCGTGACAAGTATCCTGCCTGGCTTCCTTGTTGTTGAAGCACACTCGTTCTTATCTGTTACGGACATCCCCCTGTCCTGTGCACGGCATCGTATTCTGTCTTCCGCTTGCATAACTAGGAAAGCTCTTCTGTCAACTATCCTACTCTTCTACTGTGTTTTGACTAAGCTGCCCTCAAGCAGGAACTCGGTAAGATGTTGGTGCCACTGCAATGAATCCAAAGCCCGAGCGAGTATTAGTATTACTCAGATTTACATTGTGACCAAGTCCCCCTCGGCCTACCTGTCCAAACAGTGGCCTCTCTGGATTGTCACTGGTTTATGGGTAAAGAGCTAGAGGTAGCCAAAGAAAATCGTAAGCCGAGTCTGGGATTAGAATTGATTCCAGAACTGTTTTTTCAGGAAACTATTTTGAGTTACTAGGGAAAGGAGGTCAAAGAGAAAGTTGTAGGCCACCAGATTGATGCTCTCAATCAACCAAGGAAGGCTGCAACAGAGAAGATGTTTGCAGAAAAGCTTTTAATGGCAAAGCATTTAAATAATCCTCAGTATGTCAGGAGCTTTCTTGTAAAGTTCCTAGACAAAAATTGCATCTTTCATAATGACCCTGTGAAGAGCCAAGTTAACAGAGAAATAAGCCTTAGGATTTCAGTCCTAGCTCACGAGCCTTAAATAGCAGCATGTCCACACTGCTGAGTTTAGCAAAAAAAAGTCAAGCTAGAGCTAAATGCTAAGAGGAGCTACTTTCAGGGATTTAAGCATAGTCATTGTTAGGAAAAATAGTGTAATTCATCAAAAATGGTGCTTGGTGGATTTCAGTAATTACTTGCTTTAATGCTGCTAGAACAAAAAGGTTCTCAGTGTCCTAGTTGTGTTTCCAAAATAGTAGCTGTCATTTTCTGTTTGTTTTGATTTTGAAGCTAGAGAGCTATGAGAGTGCAAATATTTTTAGTGTATGCAGTGTAAGAAAAATAGCTTTTCTGAACAGTAGTGGCCAGAAAGATCATCACATGCTTGTTGGGTAGCATGGTCTTTTGGGTAGGTTTCCTTAAAATGGCTCTCAGATTTAGATAGAGCCTTCTAGACTCCCTTGTGTTGAAAGCAGTTTGTCATACAGGCGGTTGCACTTTCTCAGCTTGCTATAAACTAAGAGCTAATGCTAACGTGAGACAAGGAACTGCTTCACAGAGCGGGTACTCATATTGTGCATCTGTGCATAATACGTCTGTACATGCCATGGATATAAATATACACACGCACCTATATAGATAGACGTGACTCATCATTTTTTTAATATGAGGACTAAAGGTTTACACAGTGCATTGTAAAATGATCAAATAAACGGATCATTGGCTGCCTTCTCTACGCAGTCATGGATAAGTCTGCCATGCGGCATGTCAGATTTCCAGGCAGGTTGAAGTGCATGTTTTTATTGCAAACTACTTTCAGAAAATGGTCTTTCTTAGCTTATAGTGGGAATTTCCTCCCAAAATTCAGACCTGCATCATGCCAGGGTATCATAGGAGTTTTTCAGTTGTCAAAAGAATATAATCTTTGTTGCTAGTTCTAAATAAAATACTCGGTTGGGGGGGAAGCCCCATTTGTAGCAGAGTTAGCTTTTTGGGTGGAGCAAAGTAATTCAGAGTAGCCTTCATCTTCCTGCCTTTTGAGCTCCCCTGGAACCTTTTTTGCTATAGTCTTTGCTATGGCCAGGTGACAAAAGATCAGCATACATAAGGAGATTGAATATGTTAGAGCTGTTATCAAAGTGTGTAATCATTCAGTGCTGTATAATTTTTGCTGGCAGTTGTTTGAGATGCCATTTGCACTGTAGTCACATTTTGACAAGTCATGCAACCATACACCACTTGTGAAGCCTTTATGCTGTACTAAGTGTGTGCTGTATAAAACACAATGACAATGTGGATTTAATCTGTGTATGAATTCTGTATGTATCTGTTAAATTCTTCCTTTTCAGGATATGGATGTAAACAGAATAGCCTAATAGAAATCTCTTGGGACTGTGTATTCAAAAAAAACTTGAAATCAAGCTAGCATGCTTGGATTATGAAGTGTTGAAGCAATTGGGATTCATGCTGCCGTATCAGTAATCTGGACATCTGTGATCATCTGATCTAGACCGAAAAAGGGAACAAGCGGGAGGTTCGGGTTGACAGATAGTTTGTTAGCTTGTTTCTAAGCTAAAGCTTAACTGTCTGCTGGAAAGTGTGCTTAAATTGCGCTTGTTTATTCAAAGTGTTTGCAGGGTCTAGGTATGAATTAACTTGCAGTATCAGCTATGCTCATCCGAGAAGGTTGTTAAAGTATTGCCCAATGCTAATACGTGTGCTAATGCAAGCTGCTAATGCCACTGCTGCTTCCCAGTCCTACTGGATTTATGTTCTAGCTGTGCTTTCATTATAACTAAGGGGACATGAGAGAGTTCCTCTGTCCTGATAATGTCCTGTGTTGTTAAAATCATGCTTGCCCCAGCCTGGATGGTGAAATGAATAATTCATATGCAGTATGATTATATTTGTCAAAAATGAGCACACATTAGTGTGCAGCTTCCCCAGATCCATCCCAATGTACAACGCATTTGTAGAGAGTGCTGGCCTGTTAGGGCACGCTGCAGTCAGGAGCTTGCACGTTCTTGATTCTTACTTCCTCTGAACACTGAGACACGTATGCACAAACAGACGCAGGAAGATCCAAGCTCTGCTCTCAGTGCTCCTGTATGGCCAGATGCAAATCCTATTGCCATCCCAGTGCAGTTGCACATTACCCAGGCCCTGCCTCATCTCAGCTGGGTTTTCCAAATGGCTTTGGAAGTCATCGGTAGGTCACCAAAGCAAAACCCTGCGGAAAGGCTAAGGGAAGATCTGTAAACCTGAGAACTGTCGCTGAATGATTTTAAGGCAGTGCTGCCCTCTGCTGAAATAGAGTCTCTTTTGGCTAAGTCAAATATTACTGTTTTTAGTTGCTTGAAAATATGCAAGTGATTGGTTAAAACTGTCTTATGCAAAGCAGTAACACATATGCTGTTTAGGTGATTTAGTTGAATCTATGCTTTTTCTAAATAATTTAAACTTTTCCATTTGTCAACTCCAGACCATGCATAGTTGGGTAGGTGAGGATTTGCCAGCTAGGACAACTACAGCTTCCTCAGGGCCTGGTGAAGGAAACTTGGAGGAGAAATGTAAACAGGTAGACTAAATATAGTATGCACTAATCACACTAATCTTGTTTGCAGTCTCACCTCAGCTGTGTAGCTGTGCAGAGAGACTTTGCCTGGGAGCCGGAAAAGTGTGTCTGTCTGTAAAATAACTGGCTTTGCTGTGCTTTCCTGTTAACTTTGTTCTGGTTTGCAGATTGCTTTTGTGTCTCTCAAACAACTGGAGTTTGGGGTTCTCTGCTCTGACAAGGTTGGCAGTATCATGAGCCTTTTGTCAACATAGGTTTGAGCAATTTGCAAACTGCTTTCACATTGCTCAGGCACTGGCAGTTTATTCTGCTTTGTGGAATGGAAAAGCTACAGGGACTTGTAGGAAGCATAGGTGAGGTTGCTCACCAGGTATTCCTTAAAATAAATGGATTTCCCAATTATCATTGATCTTTTTGCTTAGTAAGCCCAGACTTTTTAAAAGAGGCTTTAATATGTTTCAACTAAGTCACAGAGGTTGCTGGATTTTCATGAATCTGACCATGACCTGCTGTCTAGGTTTAAAAATCTACTAGACTACCTGTGTTCGTTGAGCAGCGGATGCCTTTGGGCAGCCCAGGTTTTCCATTGGTATCGGTATGAAAGCTGGGGAGCTGCTACCTGCCTGTGGAAGCAGATGCCTGACTGCGTTGCTGTAAAGAAAATAAAGAAGCTACATAAGTGACCCCTTTCACATGATTCAACAACCTGACGCTGAGCCAGAACTTCTCTCTATCATAGGCAGATTTTGAATTCACTGGAGCTTCATCGACTTAAGCCAGCAGGGAATGGTCCCCTTAACCTATGGTGCTCTATTGGGTCCACGCTATTCCTCACTGAAGAGAGAGGGATTAGTGAGCATCAGTTACAGTAGAGGGCTCTTTAGATTATTTTTCAAGTTTAATACCATCAAGCATGAGTGCTGCATGGGGAATGTGTGTACACCGAGTACGGGAATCATTTTTTTGTTGATTTTTTAATTTATGCCTTGAATAAGCATATTGAAACAGAAGCCAAGATTTTCAGAAATGACTAGTGATTCTGAGATTATGAAAATATCCCCAAGGCACAAGCTGAATGGAGTTAAAGTTGTCAGAAACATCATTTCTGAAAGATGTCATTTGACTTTGATATAGATTAAGTAAATGAAACTTAAATGGTTACGAAGTGTGACTGGATCTAACTAGCAGACAGGTGCAGAAAGGCTCTTTGTTACAATAAAATTAACTGTATTGCATATGAAAAGTACTGTAAAAGTGAGACTTGGAGCATTTTGTAAATGTGATTTCAAGCCAATGTAGACCTTTAAGCCTTTGAGGTCAGTAGGAACTGTGTCCTTCATTTAATGATAGGAGGGCCAAGACTTTTGCGTTTTAAATCTGAAGCGGGAAGTAATGGTTGAACTTTCGGATAATAGCTTTTGCAAACTTACAAATACAAGAGAGAAAGAATGTCTAAAAGAACACAATAAAGAGGAACACACATAGCTTCAGTGTTGCCTTTGAGAGCCATAATACCATTTGACTTTATTGCAAAAAGCACAGGCTATATATTTTTCAGGCCCCATAAGAGTATAGGTGTTGTGAGTCAGTTCAGTACTCCAAAGCCCAGTGATGTATTTGCAGGTCATAATTAAGCTGCTAAAGAACGTTCAAGCTACACAAAATGTTAATACAAAGCAGAAAGGTGCCTCCAGCATCACTCAGAGTGCACATGCTCTTGTGTCCTCCTTGCTCTCTTTATGCAGGAGATCTCCAAGGATGACCTTATTTCTAACCCATCTGTGGGGTATGTAAGGGACAATGTCTTGCATCTTGTCCCACGTCACTATATCTTGGGTAGCTCCTGGCTTACCAGCTCATTTCTCTGGGTGTTCTAGACTCTGAGCATTCCCTCAGTTTAGAAACCTTATTGATCAACTTTCCTGTTTTTTGTCATCTCAGTAAGTGTGAGATCTGCTCGTTTTGGCACAGATGTGTGTGTTTATTTTCTAACCGTCCAGGATGTGCATGACTTCATATATGGGAATGTACTTTGGCATCACTGTCACTTTGCATTCAGTTGCTGATTGTTGTCCTGAGATCTCTTGTTTGTGTGTTGTTAGTGTGAAGTGAAAATACCATTTTGTGTTTCAGTTTGTTAGTGGGACTTTTGGTAGGATCCAGCGCATTCGTTACAAGTCTCTTGAGTCTTCCAGACTTCGCTCCAAATAGTTCATTGCAATCCTGGGAAGCCCCTTGACTATTGAGTGCCTCAGTTTCTTTGCCCATATAAAAATAATGCTGCTTACCAGATTTTGAGATCTACAGATGGCAGGTGCTCTTTGAAAACAAAGCCGTGTGACTACGGGCTGAGCTGGCTGAGCAGCAGGATCACTGCAGCCTGAATTGCGGTTTGCACACTGGAACAATGAAGCACTTTCATTCCCCTCCACTGTGAAAGGGTTTCTCTGTATGGAAATTCATCGTATACCAATGGATCATGCTCACAGGGAATTGCAGATACACTTAATTACTGCATCTTTAAAAATACATTATTAACCATCTCCTTCGTTGAGAACAAAGAACGTACATTTATCGCCACAATAGTGAATTATATTTTTAACCCTCTTCTAAGATTTTTGTTTGTTTTTAAGAAGTTTTGGGAAGCTCCAGAAAGGTTCACGTATGAATGTCTGCTATTCCTAAACCTTTATGCTGATCCAAAAATGGAGCTAATGCTCCTTTTCTTCTGAGACTAAGCTACTGCTTAGTATTCAAACACATACCCTGGAGGTTGGTGCATCCACAGCTACATCCCCACTGGAGAAGGTGGTTGCTGGTTCTTTGCCACTGCTTCACTTTCCCTGTTGTTTAACTTGGCTTTTGCAGTATCTCTGCTTATATCCTCAACTTGAGGATGGAAAACAAAGCAGAATTGGTGCCATTCACATGGGCTGTGTGCTGCTGGGGAGATCTAGTTAAGAACATGTGACATTAATTACTCTTGCAGATCTGTGCTTAGTGATTTATGCTGTTTTCATTCCCATTTGATTCCATTGTCTTAGTTCAGGATATGCGGAGCTGTATGTTTGCTGATGGAATTAGCGGAGATCCTGTTCTGGCAGTGGCGTGAGACCCTGTCCAGTGAAATTAATGGTGAAATTCCCAGTTCTGTGAGATACTGTGGTTTCACCTAGTAGTTTTGGAGAGTCTGATGTGTTGGCTTTGTCCTGGATGAGGGAAAGATCCCTCTTGCTGTCCCGGTAGATCTTCCATCTGAGCCAGAGCCTTCTGTTGCTGCAACAGCCTCCATGGTGCAATTTGCAAGGAATGGTGGGAAAGCAGAATTGGGGATTCTGAAACAAATTTGAATCCAAACTTGGAAGAGGAGTCATTGGTTTAGAATCTAAAACTCCAGTCCCTTTCACATGTAAAAGGTATGGGAATAGCAAATTCCGTTCCTAGATTCTTCCTACTTATCTGAGCCTCTGGCTTTATTTTTGATTTCTAATAGTTTTTGCAGTAACTTACTGAATGAAGTGAGCGTACAGGACGGGGGGGACTAGCTGTGAGGAGCTGCACACACCTGAGAAACATACATAAATGCAGAAATGTATCGTAGGCTGCAACTGTAAAGTTAGCTGTGCTAATATATCCTTGTGACATATCCAAAATATGCTTGTCTGGTGTGAGCATCTTCTTTTTAAATGAAACGCTTGCATCATTTACCATGAGGATCATTCCAAGCAAAATGTATATTCAGAGAATAAAAACTGACTGTTGTCTTATTTATTTTTCAGGCAGCACAAATAGTCCTGATTTCTCTCTTTGAACTGAACACTCCCGAGTTTACCATGTTACTTGGTGCCTTGCCAAAAACATTCCAGGACGGTGCTACCAAGCTCCTGCACAACCACCTCAAGAACTCCAGTAACACCAGTGTGGTGAGAGCCCTTGTCCTTACAGGCAGCAGAACCCCCATGCCAGCGGCTCGCTGATGCGCTCTTGCGTGGCCGTCATCTTTCTTGAAACAATATTGCAGCAGAGGCTTCTGGGTGATGTTGTTGGTATAGGGGCTGTTAAAACAAAAAGCTTGGGTATTTTTAAACTTTTAATACCATCACAGCCAATGCAGATTAAAAAAGAAAAAAGAAGAACTTGAAAGTTGATGGGGTTGGTGCTTTCAAGTCAGTGTGCTTTTGAAAATCATGCCAGTAATGACCTTTGGCTAAAAGAGAGACGCTGATCTGGCAGACTTTTCTGGGTGTAACAGTTATGTTGAAATTGGTTCTGTTCAATATCTGATATATTGCCTGTTAAGAAATTTGCAGGGTATTTGATCTGACCTGGTAGATGTCCTTAATCTGTAACTATTATCCAAAGTTTCTTTTTTTATGTGAAAGTCTGGGTTATTTGTATTTCCCCAAATATGAATACAAGGGAAGGTGTTAGAGGAGAGCCCAACTTCATTTCTAAAGTGCCTTTTTCCTCATAGCAGCAAGTTTCCCCTGCCAGTTCATGTAGAAATCCTGTAAAATTTTCTGGAATTTGAACTCTCCCATCTGAGCACACGCATAGAGACAAGTAGACATTTGTGTAAGCTAAAATTGCGTACTAAGCTCCTGGGAGAAAGGGCTGGATTCACTCATTCCTTCCACCTTGTTCAACCTCCTCTTGTATGGAATGGTTCGTAAGTGGGAATATTTTTCTGCTTGTTTTGCTGTGGTATAAATGATTATGCAGGCCAGTGGAAAATGATAAATTATATTGTTAACTTATGCTCCTAACAAGCACAACAGAACGCTTTAGACAATGTGGAAAATAGCTGTGTAATTAAATTGCCAGAGTAATCATCTTCATGCTGTGGAGCACGGAGAATGTTATTTGAGGAGCTGGGTGACTTGGTAAGTTGATAAACCATTTCTTGGCATTACTGCAGACCGTCCACACAGCCTGGTTAAAATTACAGGTCCTGTGGACTGTAGAGGGATGCATATGTGCCTCCTGGATTCTCAGAGAGTCCCTCTGCAAGGCTTTCAAAGCACTCACCCAAATACATTTACACATTTTGCATCTGTGCAGTTTGAAGCCTTGAAGCAGCAAGCACATGAACTTTGTGCCTGAGTGCTATGTGGGCCCTGAAGGGCAACTTTCTTGAGATTAAAAATATCATAGAGCTTCTTACTGGAAAAGAAAAAGCACCCGTATTTTCTGTCGTTTGCTTCTGCAATTGACTGTCAGTTCATACTGCAGATTCTTAGGTCAAGAGCTGTCATCAAAACTGGACTAAACTTGCCCAGGGCCAGCAGAGGCAACATTTGGACCTGTTGTTGTTGTGTTGTCCTGCTGTTTGTGTTTTGTAGCACATTGCTAATCCCTGTTGTCTTGCTCCTTTGTCAGGGTTCCCCCAGCAATACCCTTGGTCGGACTCCTTCCCGGCACTCCAGCAGCAGAACCAGTCCCTTAACTTCACCTACAAACTGTTCCCATGGAGGACTGTCTCCAAGGTAATGTGGCAGGTTAACTAAGGCACTAACAAAATCTTAAAGTGTTTCAACATGAATGTGTATTTCCAGAATGACTCATTTTCAGAACAGATAAAGACCAAAAGTTTATAGTGATTTCTCATAGTGAACAGGGCTTGAACATGATATTACATGATTACTGCTTGACTTCAGTGTTCTAGTCTTCATGTTATCTGTGTGATCTTAATTTTTCATAATACTCATTTTCTTTCACAACTAGCCCTTCTCCAGAATCTGCTGGGTTCAGTAGAGGCAGCATTAAATGGCAGAACTAGAAACCAAGGTGGTCTTTTAAGTTAACACACATGACAAAGATGAGGCATTCAGTTAAGGATTCCAGGTTGTGCCTATTTTGTAGGTCTGCTGTTTTTCCCAGTAATTCTGTTAACTCTGTAGTGCTGTGCTCACGCAGCTGAGAGCAATAATAAATCTCTCCTATTGTCCTCTTATGCTTTGTGAAAATGCAGAGCAAGCCAAGGTAGTGATCCTGTGTCAGCCATGCACTCCTCTTCAGTTGCCCTCTTGGTTGGTTCTTGGCAGAGCAGAGGCCTGGTCTGCAGGAGAGCAAGTGCACTGCAGCGATGCGTTTCGCTGAAGCTGCAGATGCTGGTCTGGAAGATATTGATCCATTCCAAAACCTTTTATCTGAGCAGACACAGGCTCTTAGAACGTACATGTTTTGGTACCAGGGAAAACTTAAGAGTAAGGGAGATAAGGATTTAAACGGTGCGCTTTAAGGGCATACAACTTTTGCAGAAAATTTTAGATTGTTAATTGGACAAGCTTTGGTTCAGCTTCAGAACTGCTGCTCCTGTTTGCTGGCTCCTGTATGGGAGATCATTTTCCATTGTCATAGAAAAGGCAGAGGGAAACATGCTGAGCAAGAACTTCAGTTCATAGTCCAATGTAATGACTTAAACTGAAATCTGTTGATAAGCCTTGTTTTAACTTGCTAAAGCTTGTCTGGAGGGATGCTTAGACGTAGGAGTTTCCATGTGTCAGGAAAACTGAATTTTTAGTCTTTGGTGAAAAGTTACACAAGTTCCAGCAGCACATCAGGAACATGTGGAGTTTCCTGAGAAAACTCTGGATATTTAAATATACTTTTGTGGCCCTAAATCTATTGTAATCAAAGACTAGTCTGAGAAACTGAACGGCAAAGTAGAGGTTTCATAGTACAATATTTCTCAACAAAAATCTCATCAAGGAAGTAAGAAGTGGTAGAGCTTCAGGGGAAATGCTGCAGTGCTGCTTGCTTTTCTCCTAGCTCTAGCGTGGTTGGTTCTGCTGGTTTCTGTCATGGGAAATTGTAAGTTGAGATCTGTCTCTTCATGGTTGTGTTGTGGCTTTGATGGCTACACTTGCATGTGGCACCTGTTTTTTAAAGTGACCTTTTGCTCTGCTTTTTGGGGGTTTTGCCATTGTGACCCAACTCTTTGCCATTTCTTCACTCCTCTTGAGTTTATCTCTGTGTTCTTCTTGCCTCTTAATTTTAGGATATATGTCTGGAAATATTGATTAAAAGCTCTCAGCTTACATTCATAATTTCATTGTTGCTCTTTTCTAGAGGTGTCTTCAGTGTAGTGTGTCCACAAGGAGTAGCTAGAGAGGGCATGGGATTCCAGAGCATTCTGCCATTAAAAGATTTGTCTATATAGTCCTGCTTTCAAACTAGATGTGGCTCTAAATTATAAGGGACCTTTCCTAGACGGTGTACCCAGGCTGTGCATATAGCTCACCACTGCTTTCTGGGGTGCTCCACATGCAGGCCCTATTTAGCCCACATAGGCTATATGCCTATAGCTGAGCACAGCCAGTTGAAGCACTGTGTCCAGTTCTTAATGCCAGTCCTTGTTTTGGAGCTGACCCTTTTCTGTGAGTATACTCTTCATACAGAGATTAGAGGGGTAATATAGAGAGATGTGTGCCTACTGGGAATTATAGCAGTCCATGAAGAAAAGATATTTGACAACCAGGAACATAAAAATGCTCTCAGTGTAGCTGTTTCCCCCCTTGTACTGAGTGTGGGGGCCATATCCTTAGCATTAGGCAGCAAGGCTTCACTGGTACTGTTTTGCTATTGTAGCTATGTAATCCATCCCACTTGGGTCACGTTGCTTCTCCCATCTTATTGCCAGCACAACTGATTTCCTGATTTTTGTGTGTGCATTTGAGCTGTCTGGATCGATTCAGTGATCTGCTTGAACTGGACTTTGCTGATGCCAGTGGTTAACTCACTGAGTGAGGTGATGGTGTGTGCTCCAGTATTCCCTGATGTGAGTGTCTTCAGAAGGGTAACTTGCTTTCAGGGCCTCGGACAAAGCTGTTCCTCCTCCTCCTTCCATTTACTTCATGTAATCTTGCTTCACGATCACTGCAAAGTTTCCACTATGTTTGTAAGTTGTTTCCCTGCATTTGAATCTGCTTTTGTCATCCTGATAGTCTTGTTTTGGGGAAAAAAGAGTTATGGAGGAAAGATCTTTTTCTGGAGAAGAAAAGCAAGGGAGGGCGCTTCGGAGGCTTGGAAACCAGTAAGAGAAATATCCAAGTGACAGAGAAAGAATATTTCCTGGGCAGTGATCAGATGAATGGTTTGAGTTTGTTTTGGGCAGAGGAAATCTGAAATTTAGTTTAAAAAA